>JAPKLW010000005.1:1260740-1273304 GCA_026898455.1 Plectranthus barbatus | reverse complement strand
TAACGGGCTTAGTGAAGATGTCTGCTATTTGATCCTCAGTGCATATTTGCTGAATATCAATATCCTTCTTTTCGTGATGGTCACGGATAAAATGATGTCGGATATCAATGTGTTTTGTCCTGGAATGATGTACTGGATTCTTTGTGATGCACATAGCACTATTGTTATCACAATAGATTGGTACGCATTCAGGAGAGATGTCATAATCTTGAAGTTGTTGTTGAATCCACAGAATTTGCTGAAAGCAGCTAGCAGCCGCTACATACTCTGCTTCGGTGGTTGAGGTTGCTACCGAGTGCTGCTTTTTGCTGAACAGCTGATCAATTTATGACCAAGGAATTGACATGTACCACTGGGGCTTTTCCTGTCGATTTTGCATCCTCCAAAATCAGAATCTGAATAACCACTCAGGGCTAGACTGTCGGCTCTTGGATACCAAATTCCTAGGCCTTCTGTGCACTTCAAATAACGGATAATTCGCCTCGCTGTGTCTAGATGCGTTTTGTTGGGTTGGGATTGATATCTGACACATAATCCCACTGCATATGATATATCGGGTCTGCTGGTTGTAAGATATAGCAGAGATTCGATGATTCCTCGATATAAGGTAGGATTCACTGCTTCTCCTTCTTTTTCTAGATCTGCCATACACGCATTGCTGATGGGGATCCTTAAGCTCTTGGATTTCTCTGGACAGTATTTAGCAATTAGATCTCGCGTATATTTCTTTTGATGAATGAAAATTCCTTCATTTGATTGTTGAACTTGATGTCCAAGAAAATAGGACATTCTTCCCATCATACTCATTTGAAAATTACTCATCATTAGCTTGGAGAATTTGTCACAGAGAGCTTGATTCTTCGAGCCAAAGATGATGTCATCAACGTAGATTTACACAAGTAGAATACTTCCTTCGTCCTTAATGCGAAAGAGTGTTTGATCAATCCTTCCCTTTTTGAAGCCATTGTCGAGTAGAAACTTAGATAAAGTTCCATACCAAGCTCGAGGTGCTTGCTTCAGTCCATACAAGGCTTTCCTTAGTTTATAGACCTGATTTCCATTCTCAAAACCTAGAGGCTGCTCAACGTAGACCTCCTCCTTGAGTTCGCCATTAAGGAATGCACTTTTGACATCCATTTGCATGACCGAGAATTCATGATGTGCTGCATAAGCAAGAAATAATCTGATTGCTTCCAATCTGGCTACAGGAGCGAATGTCTCATCATAGTCGATGCCTTCACACTGTTTGTATCCTTTGGCTACAAGGCGTGCTTTATTTCTTACCACCAAGCCTGATTCGTTCTTCTTGTTCTTGAATACCCATTTGGTGCCTATGACATTCTGATGTTTTGGTCTATCCACCAGATCCCATACATGGTTACGAGAGAATTCAGCAAGCTCCTCTTGCATAGCGTTTACCCAGTCTGGATCACTTAGTGCGTCCTCAACTTTTGTTGGTTCTTCACTTGATAGATAGCATGAAAACATTGCAGATCCTTGTCTGGTCAGAACGGGGTCATTGATATCTCCAAGAACATCTTCTAGTGGATGTGCATGCAGCCATGCTGGTCTGATTGGTTCTCCAGCAATTCTTTCTCCTCCGAGATTATTGGTATTTTCTGCATTGTCCGCTTCATCCTCAGCATCTCGTGCGTTGTGAGTTTGATCTTCAGCATCAGAAATTTCTTCAGCAACTGGGACTTCTGCTATAGGAACATCATAGTCTGGACCTTCTCTTTCAGTGGGATTCTCAGCATTTGGTGTCTCAGCAGCTGGTATCTCAGCAGCTCCTCTGCCAAGATCTTCAGTAGCGTTGATTTCCTCAGCGACGGGGGTAGGATTAGAGGTTTCCTCGTCTGAATCATCTAGCGGATTAAAGATATCCTTTTGGGGATTGGCCTCAGCATGATCATTAGCATGACTGGCATGGTCCGCTGGACTCGTCTGAACAGGATTACATTCATTCATAGACTTAGTCAGATCAAATCGTAAGGGTTCAAGGTAATTCAAGATCGATTGACCATTGACATTATTAGTCTCATGATTGTCATCCTTTGTCTCATTGATGGCTCTGCGCACTAAAGTAGATTCATCAAAAATAATATTGCATGTTATTTCCATAATTCCGGTAGTCTTATTTAACACTCTATAACCTTTGTGAGTGGGGTGACCGTATCCGAGAAGTACACCCTCATCCGACTTAGGCGAAAAAGTGTTAAGTTTTGACTTTCCGTTGTTATGGATATAACACGTTGCACCAAAAGCACGTAAATAATCTAAATTAGGCTTACGACTGTTATATACTTCATAGGGAGTTTTGTTGAATTGGCCGTTGATAGAGCTCCTCTTCTGCGTATAGCAGGCAGTCATCATTGCTTCGCCCCAAAATTTAGCAGGTAGGTTGGCATCGGCTAGCATAGATCGCACTGCTTCTTTCAAGGTTCGATTTCTCCTTTCTGCTAGACTGTTCTGCTGTGGGGTCCTAGCAATGGATTTCTCATGATTTATACCGGCTTCTGCGCAAAAGTCCATGAGAATGCCGTTGCAGAATTCTGTTCCGTTGTCAGATCGAATCCTCTTCACCGTAACTTCTTTACTATTCTGCTCCTTAAGGATTAACTCGGGTAGAGATCAATCTTAACCTCATCTTTGGTTTTCAGTAAGCGAACCCATGTGTACCTGGAATAGTCATCAACTACCACAAGAGTATATATCTTTTTACTTACAGAGGGTGGAGTGACTGGTCCGAATAGATCCATATGTAATAATTCTAGGATTCTGCTTGAGGTGTTCTTTTCTGGGTTGGAATGAAATGAGGCTTCGGTCTGCTTTCCTTGTTGGCATACCTTGCATATGTCTTCCTTACGAAATGTGATGTTTTGAGGTAAACCTGTGACAAGCTCATTTCTAGCAATATGATTGATGGTTTTGAAATTTAAATGATTTAACCTCTTATGCCATAACCAAGTGGTTTCCTCTTTGTTTAGTGCTAGAAAGCATGAGTGTTGTTGACCACTTTGCCAATTAACCACATAAAGTCTATCTTTCCGAATTCCTCGAAGCTTTACTTCTCCTGTTACATTGTCAGCTATAGAACATCCCGAATGAATGAAAGATATTGTGTACTCATTTTCGCATAGTTGGCTTATGCTTAGCAGGTTGTGTTTGAGATTGGATACGAGAGCAACATTAATAATTCTTAGTCCGTTCCGCTCTATGCATCCTCTGCCAAGTACTCTTCCTTTGCTGTTGTCTCCAAACACCACAGATGGGCCATATAATTTTTGAATATCCGAGAATAATTCTTCGTCTCCCGTCATATGCACAGAACAACCACTGTCTATGATCCACTCATTTGACATGCCTGATGTCTTCGCACTTGAATCCTGGTCCTGCAAGAACAATTAAGTTGATTAAGGTCCCCGTTTCGAGTCGGGTCTTGGAGGATTAGCTTGAGTCATTGTTCCTTTTGGAACCCACATTTTGATGATCTTCAAAGATTTTTCTTCGATATTTATTTTGCTAACTTTCTCAACATTTTGATGTGCATGTGTATGTGGTTGTGCATTGTGCTCCTTTCCCTTCATCGTCCTTTGATGATACACATATCTGGACTCAGGTCTCACATAGGTGTTTCTCCTATGCGGTATGTAATGATAGTATTGGGGTTTCATTGAATGACCCTCAAAGTGTCTTTCCCGAGAAAGGACAGGATTTGGCTTCCTGGCTTTGAAACATGATGCTCAACCTTTGTCCTTGAGTTTAGTGAATAGTTTCGCTTAGCAGACCTCAATTGTGAGTTTTGCTGAAGTTCAACATCTTTTATGATCCTCTGCTGAAATCTTACATTCTGCTTGACCTTTTGCTGAGGTCTAGCATAGTGCTTGACACTCTGCTTGGGTTCAGCAGATTGCTTGATATTCTGCTGAGCGATCGGCTTAGCGTTTGAGGATTCAGCAACTAATTTATCCTTCTCTTTACTATCATCAAGTATTTTTTCGCCAGAAACAAAGATGATATTTTCTTTTTTCTTCGAAGTTTCATCTTCGTCAGTGCAACTATGCCCAATTCCATATCGGTCACCGTGACGTCTCTGTTGGCTTATCAGGTTATTTAAAATATCCTGACTAGTCATATATGCGCAGACACACTTCTCATTTGCTTTGTTTTTCAAAAACATATTTTCCTTTTCAAGATTTTTCAAATTTTCAAATAGTTCAGAAGATTCAGTTCTAAGTCTTGATAGTTCCTCACTATCAGACCTTAGTCTTTCGACTTCATTGGTCAGACTTAAGACTTTCTGTTTGAGTGAAGAATTATCTTTCACAATAGCATCTTTCAAGGTGTATACCTTAGAAAGTTCTAAAGAAAGCTTGGTAAGATAATCTTCCTCAGAATCTAGGAAGGAATCCTCTGATTCAGATGTGTGTGCTGAGCATAAAGTATTCGTTATAGGTGTTACCTCCTGATTGTCGACTGCTAGGGCCGATTCGAAGGGTTGCTCAGCATCAGCGGATGATTCGCCATCTTCAACGATTTTTGCCATAAAGACCATTAGGGCTTCTTCTTCCTCGTCAGTGGGGTAATATTCTTCTTCGTTGTCAGGAATGTCTGGAACTTCTGTCCGTGTCAGCAACGCCTTTGTTACAGCTCGTACTGCTCGTCTTTTAAATCTCTGACGCAGACGTTCTCTTTCCTCAGGACTCACTTTTGGACAATCATGCTTCAAGTGATCAGGAGACTTGCATTCAAAATATGTTCTTATCCTTTTTTCAGTAGGGTGCTGCATCATGCTCGCTTTTGCTTCCTTTTCGGCTTTTGCTTCCAGAATCATTTTCTGTATCTTCTTCATCTGTTCTTCCAACTCGCCTATCTTTTAATCTTCATCGTTGATATTAGAAGTTGATGAAGTCTCCTTGGACGGTGTTGTAGATGCAGGTGTTGACTTTTCCTGGTTATAGAAAGGTTTCCTCGGAGATTTCCATTTGTTTCCATCCTTTTTGACAAAGTAAGCTACGTCTTCTTGAGTTCCAACGCTTGTGGGGTTTGGATGTATAAAGGCAGCTTCGTTTTTCTTTGACTACTGAATGATGAATTCATGCGCCTTCAGTTGAGAGAAAACTTTAGCGATCGTCATATTGTTGAGATCTTTTTCGCTCATGCTTGTCATCTTGACAAACCAATCACTTCTGGGGTAAAGCTTGGATATAATTTTGTTATTCATTTCCCCTTTGTCATATGTCTTGCCGACATTTTTGAGTTCTGCGATGATAGTGTTGAATCTTTCTTCCATCTCCTGAATGGTTTCTCCTGGAATCATGGCGAAGGATTCGTACTTGTCCACAGCGACTTGTAGCTTGTTTCGCTTCATTTGTTCCGTTTCCTGAGAAACTTCGCACACGTAATCCCACATCTCTTTTGCGGTGTTGTAATCTGGAGCTTTATTGGACATTAGGGGAGGTAGACATTCCATGATTAGTTTCATGGCGATAAACTCCAGCTGGCCTCTCTTTTTGTCTTCAAGAGCCCATTCCTCGTAGGGTTTATTCACCATCTCAGGTCTGGGTTGGCCATCAGCAGGTCCAGGGGGTGCAGTGTTGACCTTCATGATTTCTATAGGACCAACTGTTAGGATGTCCCTCATCTCTGGATGTATGCTCTGCAGCTGGATCATGGCCTTCTTTTTCCAAGTTGCAAATCCATCCTTGTTGTACTTTGGAAGAGCGTGATTCGTCATCGGATAATTCTCGTCTTCACCTGTGCTATAAAAACACAGATACAAGAGACGCAAGGAAAGAATAGGATCTAGGTCCTAAGTGACTCAGAAGCAGTCGGTTTTTCAACCTCCTGCTCTGATACCACTTGTTGGTCCCTTATGATCAGAGTCGTCGTGGTTACAATAAAGAACACACACGAAGTGCAGCGGAATAGATTGCGTTTACTTGTATTTGGATTATTCTCAACTTATTTTAGTTAAAGTTTACTTCGGTTACCTTTTTCAGTTATACACTAGCAACTTGGTCACTAGGTTTTAAAACATACTAGCTCGGAAAGCAGTAACAACAAGATAACACACAATTTATAGTGGTTCGATCAAATGATCTACGTCCACTCCTTAGCCGAATCACTAAGAATTTTACTAGAAAGTATACGGTGTACAAAGAGTTGCCTTTCCTGTTAAGCAATCAGCCGTCAATAGGTCTGTCTGCTTTACGGCTATCTTTCGATAATCCGGACTTTCCTTGTGTGGCTCCGGCTGAGTCAAGGGCGCACCTTCGTAAAACTTGCTTTCACCACTCGCTTGGAAGAGTTTAAAGTTCCCTCCGAACTATCGTGTGTTCTCGGCTTCAATGTCCGCCTTAATCAATTTCTTCACAAGAAATTGACTGTTGGATGCTTTCCTTAAAAAGAAAGTGATCCCAATGATTGAAGATTCTTGAATCAGTTCAAGAATCACTCAGAAGAATGTCAGACGTGTAGTGTGGCACTCAGAATGTTGACGGCCTTTTGATATCTCTTGATTATACCTTCCAACTGGACTGCTCTCTTGCCTTTTTGTTTTTTGGAATCTTTCGTATATTGAGTTTTGGTTAGAGAGTGAGAAGCTCCTGCATCTTCCTTTGACTTGCCTTTTATAGCTGTGTCCTCGAAGTTTGAGTCGGCAGATCCGTTTAGACACAACGGATCTTTCTCCTTAAATACAGGTAGCTTTTTACTAACTTTTCTGCTTTTGCACAGGCTTTTCCGTCCTACTTCTGACATGGCTAATCGTCGCTTGTTGGTCAGAATGGCGGTGTAGCAGTTGTTCAGGTTTGCTTTGCTGAGCCTCTACTGGTACGGGATGCTGGATCTCTTTCAGCATACTTTTGGACTCAATGCGCAGCAAGTGTTTTGTCTGCTACTCTTACTTTGGTTTGCTAGCATCTTCAGCAGTTTAGGACGTGTTTGTCAAATGTTGACTCCTTAGTATTCTGTTATTGTTAGCAGTCTTCCTTTAGCATTCTTTGATGTTTGCTGTGATACTTCCAAGCAGCCTATTCTATTACAACTCGATGTTTATCCTATACAGAACATTACATACGTTGCTAAGCTATGCTAATGTTCAGCAATGATCGACCATCTACTATGGTTTGATCCAACAAAACCTTTTACAATGAGATCCTAAGGGTAATTCATGAATATTTTCCAAAAACAGTTACACAACAACTTGGTATCAGAGCTTTAGCTCCGCGGTAATGGCTGAAGGAACTAGGTTGAAGGAGTTGCATGAGGTGCAAAAAGCGCTGGACCAGGCGATCAAGAGTGAATCTGCAAAACAAGAGGCGTTAGATTCTAAGGTGAGTGTAGAATTATCGGGGTTGAGTGCAAAGATGGATAATATCACCAATATCTTAGCTACATCAAAATTGAAGGAGTTAAATGATGAACCTGGCAAGAAGGATGTAGTTGATAAGTCAATATTGGGTATTCCACCACTCAAGAGTAATCAGGGGATGGGTAGTTCATCAAAGGATATTAAATCAAATTAAGAACATATGAGGCAGGACTCATACAACTTGCCTAGATTAGATTTTCCCAAGTTTAATGGTTCAAATTCTAGGGATTGGGTCCTCCAATGTACTAGCTATTTTCAAGTCTATTCTCATTTGTATCATTCTCAAAAAATATCTATTGCCACTATGAATTTTGAAGGTAGAGCTGCAATTTGGTTCAGGAATTATTCCATTAGTTGCAGGAATGTGACTTGGAGAATGTGTGTTGATTACAGGTACCTCAATGAACTAACAGTGAAACATGACTACCCTATTCCTATTATTTACAAGTTGCTGGATGAATTGCATGGGGCAAGAGTCTTTTCAAAGATAGATTTAAGATCCGGTTACTTCCAGATATTAATGAAGCCTGAACACAAGTACTTGACATCTTTTAAAACCCATCCTGGACACTTCGAATTTTCGGTGATGCCTTTTAGATTATGTAACGTCCCAGCCACCTTTCAGTCTCTCATGAACAAGGTTTTTAGGGATTGTTTAAGGCAGTATACTCTAGTATTCTTTGATGATATACTAGTTTACAGCAGGATTATTGAGGAACATCTTATTCATTTGGAGACAGTTTTGGGGTTATTAAGATCTAATTCTTTGTTTGCAAAAAAATCCAAGTGTAGTTTTGGAAGAAGCTCAATTGAATATTTGAGACACATTATCTCAGCTGCAGGTGTAGACACAGATCCCAAAAAAATTGAGGCCATGCTCCAACGGCCCGTCCCTAGGAATATTAAGGAGCTTAGGGGGTTTCTGGGCCTCACAGGCTACTATAGGAAATTTGTCAAGGGGTATGGATTGTTGAGTAAGCCCTTGACTTTTCTACTCAAACAGACAACTTCAAGTGGAGTGAAGAGGCCCAATATGCTTTTGAAACTCTTAAAAAAGAAATGGTGTCAGCACTAGTTCTGGCTCTGCCTGACTTCTCTAAGCCGTTTGTCCTTGAGACTGATGCCAGTAGTTTTGGTATTGGAGCTATTCTAATGCAACATGGGCAACCAATTGCATTCATGAGCAAAACACTATGTCCTAAGAACCAAGCTTTATCTATTTATGAAAGAGAGTTTCTGGCTGTCCTAATGGCTATCCAAAAATAGAGAAACTATCTGGTTGGTCACAAATTTATTATCAGAATCGATCAGCAGGCACTGAAACATCTCCTTGATCAACGAAGTATGAATCCTATGCAACATAAGTGGATCACTAAGTTGTTGGGGTTGGACTATGAGATCCACTACAGGAAGGGCACTGAAAATAAGGCTGTTGATGCCTTATCCAGGATGCCAAGGGAGAGCGAGGATGTTCAATGCCTTGCTGTTTCTATAATACAACCCAAATGGATAGCAGAGGTTATTGCAAGTTATAAGGAGGATGATGGTGTTATTGGGATTATCTCTGATATCGAAGAGGGAAGGGTTTGCCATCCTAACTATCTGTTGTCTGAAGAATTGCTGAAGTACAAAGGTAGAGTGGTTGTTGGTAAAGAAGGCACTATTAGACACAAGATTCTTCATACTATGCATGATTCAGCTTATGGTGGACACTTAGGGGTATTAGGAACCTATATGAGATTGAAATTAGCCTTCTACTGGCCTAATATGAAGGAGGATGTGGTTGAATATATCAGGTCCGGTGATGTTTGCAAAAAGAATAAACCAATTTCAGGGCCTTCACAAGGTTTACTACAACCCGTACAGGTGTCAGATCTAGCATGGACTCATATTAGTATGGATTTCATAGAAGGGCTTCCTATTTCACAAGGAAAATCTGTCATTTTGGTCATTATTGACAGATTCACTAAGTATGGTCATTTCTTAGCTTTGGCTCACCCTTTCACTGCCTAAGTGGTTGCTAAGATATTCTTGGACCAAGTCTATAAGTTGCATGGTCTTCCCTCTAGTATTGTTACTGACAGAGACAAGGTATTTACTAGTCTTTTCTGGAAGGAGTTGTTCTCACTTATGGGTGTCAACCTAAATTATACTAGTGCCTACCATCCTCAGTCAGATAGGCAAACCGAATGTTTGAATCAGTGCCTGGAGAATTACTTGAGATGTATGGTATCATCAACTCCTAAGAGGTGGTCTAGGTGGCTTTCATTGGCCGAATCATGGTATAATACCAACTACCATACATCTCTCAAAATGACCCCGTTTGAAGCACTGTATGGTTACAAACCTCCAGGGTTATCCTTAAGGGCTTGTAGTTCAGTGGAACAGGAGGAGGTGAAAGATTGGGTAAAAGAAAGGCAAGTTCTAATTCAGACAATTAAAGAGAACATGATTAAGGCACAGAACCGCATGAAAACATATGTTGATGCTAAGAGAAAAGAAAAGGAATTTAAGGTAGGTGAGTGGGTTTACCTAAAGCTCCAACCTTATAGGCATAACAAAGTTGAGCTTTGTCGTAACTTGAAGCTATCTTCATGTTTCTATGGGCCATATAAAATTCTCGAGCGAATAGGTCCGGTAGCCTACAAGCTGGAGCTGCCTCTTGGCTCTAAAGTTCACCCGGTATTCCATGTCTCCCTTTTGAAGGTGGGTCTACCTGAAAAGATCACCGCTGAGTTAGATCTACCGCAAGTGACAGAGGAGGGTTTGTTTTTTATCTCACCTACCACACTGGTGGATTTCCGCACTGTTACACGAGGTAATGCTCGGATTGAACAAGCATTGGTCCATTGGGGAGCCAAAGGTTCAGGTTTGAAGTCGTGGGAGGATTTGTGCTATTTGAAAAGAAATTTTTTTGGGGGCAGTTTAGAAGATCCTTGGGGTCAAAGATCTAAAGATGGAGGGGGAAATGTTGGGAACAAATATTGTGGTGGAATGATGGTTGGAGTTGATGGAGAATTAGGAAGGGGAGCAGATTCGCAAGAAGGAGATGGTGAGGTTGTAAAAATCCTATCTTTAGGGTTTTCTGAATTGGTTGCTAAAATTGTGAATTTTGATTTAGGAGTTGCTTCCGGATCAGACGAGTAGGCTCGAGGGTTGGATTAGTTAGTTGCTGGGCTAATTACATCTTGGCCCAATTTAGAAGTTGAGCTGGGCTGCCTCTATTATTATTAGTTAGCCCAAATTTTATTATATTTAGTTTATTTACAATCCAATTAAGCTTGAGGGTAATGCACTAGGTTTCTGTTGGGAACAAATATTGTGGTGGAATGATTGTTGGAGTTGATGGAGAATTGGGAAGGGGAGCAGATTCGCAAGAAGGAGATGGTGAGGTTGTAAAAATCCAATCTTTAGAGTTTTCTGAATTGGGTGCTGAAATTGTGAACTTTGATTTAGGAGTTGCTTCCGGATCGGACGAGTAGGCTGGCGGGTTGGATTAGTTGGATGCTGGGCTAATTACAACTTGGCCCAATTTAGGAGTTGAGCTGGGCTGTCTCTATTATTATTAGTTAGCCCATATTTTATTATATTTAGTTTATTTACAATCCAATTAAGCTTGAGGGTATACTTGTCCTTAATGCACTAGGTTTCATGTATTTATGTATCTGGGAAGCACCTTGTCGGCTGTTATGAAAGAAATATCAAATTCCTTCTCAAATTCTCTCTAATTCTCCCTATTTTCTCTGTTACAATTTTCTGGAAAATTCTTAATCAACACAATAGCTACTAAAAACAGTTACACAACAGAATTCTTATATAATGAATGGAGTTGCACAATATAATGCATGAAGTTATATTATATAATGCATAATATGATAGATAAAATGCAATAACTTTTTCCTGCAAGATTAAAAAAATATCTTTGCATACTGTAGATAATATCATAGTTGTTATAAAAGTTGATAATATATTATTTGTTTTTAATTTTGAATTTTTTTGTTATATTATATAAATGTATATTACTATATTATATAATGCATGTTTGTTAGGTATATAATGAATGTTTGCTAGGTATATAATCCATGTCGAGGTCAATATAATGCATGAAGTTATATAATGAATACGATTGCACAATATAATGCATGAAATTATGGTATATAATGCAGAATATGATAGATAAAATGCAACATGTTTATTTCAGCGAAATCATCATTTATCATTATATTTGCACGTGTTATATATTATACAGCAATAATATATGAATTATAATGAAAGTAATATAATTTTTCTTTAAAATTAAAGTAATACCATATATAATATGCATAATTCTCGTAACAGTACACAAATTCTTATATAATGAATGCAATTGCACAATATAATGCATGAAGTTACAGTATATAATGCAGAATATGATAGATATCATGTAACATGTTTATTTCAGCGAAATCATCATTCATTATTATATTTGCATTTGTTATGTATTATATAGTAATAACATATGTATTATAATGAAAGTAATACAATTTTTCTCTAAAACAAAAGTAATACCATATATAATAGAGGAAGTAATATTGTATAATGTTTGTAATATTGTTCTAAAATAATAGTAATACAATATTATAATGTAGGAAGATGTTTGTTAGGTATATAATGAATGTTTGGTATATAATGCATGTTTCTTATGTATATAATGCATGTTTGTTAGATATATAATGCATGTCGAGATAGAATATGCAAACAGAATCTTAAATAAGTACAAAATGACAAAAATACCCTATAATGCAGGTTTTTTGAGATAAAATGACCGAAAATTTTAGTAAAATCCTGAGCGTTCATTCATCAAAATCAATGGCGAGGATTGATTATTATTTCTTATGGTAAGAGTGGTTCTCACTGGATCGCATCCCTATATATATATATATATATATATATATATAAAGAGATGTATTCAAATATGAACTTATCTTTAGGTACGAACTAAGAACTTTTTATTTATAATATATGTAATACTTCATTATAATGAATTATTATAAAAAAAGTACTAAGTATCTTATACGTTATAATAATGTATCACCTACACTGTAATGAAATTCATTGTTAATTCCTATAGATGAATTCGTATTTGAACGTAAACCTGTATATTATATATATATATATATATATATATATATATATATATATATATATAT
>JAPKLW010000005.1:1245054-1260730 GCA_026898455.1 Plectranthus barbatus | reverse complement strand
TATATATATATATATATATATATATATATATATATATATATATATATATATAGAGGAGAGTGATCATATGAGAACTCCTCTTACCATGTGAATATAAGAACTAATCTGGTCTATCAAAATTGGTGATCCAACGCTCAATACTAAATAATTTCTATCTGCATTATATTGTAGTAAAACATGCATTGAATGATAATTTTGTAATATTTTTCTCTCTCCTCTAAAATCATCCTAAATCTTTAAATGATCATAACTCTTTTGATTTAAATTTTTTTTCAAATATCATATATCAAATTAAAGGTAATTTAATTATCTTTCAAACGAAATCTATATTGCATATGTTTCAATTGTAAAATCATCGTAAAAAAAAATTAGTGATTATATGCATAATTCTTGTAATAATACACGAATTCTTATATAATGAATGAAGTTGCACAATATAATGCATGCAGTTATATTATATAATGCAGAATATGATAGATAAAGTGCAACATATTTTTCATGCGAGATCAACAAAAAAACTAAAATTCATTATCTTTGCATACTGTAGAAAAAATTATAGTTATTATAAAAGTTGATCATACATTACTTGTTTTTAATTATGTACTTTTTTGTTATATTATATAAATGTATATTATTATATTATATAATGCATGTTTGTTAGGTATATAATGAATGCTTGCTATATATATAATGCATGTCGAGGTCAATATAATGTATGAAGTTATATAATGAATTTAGTTGCACAATATAATGAACGAAGTTATGGTATATAATGCAGAATATGATAGATAATATGCAACATATTTTTTTAGCAAAATCATTATTTATTATTATATTTGCATTTGTTATGTATTATATAATAATAACATATTCATTTTAATGAAAGTAATATAATTTTTCTCTAAAATAAAAGTAATACCATATATAATATGAATAATTCTCGTAACAGTACACGAATTATTATATAATGAATGCAGTTGCACAATATAATGCATGAAGTTGTAGTATATAATACAAAATATGATAGATAAAATGGAACGTGTTTATTTCAGCGAAATCATCATTCATCATTATATTTGCACTTTTTATGTATTATATAGTAACAACATATGCATTATGATGAATGTTATATAATTTTTCCCTAAAATAAAAGTAATATTATATATAATGGAAGAAGTCATACCGTATAATGATAGTAATATTGTTCTAAAATAAGAGTAATATCATATTACAGTGCAGAAAAATGTTTCTTAGGTATATAATGAATGTTAGGTATGTAATGCATATTTCATAGGCATATAATACATGTTTCATATGCATATAATGCATGTTTGTTTGATGTATACTGCATGTCGAGGTTCAATATGCAAACAAAATCTTAAATAAGTACAAAATGACAAAAATACCCTATAATGTAGAATTTTTGAGATAAAATGACCGAGAATTCTAGTAAAATCCTGAGCGTACATTCATCAAAATCAATGGCGATGATTAGTTCTTATTTCTCATGGTAAGAGGTTTAATCCAGTGAGAACACATCTTATCATGAGAAATAAAAACTAATCCTCGCCAATGATTTTGCTGAATGTACGCTCAGGATTTTACTAGAATTCTCAGTCATTTTATCTATTCTCGGGTTTATTTATACTAGAGTGTATTGATATGATGAAGCCTCACAAAAGGAGAAAATTTAGAGAATTGGATGATGGTATTGAAAAAAAAATGCAGAGATTTTTTCCTTTAAAGAAGTAAGGTGCAAATAAAATGTAGGTTGCAGATTTTCGTTCATTCTAAAAAATGACGATGTACAATTATAATGAATTTATTTCATAATGAACAATAATTGAGATCAAATAAAGAATAAGTATGATAAAATGAAGAATTACTAAGATAATATGCATGTCTTTTGTAACATCAAAATTCACATCAAATTTATTTTATAATGAACAACACTTGAGATAAAATGAAGAATCTCTAATAAAAAATGCATGTTACGTGTAACATCTAAATTCACATCGAATTTATTTTATATGGAACCACAATTAAGATAAAATGAAGTATCTATTACATAAAATGAACAAAACACAATTTTTGCGCCTTGATTCGTAATGACTATGTTTCCTTTTAATGAAGTAAAATGAGGATAAAATACCACATTTTTTGTTGAAGATTTTTTTTAATCTGGATCGTTCATGTTGTCAAATCTATAAACTATATTTGTTCTCATTTCTCACGATAAGGGTTATTCTCACCAGATAAGTCCCTAATATATATATATATATATATATATATATATATGAGATCAAATAAAAAAAAATCTCGATGTAAGAAAAAAAAATGAATCTTATCCGTTAGATCTAAATAAATCAATGGTTGATATGCAATCAAGCAACAACTAAAACACAATCAACCAATTGCTTGATTGTGTTTTAGTTGGTGCTTGATTATTATGTTCCTTGATTGTGTTTTACTTGTTGCTTGATTTTATATCAACCATTGATTTATTTAAATCTAACGGATATGATTCATTCTTTTTTCTCACAGGGGACTTTTTGTTACCTGATCCGCTCCCTATATATATATATATATATATATATATATATATAATGAAGTATTTTTAAGATAAAATGAAGAAAACTGAAGATAAAAGTGAACAATATTTTAGAAAAACTGATGTCTAAAAAGTACAATGAAGGATATCGAAGATAAAGTGAAGAAATAGGAAGATAAAATGAAAATGATGTATTTTTTCAATAAATATTGATGTTAAAATGAAGTATAGTGATGATAAAATATAGTGTTGTCATATTTTCTATTCTCATGCCCGGATTAAGCACATATATTTATATCTGGGGAGCGGATCCAGTGAGAAAATGAGAAAGATGCTTGATTGCATTCACGACTTTGTATTCACGACTTTGCTTGATTGTATTCAAGTCATTGCTTGATTACAATGTTGCTTGATGGTGTTTTAGTTGTTGCTTGATTATTTTGTTGCTTGATTGCGTTTTAATTGTTACTTGATTAGAGAGAGAGAGAAAGAGATCCACTAAGTGCAAAAATTAAAGTTTGTGCAAAATAAGAATGAATCTCGACCATTAGATTGATAGTGTCAATGGTTGAGATTAAAACATCAAAGATTAAAATTAAGCATAATTCTCGTTCGTGCTTAATTACTTTATAAATCATGTTTAATTCGATTAAGCATGATTTATAAAGCAAAAAAGTATAAAATCTGGAAAAATATTTTAATCTCAACCATTGATATTTAGAGATGAATGGTGTAGATAAAATTCCTATTTATTACAAACTAACTTTTAGTATGTGATCCACTCCCAATATATATATATGGATGCATTCTATTAGCGAGATTTATATATATCTCTTATATTTGTGTAAATCTAGGGTTTATGTATATCTTTCATATCTTTTTCATACCTTTGTAACCTCTATATATATTTGCATCAATAAAGTTTATTTTCAAGGCAAATACTCAAACCCTATCATGGTATCAGCTTGATACGATCCTTCCTTTTCTCCTCTACCCTCTCTCGTCTTCCCACCGCGAGCCCTGCGCCGCCACCCGTCTTCCGCAGCGCTCCAGTCGCCGGCGTCTCTTTTTTTTTTCCTTTGCTGCACGTCCCTTCATCGACCGTGCGTACGCTGCCATGGCCTCAACGAATCCTCTTCCGCTTTCGACGCTCGTTCATATGATAACCATTAAGTTATCTTCGTCGAATTTTCTTTTGTGGCGCTCTCAGGTGGTACCGCTTCTCACTTGCCAAGATCTCATGAAGTATGTGGATGGCTCTACTAATCCTCCGCCGTTAGTTCTCTCTTCTCCGCCTGGTACGACCGCGCCCAATCCAGCCTACGCCTCTTCTCTGCAACAAGACCTAAAGTTACTTAGTCTTCTGCTTTCGACACTTTCTGAGGAAGCCATGGCCGAGGTACTCGGTAGCGAGATTTATATCTATCTCTTATATTTGTGTAAATCTAGGGTTTACATGTAAATCTAGGGTTTATGTATATCTTTCATATCTTTTTCATACCTTTGTAACCTCTATATATATTTGCATCAATAAAGTTTATTTTCAAGGCAAATACTCAAACCCTATCACATTCATATGTTAAACACTTCCAGATATTATCTGTTACCTCACTTTTCGGTGCATTATCTAGACAAGTTAATTACATTATCTATGCAAAATTAGGTACATTACGAAGATAATGTATTACATTATACTCCCTCCGTCCCATTAGATAAGTCCAATTTGGTTTCGGCACAGAAACCAATGTTTATGAGTGTAGTGGAATTAATATTTTATTGATGTGAGGAGATTTTTTTCCATTTTAGGAAAGTGGACTAATCTGGTGGGACAGACGAAAATGAAAATAAGGACTAATCTGGCGGGACAGAGGGAGTATTACATTACATTATCCATTACAGTTTGTACATTATCTTCGTAATGTATCTAATTCTCTTAGATAATGGAATTAGCTTGTCTAAATAATGCATCGAAAAGTGAGGTAACAGGTAACATATGAAAAGTGGTTAACATATAATGCACCAAAGCCTCCCTTGCCTCTATGTAGAACGCCATTGGCCATCGAACTCCAATAATTAAGAATAATAATTCTTGATTTACATATAAAAAGTATTTTTGATTCAATTCATTCTACACACGTGTGTGAAATCAAATCAAAACCATTTTAGATTCTAATTCGGGAGTGTGGTTGTCCTAATTCTATTCAATCCATTTTATCCACAATTTTGTCGTGAAAAAGGTTTTACATCGACAGGTGTGTGGTTTTTTTACTTATCTTTTTCATATTCCAAGTGCTGAAGAATATGCATAAAAGTCGAATAATGAATATATTAACGAAAGCCCTTTTCTGAAAATTAATTATTTTTATTACATTTACATATATTCCGTGAATCTAATAATTAGCTTTAATTTTCCAAGAACTTTTATTAGATTATGGATTTGAAATAGCCAACTACCAATGGATTTGCTACATTAGTCACCTAAACTTGGATTCTCTTTTTATCATGCTACGTCGATAAATTATCCGCCTTATAAAATGCAAATATTATAATAAATTCAAACCTATTAGGCCAATAATTATCGTAAAAAGTTATCTTGTTATCCAATTATAATTCCGACACAACTGAATGCTACTTTAAAAAAAAAAAGAAATTAGAGTATATCGATGTCTTATATTTTATGTTGGATTTGAAAATATAAAATATAGGAGAAAATATATATTGAAATGCATAGTATTTTATTTCATTTTATAATATTGTGTTGTAAAATACAAAGGAACAATCAATATAATAGAATAATTAATCTAATTAATTCATCTTCCGACTTTTCTTGGAGACTTTTATATATTGATTAGGGGTGTACATGAGCCGAACTACTCGTGAGCTACTCAGATATAGATTCGAAAAAAGCTCGATCGAAGTTCGATTATTTAATAAACAAACCGAGCTCGAACTTCGAACCGAGCTCAAGCTCGAATGTATTCGGTTCGCCAAGCTCGCGAACATGTTCGAATTCGAACCGAGCTCGAATTCGTTAAAATTATCACGAAGCGAGCTCGAGAATATCACTACTCAGCTCGGCTCGTGTACACCCCTAATGTTGATCCAGCTCCTTCGAGAGATATTATCGATCTTCTTCCACATCCTTTCAGATATCAACAAATAAAAAGTTAAAAAATATTATCATAAGCTATTTGGAATATAATGAATGCAACTTTAATAACTCCAACAATATCAATGTAAAATTGTCCTCTTTAATCATAAGAAATTATCCAATTATCCAGTTAGAATCCCGACACAACTCGAATAGACGTTTTGTGTTATACATGCATAAGTATGATTAGAGTTGTAAATAAATTAAATTACTTGTAAGAAATTTGGATCTCAATTTTAATAAAAGTTATTTTGAATTTATTTATGATGTTGATTTATGTAAAAATTTAATTTTGGATTTTATTTTATATAACTCATTAGCATACTTGTTAGCTAAATGTATGAAGCATGTATAAAAGTATTAACTATAAGAAATAATATTCTTACAAGTTAAAGAGTAACCATAGAGCAAAAACGAAACACCTTCTAGAGATTTAATTGCTTATTAAAAGGCCTGGTTGTCATCTTTTGTCTTTAAATAGTATTTATAAGTAATATTCTCAAGATTTTCTGGATGAAATCCAAAACCTAACACTACTTATTGATGTAACCTTATCTTTAGTAAGATTCTATAATTTAAAGATGATAGAAAGCACTGTTATTTATCATGATAAAGGAAAACTCTATCAAAAAATAAATAATAGTGTATCATATGAAAATAGAAACGGGAATCTGTTTAAAAACAAAATATCTCTTCAAAACTTAAACATTTGTTATCATAAACATAAAGTAAAATCTCCATAGGTTGTTGTAGCGACTCAAACATTAGTCTTGGAGATGGCTATCTCGTCATCTTCAAGCTTTATCATCAGCTTGACCTTGCAAAGTGCAACAAATGATCAGTAGCCTCAGTAAACACTATCCATTAAGGAGTAGAAACCTGATGCTTAACATGTTCCAACATCCAATGCAGAAGATGACTTACCTTGTCCTTTAGTTACCAAACATTGACAATTTACTTTTGTGTCCTTTCTTGCCACAATTGAAACATTTGTCTTGCTTTCTTTCTTTCTTTTGTTCATCTGTCCTTTTCCACTTTTCTTCATCATGTCATTATGAAGTGACTTGGAAGAACTTTTAGCAAGAGATCTTTTAGCAAGAGATCTGCGAAGACTTGATAAAGTAAGACAGCTCCCACTACTTTCTACATTCCTATTTCCTTTTACACCACTCTTTAACTCGAATGAAAATCAGAGCGACTAAAAGAAAAGACTGAAGAAGCTTTAGCTAACATAACATCTTTGAGAAGACTATGAACTGTATATTCATTCATGTGTTTCTCAACAAAAATTCTAAAGTCATCGAATGACTTTGGTAGCGTGTAAAGTACCAGGGTAATTTTGGTATCATTTTCAATTTGACCACCCATTAATGTGTAGTCATCAATATGCTAAATGACCGATTCCACATGTTCACACGCTGAAAAACCCTGACCTATTTTGTATCTTACAATGGGCTTGATAAGATTAGATCTAGCATATCCGTCGAGCCCGCAATATGCCACATTAAGATGCCGCATATTAACAAGGACGAAGTGCATCTGACATACAATCAAAGATGTATTGTTTGGATGTGCCATTTGACCACATCCACATGCCATACTACGCATGCTCCTCGTTGGAAGATGCATCGGTCGGCAACGCGGATAGGGAGTTTTTAGAACAAAGAAATGTCTAAAAGAATTCAAAATCTTGACAATGTCACTTTTTCATCTAGGAAAATTTGGACCAGTCAAGGAATTGTATAGAATAGTATTAATGAGGGATGCATTGATAAACATATTTGAAAACAATTAAGAGGATTAAAATAGTCACATAAATACGTAACGGCTGAAACAAATATGCAAAGCAACCTTTAGGTAAAACTATACAATTTATTTCCTCCAATTGCACAAGTTAATTTACTGCAAGCTACTAAGTAGATATTTATGATAAACGCTCAACCAGACCTAAATAGACCCTTCAATTTTAGAGCATGCCATGTATCCATCAACAAAACAAATTAACATTAGAGATAACTAAGACCATGTTCACCTATCTAGAGGAGGGGCATCACAAATGAGCTATATTCAAGGCAATATCTAAACCAAAATAATCAAAATCTCAAGTTCTGATGATAAAAGGTGATTTGGCATGCATACTAGACTGATACCGCATGCTCTTTACATCTCTCGTTATCTCATTTAGATTAATCTTAGAGACTTGTGACAGTTGTGAAGGGATTTTGAATGTCGTGAATTGAATCATTTAAATCCAAATAAGTGCAAATCGATAATTGGATATCAAAATAATTACTATGCCTATGTTTGATCCTAGCATGCTCCTATTGAATATGCATAAGAAGGTTTATGCGGTATACATGGATTGTAAAAACTGAAGAACGCGATGCGCAGAGATTTGATCATTGATCATCTTTCCCGCGCAACAAGATTTATTCCTATAAGATGAAGGATTAAATCCATAAATTAATAAATTAATTTAAAATATTTGAGGAGAGAGAAATAGAAAATGATCCTCCATATCTGATCTTCTGATCTATATCCCAGCTCCAATCTGAAATTCTGGTGAAGATTCCCTTCGGATTCCATGCCTATCGAGAATCATAATTTCCTGCTCATTTCTCAAATCTAGTTGATCACAGCTCCCCAATTTTGGCCTGTTGTTTTCCCAGTATATTAACCAATAAACCTTGTAGATAATATACCAATCATAATATTTTAAATATATAATTCAATCAATCTGCCACTTATACACAAAGCATTATACAGGTGTTTTCCAAAGTATAACGTTTCTAAACTAATCTAGCTATTACATCAATCATCCCACATGGCTGGCTGTGCGCTCAGCCCAAGGTCACATACACGCATCTCGTATACCTTCTGAGGCAGAGCTTTTGTAAATGGATCTGCTAGATTATTCTTTGTATCAATCTTCCCTACCACAAATCACCCCTTGCTATGATTTCTTGCATGATATGGTAATTCCTCTCAATGTGTTTTGTTTCTTTGTGAGTTCGTGGTTCCTTTGATTATGCCACGGCACCCGAGTTATCACAATACACCATGATAGTCTTGGGCAATTTAAGTTTCACGTCCAACACCAAAGAGGAAGTTTCGAAACCATACTGATTCTTTTGAAGCTTCCGAAGCTGCCACATATTCTTCTTCCATGGTAGAGTCAGCAATGCACTTCAGCTTTGCACTCCTCCATGATATGGCCCCACCTCCCAATGTAAACACATAGCCAGATGTGGACTTCTTTTAATCCCGAGATGCCTGGAAATCCAAATCTGTATAACCTACAGGGCACAACTCCTCACATTGATAGACAAGACAATAGTCACTAGTCCTTTTCAAGTATTTGAGTACGTGCTTTACCCCGGTCCAATGGGCTTGTCCAAGGTTAGATTGATATCTTGCAACCATCGAAGCATACTGGCCTCGTACATAGCATTGCATACATGAGACTACCCATGACCGATGCATACGACACACTGCTCATCTCATCTTTCTCATTTTGTGTCAATGGACATTGATCCTTGGAAAGATGAACGCCATGTTTGAAGGGTAATAGACCTTTCTTGGTAGTTTGCATGCTGAAAGAGGCAATCACAGTATCCATATATGAAGCTTAGGACAATGCTAACATCCTTTTCTTGCGCTCCCTCAATACTTTTACCCCTAGGATGTATCCTGCATCCCCAAGGTCCTTTATATGAAACTGCTCAGATAACCACCCCTTATGCCCGACAATACCTCCACATTGTCGCCAATTAGGAGAATATCATATACATAAAGTTCAAGGAACACCACGCTTCCGCTGACACACAAACGGTACACACTACTCTTGTTTGAGCATTGTGAAAATCCATATGATTTAATCGCTTCATCAAAATGTAAGTTCCATGATCGTGAAGCTTGCTTGAGTCCATACAGCGACTTCTTGAGCTTCCAGACCAGATGCTCTTCACCCTTCCGCACATATCCTTCTGGCTGTGGCATATAGATGTATCGACCTTCTTCGAGGTACCCATTTAGAAATGCGGTTTTGACATCCATCTGCCAGATCTCTAGGTCCATACGTGCTGCTATGGCTAGGAGTATCCGACTGGACTTAACCATGGCTACTGGTGAGAAGGTCTCGTCATAGTCTACACCTTCTTTCTGACTATAACCCTTCGCCACCAACCTTGCTTTGAAAGTTATAATTTCACCATTCGCTCCTTTCTTTCTTTTGTATACCCATTTGCACCCTATGGCTTGATAGCCATCTGGAAAATCTGTTTTCTGATATACATCCATAGCCGTTATGGATTCTATATCCATATTCATGGCGAACTGCCATTTGATCGCATCCTTATCAGATACCGCCTCATCGTTTGTCCATGCGTCGGTATCATCCTGTTCGCTTTCCAGGATCAAGTCAGAAGACTCCCCCACAAACATGTACCCTTGTTGGTCCCATATCTTGCATTGATGGCAGTGTTGGTATTCCCTCACCTATTCTGGGTAGATTTACCAATACACTGGGCTTTCCTGATGGAATCGTTTCATTACCTCCAAGCTTGTGGAAAACAATTTCACTCTTAGATCTGTGGTTTCTTACATATTCGTCCTCTAAAAATCTTGCATTGGTACTGAGAATGACTCTCAGGATAATAAAAGTAACCACCTTTCGTTTGCCTAGGATATCCTACATACAACATTATCTTAGATTCACAAACTTGATGAGGTACCACTTGGAATGAATCCAAGAGATCATCATTCGCCAGTCTTTTGGTCCTCTTTAGACTGATGTGACCTAGTCTCAAGTGCCAGAGATATGTTTGATCCTCGTTAGAAGAAAACTTTCTCTTTAAATGATTATTATTATTGGATGAGTTTGTTGCAACATTCACGGAAGACTTATGCATACAATTAATGATATACAGAGAGTCAATCAGTTTTCCATGACAAATCACACCGTTATTACCAATGATAGAAACACCACTATAAAAATTAACTGAAAATTCATCATTAAATAACTTTGAAACTGAAATTAAGTTTCGCCAAAACACAGGCACATATAAAACATCTCTCAAAACGTAAACATTTTCCTTAAAGCATAAAGTAAAATCTCTAATGGCTACTGCTGAGACTCGCTCTCCGCTGCCCATTGAGATGGTAACCTCGTCGTGCATTAGCTGCCTCGTCGGCATGAACCCCTGCAAAGTATAACAAACATGATCAGTAGCTCCAATATCCACTACCCATGAATAGGTAGAAACCTATGCTAAACATATTTCCATTATAAATGCACATGACGTACCTTTTCTTCCCGTGACAGGCACTAGACAATTTACTTTTTCACTTCGCTTGCGTTTCTATGGCCTGGTGATGACTTCTGCATCATCATCTTCGTCTAACCTTTCAAGCATGTCTTTAGCCTCAGCAACTGCATTGTCAAAAGCTGACAAAGTTGGAGCCAACTCGAATCGCATTATGTCAGACTCTTCTTGCATCAGTGCCTTGAGTAACTCAACAAGAGGAAACTCGCGCCTGCCAGCAAGAGACTTGCTGAAATAATCAAAAGTATCAGAGAGAGTTCAGGAAAATGTTAATCTTCGCCTGATCATTAATTTGTCCACCTCTCTTCCTATACTTTTTCATGATCTTCACCATACTCAGGAAATGCTGAATTACCGAACTGCCCAAAGTCATCTTCTTGCAAACAAGGTCTTTCACAAGATCAAACTAATAGTTCGACACACCTTCCCATATACTTTCACGATATCCCTCCAGATCTCAATATCAGTTTGGAATTTCCTGTACTTGAGCTTTAATTCTCTAGATAGACTGTTCATGATGAAGAAGTAAGCAAAATTATCAGAAGCTTTCCATCTATCATAGAATTGTCACTCATAAACAAAATCTTTCCAAGACTGAGGAACTAGTGGATCCATAGAAAGTACATAGGTATGGTTTGTAGATGAGAGAATATACATGAAGTAATATTTCCACTCAGGAAAGTTTGAACCAGTTAAAGGGTTCAGTGTTAAGAGGTTTACAACATGAGTAGTAGACATGTCTAAAAATAATAAATTAAAGCAGAAATTAAAACATAATCGCAAACTATTAAAACACATAAATAATGAAATCTTATGATAAAACAATATTAATGTTTCCTCCAATTTGCCCAAGTAATACTATTGCAAGCCATACATGTGGACATTTAATACAAAACACTTGATCAGACTGCATCTTTCAATTCCAGTCCTTTAATTTCAATCAATGTCAGGGTTCCTTAGATAAATATAATTAATAATCGGAGAATAACTATGACCATATTATCCTACAGAGCAGGGACATCCCAATTGATTTATACTCTGGATAATATCTAAGCTAGCGTACCACCAAAGCCAACCCTCCCATATAAAGGTCCACTTGGACACATTGTGATCCTTGATAATAAGGTTGTCTCATTTAATTTGATCCCCAGAGAACTTATGAAAGTTCCATACGCAAGCTACATATGTAGACATTTACGCATAAGCTCCCACTTCTCACATGAATTAAATGTTTGTTTAAGAAATCACAACTATTAGAACTTATGAATAATAAATTAAGTAAGCTACACATGTAGACATTTACCTGATAAATTACCGACTTCCAATGAGGGATCACTTTGTGGAGGTCTAATAAATAAACAACTTAGTAATTTTAAATTCATAAGGTTCAATTGCACACATTATTTTATGTAGCCATAAATTATAACATTACTA
This sequence comes from Plectranthus barbatus, assembly GCA_026898455.1. Lineage (NCBI taxonomy): Eukaryota > Viridiplantae > Streptophyta > Magnoliopsida > Lamiales > Lamiaceae > Plectranthus > Plectranthus barbatus. Next base: position 1,248,270 of record JAPKLW010000005.1, on the reverse strand, counting down.
AACTTCAATCATGCAAAGCATGAACCCCGAATTTATAGTTATAATTTAATTACATAAAATAAATCACATAAGCATGCTTTAAAGCTGTAAATAAAAACATTAAACGTGATCTTATTATCTACAACATGCTTGGATGTTGCACAATAATTAAACACATATATCATACGAGAACAAATAATAAAACAAATAAAAAATATCCTCGTGTCCTCATGATACAATTTAAAAATTAACCATATCTATTAAACATTGGATTTATTTTACAGATCTTCGACTAGGCTCCCATTACTTGGATTGAGATCTGATTTTATTTTTTGAAAAATTGAGCCTCCAAGATTTGATTCTTCAGAAAATAGGACAACTGGGCATATTAACACATCGTGGGCCTGAGCCCGCATTGCAAGCCCGAAAATTGCCAGAACATGGCTCGACGGGCCACCACGAGCGAACCACTTTTGCCGAAGACCCGCTGCTGCTGGATAAACCCCCGTAGATATGCTGCAACCGTGTGCAATGTCGCGCAGGTTGCAGCCCGCGCTCCTTGTCTCTCCAGCCATCGTATGTCGTTGTTGCCGCCACCCCGACCTACTCTAGCATTGCCCATCGCCGGTCATCACCTGCTTCTTGCCGCTGCTGGACGCCACTCGCCGAAAAACTCATGCAGGAGATACGGTGGAAACACACGTAGGTTGCGCGCGTAAACCCTAGGGTTTGCGACGTATGCAGCCTTATGGCTGTCTTCCATGACCGTGCCACCGCCGTGCTTCCTCCGTCCCAAGCTCCGCGCCAGCCACCGCCGATGTTGTTCAAGGGAGGAAAGAGCTGCACCGCCATGCATGTGCAAAGACGCGCGCGCACGTGGAACCTAGGGTTCCACCTTGCCTCATGCGCCCTTGCGCTTTGATCTCCGCCGCATGCCGTTCCATTGCATGCCTCCACCCGCACATCGTCATCCCGGTGACCCCTGCACCCTGCCCACCCGGCTGCGAGCCGTACAACTGCTAGCATGGTGCGCGGCGCAGCCCCGCGACAAACCCTATGGTTTTGTTGCGGCTGCACCGCCTCCTGTGGCCGCCTACTAACTTGCGCCGCCACTCGCCGGTGCTGCCCCATGGTTTCACGACTACAATGCATGGTCACCTGCCGTGTCGGCATCGTCGTGCGCTGTAGCGTGCATTGTGCGGTTCATTCTTCGTGTTCTTCATCTTCATTTTAGAGATTTAATTTGATATTGAAAATTACAAGGGATGAACATCCTACTACAATTATTGGAATTTAAATCTAACCACGGATTTATCTCATGGGTGAAAAATGAATCCATATAAAAGATTAACCCGATAACCACGAGGAAGAAAAATCTACAATCCAAAACCATTCATCCAAAGCGATTCTATAATAATAATCATGCATAATCAAAGACAATATTATTTTTTCTAATAGAGCCAATCAAATAAACGTGGCTCATATACCAATAGAAGGGATTTTGAATATCGTGAATTGAATCACCTAAATCCATATAAGCACAAATCGATAATTGAATATCAAAATAATAACTATGCCTATGATTGATCCTAGCATGCTCCTATTGAATATGCATAAGAAGGTTTATGCAGAACACCTGGATTGTAGAAATTGAAGAACGCAATATGCAGAGATTTCATCCATAATCCTCTTTCCCGCGCAACAAGATTTATTCTTATAAGATGAAGGAATTAAATCTATGAAATTTATAAATTAATTTCAAAAACTTGAGAGAGAAATATAAAAAGATCCTTCAGATCTGATCTTCTGATTTGTATCCCAGCTCTGATCCAAAAATCTGGTAAAGATTCCCTTCGGATTTCGTGCCTATCGAGAAGCAAAATTCCCTCCTCGTTTCTCAGATCTAGTCAATCACAACTCTAAAATCTTGATCTGCTATTTTACAACTTATGATCTTGTGGTGTGTTGTGATCTTAGAACCTAAGGTCTATTTATAGGAAATTTTGATCTCTAAATAGGTCTGAGCTTTCATGAGCCCGACCAGGGACGAGAATGCAAATAGCAAATAAGGCCTATCAATTAATTAATTCTCATATTCAACCCAGAATATAATTAATTAATTAATATTGATTAATGCCACCAGAGAATCAATATTTTCCTACCTATTTGCTACCACTTGGTGAGGAATTGGTTGCATAGGCTCGATATATCCCCACATTTAAGGTTACAGACATTCATTAATTAATTTAGGCTCTGACAAGCCATTTAATTAATTAATATCTTATATTCCTAAGTCAATTCACTCAAGCCTTTTCACTTATGCTTGAACTTATTCAGCTTGCATGACTTTAGCATAACGAACCTTTTGAGCTGCTCAGGAAATGTCACCATTATATACTGAATGTGGTTACATAGTTCCGGTACCAAACAGTCATACACAAACTACTACCACCCAAGATACAGATATACACACTCAACTAGAGCTTTTTACTACATCAAAAAGTGACAAACTATTTGTGTATACTTTTATACCTTGATCTAGGTTTCGGATCTCATTAAGCCACCAAGATCTAGATTCCTTTAATGTAAGATCGTTTAATTGGATATCAAAATAAATTGCTATGCCTATGATTTAATCATAGCATGCTCCTATTGAATATGCATAAAAAGGTATATGCGGAATACCTGGATTGTAGAAACTGAAGAACGCGATGCACAGAGATTTGATCCTTGATCCTCTTTCCCGCGCAACAAGATTTATTCCTATCAGATTAAGGAATTCTATGAAATTAATCATATTTATTTCAAAAATCAAGAGGAGAGAGAAATGAAAACAATCCTCCAGATCTGATCTTCTGATCTGTATCCCAGCTCCGATCCGAAAATCTGGTGAAGATTCTCTTTGGATTCCTTGCCGATCGACAAGCAGAATTTTCTCCTCATGTCTCAGATCCAGTTGACCACACACAACTCCCAAATCTTGGTCTGCTTGTGTTGCAACTTATGTTCTTGTGGTGTGTTGTGATATGAGAAACTGAGGCCTATTTATAGGAAGTTCTGAACTCCTGATGGGCCTGAGCTTTCATGGGCCAGACCAGGGACCATAACGCAAATATCAAATAAAGCCTATCAATTCATTAATTCCCATATTCAACCCAGAATATATTTAATTAATTAATATTTATTAATTAAAATCCTCCACCTGCGTTAACTGTGATTGATGATTGATTGATTTGT
>JAPKLW010000005.1:1174029-1235054 GCA_026898455.1 Plectranthus barbatus | reverse complement strand
TTGCCACTATTTCTATAATTAATCTGTAGAAATTACAGTGATCAGTTAGCAGTTTCTCTTGATAATCAGGATTCCAATAAAAAAACTGACTGCAGTGTATATTACTTGAAGAGGAATAACACCAAAAGAATAGCTTGAGCTAGAAAGCTAAGCTTCGTGTTCTTGGCAGACCCATGGTAATTTCAGAGAACTTAAGAGCTTGAGCATTTAGTTCGACAGAGTTTATACTTTTTTTGCACGCCAGTGTTTGATTGTTGCACTCCTCTGAAGATGTGGACTGCTATTTATAGGCAGATTTGAGGACCATTTGAATTTTTTGCCCATTAGATACAAATTTTATGTTGTCCAGTTATCGCCAATCTTTTTCTGTTGTAGCAGTCTGCTCTGCATTTGGTCTGATCTATTTTTTGATTTTTGCAGTGTACTTTTAACTACTCGGTAAGAGCTAGTTTGCTAGTCCGAGGAGTCCATAACTGGAAGATTCCTCATTCATGATTATTGGCATATATTCTTTAAGGAAATATGGATAAGACTCGAGTTCCACTCGGATTCCTTTTGTCTTCTCGCTTTTCACGTGCTCTTCATAGCTTCGTAATAGGAAACTGAATTTCTCTAGTTTTCTAGTTTCTAGTTTCCTTCCATTATGAAAGCAGTTGGTCTTTATCCCGCACTTGATCTTTTTAGAGTAGTTGGTCTTAACAGACTCTTCCTTGAACCTATGTGATTTTTGTTCATAAAATTAGTTTTTAGTTTTATGCCTTTGGTGTAGGTGAAAATCCAGTCTCCAAAAACTGGTCTGCTAGTTCTTATCTAGTTTCTAGATCCGAAACTGGACTTCTGATTTCTAGTTTCTTCAACTTCCGGTTCTGAAACTAGACTTCAGACATCTTGATCTCTTTTCTAGTTTCTAGTTTAGAAACTAGATTTCTGTCTTTTCGATCTTCATAGCTTCCATTTTCTAGTTTATTCAACTTCTAGTTTCTCAGTTAATATTCAAATCATCCTATATAAGGATTACAGTAGAAACTGACTAGAAACTAAAAGCTTGTTTTGACACACCAAAACATCAAATAAAGGAGTGAACCAGTTTCCTAGTTCCTAACGATTTCCCCCTTTTTGGTGTTGTCAAAATCATATTTCTTAAAGCCTGAAAAAAGGACAACTGATGAACTGAGTTTACAAAGACACTACTCAGAAACAACATTTCCTTAATCGACCCACTCTATTTGATCTTCCCCCTGAATTGGAGAGATATTGCTCGATAATAATAAAAATAGAGTGTAAATGAAAATGCTGATCACACTGGAAAATGTGAATTCAACTAATGAATCAGAGCTATAAAGGCGAGAGAGAGACAATGAGAGTTTGTTTTCAAGCCAGTTTTCATTTTTTCATTAGATGTGATATGTTAAAAGTACATAAAAACTAAAAACTAGATGATGAGAAGTTCAAAAACTCAAAAACTTATGGAGCTGCTTTGGTTAGGATGAAGGCTTAGGATCTCCAAAATTTTTTGCCAACTCCATCATTGCTTGGAACTGAGCTTCCCTCCGTTTCTCCTCAGCTTCCTATCTCTTTCTTCTCCTGGCTTCCTCAGCCTCCTCTTCTTCTCTTCTTCATCTCTTTCATGCCTTAGTCTCTCCTCCTTTCTCCTATCTTCTTCCCCCTATTTGACAAAATCAAATAGGGATGCCATTGACAGCTTAAGGGAAGAGACAACCTCCATAGTCTGGGCGTCTTTTTTCTCTTTCTCTTCCAGCTTTGCCTTCACCTCTTGGGTTTCTTGCTTGATAACCTCCAGTTGTGATTTGGCAAAATGCTTGACTTCAAATATAATGGAAGAGTGGGAAGAACTGCCCGTGGCTTGATTTGAAGGTTCATCATCCGTGTTGGGAAATTATTCCTAAATCTCCCTTAAGATTTTATTGTAAAAAGTTTTGTTGGATCAAACCTTAGTAGATGGTCGATCAATTGCTGAACTCTAGCATAGTCTAGAAAATCTTGTAATGTTCGGTATAGGCCAAGTATCGAGTTGTAATAGAATAGATTGCTAGAAGCTCTCCCAGCAAACACCGAAGAATGCTAAAAAAAAGCTAGAAGTCAAGTGGTAGTAGAATGTTAAAGAATCAACATTCGCTAGCACATAGAAGATTGCTAAAGGCATTAGCAATCCAGAGTTAAAGGAATCAGGAAGAAGAAGAGCAACTGCCAAGAAGTCAGCAGTCCAATATGTATCTAGCAGATTGCTAAAGAAAGCTAGCAGATCGTTCCGAAGGAGTTTAGCAAAGCAAGACAGCTAACAATGATTGCTACACTACTGTTCTGACAAGCGTACGTGCAAGGACAAGACTTTCCAGAAGTAGGTCAAAAAGCACTGTACGAAGCCAGAAAGGACGGTGAAAGTTGAACCACTCTTGGACAAGGAAATCGTTGTGTCTAACGGGTTTGGAGATTCAAAGTTTGAATCTCCAGGTATAAAAGACAAGTCTAGAAGTGAGAGACGACTACTGCTCATTCAATACACGAACACATTCTCAAGAGATTCCCAAGACAAAAGCAAAAAAGCTAAAGAGCAGTTAGTTGAAAGCCAACATTTGAAAGATATTAAAAGCCTTCAACTACCAGAGTATCCCTATTGATTATCTGACACTCCATTGAAGAGATTCCTTGACTTTGACCAAGATTCTTCAATCATTGGTATACCTTCCTTTATTGGAAGCATCCAACAATCAATTCTCTGAAAAGGGTTTTGACTAGGACGGGAATCTAGCCACAATCGAAGGAAAACTCGGAAGGAACTATAAATAATCCATAGTAGCAAAGACAAGTTTTACAAAGGTGTGCCCTTGACTCTGCCGGAACTACGCCTGAGGAGTTCGGAGTAATGGAGAATAGTCCTGAAGTAGCTGGGTTGAAAGATCACTGCCTACTTTACTTGAAAGGTGAATCCTTGTATTCCGTATACTTACATAGTGAATTCTTAGCGTTTTGGCTAATGAGTGGACGCAGATCTTTTGATCGAACCACCTTTAATACTGTGTCGTTATTGTGTTAACTATTTTATTGCTTAATATTTGATTGAGATTTAAAACCTAGCAACAGAGTTGCTAGCGTATATCTGCAATAAAAACCTAAGTTAAGTTGAGCTAAACAATCTTTGTGTCGCTTTAAGACCTAGATCTTAGCTTTCCTTGCGCTGTCACTCTATTTTTTCTTGTTTTTCTAGCTCAGGTGAAATATACCAAGATGTCTAATCACGTTCTTCCCAAGTATAACAAGGAGAAGTTTGAGTCCTTGAAGATGTTGGCCATGATCCAACTCCAAAGTATCCATCCGGAGATGAGAGATGTGCTGGAGAAAGGCCTTATAGAAATCATGAAGGTCAGAACCGCAGTAGCTCCACCTACTGAAGGCCAACCACGTCCAGCGATGGTACCAAAGCCCTATGAGGAATGGACGTTGGAAGATAAGAAAATGGGTTAGCTGGAATACGTGGCTATGAAGTTAATCATTGACTGCCTACCCCCCTTGATGGGTGACAAAGTCCTAGATTAAAAGACAACTGAAGAAATGTGGGAATATGTGTGTGAATGCTCTCAGGAAACTGAGCAGATGAAACATAATAAACTACAAGTGAATGTGGACAAGTATGAGTCATTCTCAATGATTCCTACAGAAACCATCCAATCCATGGAGGAAAGATTCAACACAATTGTAGGCGAGCTAAAAAATGTGGGCAAAATCTATGATAGTGGGGAGATGAACAACAAGATAATATCCAAACTCTTCCTAAGGAGTGATTGGTTTGTCAAGATGACAAGCCTAAGTGAGAAGGATCTCACTAAGATGTCAACTGCTGAGGTGTTTTCACAGCTGAAAGCTCATGAGTTCATCATCCAGCAGTCAAAGAAAAATGAGGCTGCTATGGTGCAACCTACTCCATCAAATGCTGGAAATAATGAGAACTTGGCGTACTGAAGTCGCCCAGAAAGTCGTTCCACAATCAGGAGAGATCAACTCCAGCAGCAACAACCAAAGAAGTTCCTCCAACTTCTAGCTCGCATTGTGAAGATTAGAAGATCAGCGAGTTGGAGGAACAGATGAAAATGTTCCAGAGGTTGATCCTGGAGGCTAAAGCTGAAAAGGAAGCAAAGCTAGCCTCAACCCAGCGCTCATCTGAAAAGAAGCCCAAGATGTGCTTTGAGTGCCAATCCCGTGATCACTTTAAACATGAGTGTCCGAGGGTGAGCCCAGAAGAGAGGGAACGCCTCCGTTAGAGATTTGAAAGGAGAGTCGTTCGAGCAGTAACCAAGGCATTGCTAACGAGGATAGAAGTGCCAGATATTCCTGATAATGAAGAGGAATACTACCCCACTGATGAGGAGGAAGAGACATTGATGGTTCTAATGGAGAACATCGTGGAGGATGCCGAACCAGTTGTTGATGCTGAGCAACCGACTGAATCGGCTCTAGCAGTCGATAATCAGGAGGTAATCTCTACTATTAATAATTCTAGCTCAGCATGCATGCAAGAATCGGAGGATTCTTTTTTGGATTCCGAGGAAGATTATCTAGCAAAGCTTTCTATAGAACTTTCCAAAGTTTATTCGTTAAAGAATGCTATAGTGAAAGATAATGCCTCACTCAAGTATAAAGTTCAATATTTGACCGATGAAGTCGAAAGACTAAGGTCCGATAGTGAGGAGCTTTCGAAACTTAAAGTTGATTTCTCTAAGCTTTCCAAAAATTCTCAAAACATAGAAAAAGAGAATCATGCTTTGAAAACTAAGCCTAAAGAAGATTGCATCTGTACTTATACATCCAGCACGACAGTTCTCAATGCCATTGTTAGCCAACAGAGACATCATAAAGATAAATCTGGACTTGGATGTGATAACGATGTAGGCGAATCTTCTAGAAAGACACTGAGTACTCATGTTAAATCTTCTAAGCAGAAACCAATCTTATTCGTTTCTGCTGGAAATGTCACTGCTGACAAGAGAAAAGGAAAGGCTATTGCTGAATCTTCAAATGCTAAGCTGTATGCTAAGCAAGAGAATGGGTATAGGCAGAAGACGTCTACTGGATCTCAGCAGAGGCTCCAACCAGTGTCTGCTAAGCATACATCTGCTGGACCTCAGCAGAGGATCCAAAGGATGAATGCTAAGCATGCATCTGCTGGACCTCAGCAGAAGAATCACAGAGCAAATGATAACCCACATTCAACAATACAAATGGATGCTGAGCCTTATGTTCACAACGCAAGGATCGCATACCCTACCTTTCATAAGGGCACACATGTTCAACACACTACTATAAGACCACCATATCAGCAGTACACACCACATAGGAGGAACACCTATGTGAGGCCTGAGTCCAAACCGTTTCCATTTCCAAGGACTAGGAAAGCTAAGCACACTACAACACCTAGACCTAGAAATAACAAGCATATTAATCCTAAGGTCGAGAAGGTGGTAAAGGGTGAGATCAAGAATAAAATCTTGAAGATCACCAAGATGTGGGTTCCAAAAGGATCCATGACTCATGCTAATCCTACAGGACCCAATGCTAAGCGGTTACCTAAATCAACTTGATTTCTTTTGCAGGATCAGGATCCAAGTTCCAAGACATCAAACATATCTAATGAATGGATCCTTGATAGTGGCTGCTCCGCACACATGACGGGGAATGAGGAGTTATTCTCAGACATCCAAAGAATTTTCTATGGCCCCAAAGTCAAGTTCGGAGATAACAACGAAGGAAAAGTTGTTGGAAGAGGATGCATCGAGCGAAATGGATTAAGGATTATCAACGTAGCGCTCGTATCCAACCTCAAGAAAAATCTACTGAACATAAGTCAACTATGCGAGAATGGGTACACTGTATCTTGTGTCAATACTGGCTGTTCTATTGCTGACAATGTTATAGGAGAAGTGAAGCTAAGAGGCATTCGCATGGGTGGCCTGTACATTGTTGACTGGCAAAGCGGTCAACAACATTCATGCTTCGTAGCATTGAACAAAGAAGAAACAACATGGCTATGGCACAAGAGGTTAAATCATTTGAATTTTTTAAAACTATTAACCATCTAGCCAAGAATAAGCTTGTTGTAGGTCGGCCTGCTGAGACTTTCCGCAAAGAAGATATGTGTAAAGCATGCCAGCAAGGGAAGCAGACCATAGCATCATTCAGATCCAACCCGGAGAAGGTCACTTCAGAAAGAATCCTATAGCTTTTGCACATGGATTTATTTGGCCCAGTCACTCCACCCACTGTAAGTAAAAAGATATATACACTTGTGGTTGTGGATGATTACTCCAGGTACACGTGGGTTCACTTACTAAGAACCTAAGACGAAGTGAAGCTCATCCAACCAGAGCTAATCCTCAAAGAGCAAAATAGCAAGGAAGTTACAGTAAAGAGGATTCGATCTGACAATGGGACAGAGTTTTGCAATGGATTTTTATGGATTTCTGTGCCAAAGCTGGTATCGCACATGAGAAGTCCACCGGTAAGACCCTCCAACAGAATGGTCTAGCAAAAATAAGGAATTGAATGTTGAAAGAAGCAGTGCAGTCTATGCTAGCCGATTCCGAATTGACTGCTAAGTATTGGGGCAAAGCAGTCATGACAGCCTGCTATACTCAGAATAGGAGCGCGATCACTGGTCGATTCAACAAGACTCCGTATGAGATGTACAACGGTCTTAAACCTTCTATCTCTCATCTACGTGCTTTCGGTTCAACATGTTATATCCATAACAACGGAAAGCCAAAACTTAATACTTTGTCGCCTAAATCTGATGAAGGTGTGTTCTTTGAATACGGACACCCTTCTCACAAAGGCTATAGAGTATTAAACAAGACAACCAGAATTGTGGAAATAACATGTAATGTTTTTTTTTTATGAATCTACTCTAGTGCGCAGAGCTAAAAAACAGAAAGAGGATAGCCATCATGAGACTAATGGTGTCCATGGTCAATCGCTCTTAAATTCTTTTGAAAATATGAGTATTAACCCGACTAAGTCTATGAATGATTCAAATCCAAACCGGACGCACTGAGCAGGTGACCAGACTGCTGACCAGGCCAGTGATGCTAATGATCATGTTGAGGCCACACCAATTTATCTTAATGATAATTTGGAAGTTTCGGGATCACTTGATCATGGAGACGATGAGGGAACTCCAAATCCAGCAAGGGATGCTAAAGATGATGCAGATGCTACTGCAATCGGTGCTAAACCTGTGGAGGCCGTAGCAGATCAAGTCGTAGCTGAACACTTGGATGCTGAAGCCCCATCTGCTAAGATTCCAAACACTGAAGTACCAGATGATGACATTCCCGTTGCTGAGGATCAGACTGCTGATAATCTAGATGTTGAGCACTAAGTGGATGTTGAAGGGAATGATGTAGCAGACAACATTCCAGCAGGGGAGAGAAATGCTAAAGGTCCTGTTAAACCTGTATGGTTGCGTGCTCATCCCTTAAAAGATTTTCTTGGAGACGTCAACGATCTCATTCTGACGAGGCAGTGCAATGCTATGCTAGCATGTTATATATCGCATGAAGAGCCTACGAAGGTTGAAGATGCTCTACGGTGCCTAGATTGGGTGAACGCTATGCAAGAGGAGCTTGTTGAGTTCACGAGTAATCACGTTTGGGACCTAGTAGACAGGCCAGAACATCAAAGTGTTATAGGAACTAAGTGGGTGTTCAAGAACAAGAAAGATGAGACAGGCATGGTAGTCAGGAACAAGGCACGTCTCGTAGCGAAGGGGTACAGGCAATGTGAAGGTAGAAACTACGATGAGACGTTTGCTCCAGTTGCAAGGCTGGAGGCAATTCGGTTATTTCTCGCATATGCCGCACATCACAAATTGGTTGTCATGCAGATGGATGTGATGAGCGCCTTTCTGAATGGTGAGCTGAAGGAGGAAGTCTATGTTGAGCAACCTCCAGGCTTCAAGAAAGGAAACTAAGTGTACAGGCTGAAGAAAGCTTTATATGGTCTGAAGCAAGCACCAAGGGCTTGGTTTGGAACCTTGTCCAAGTTCCTGCTATCTAATGGATTTAAGAAAGCGAGGATTGATCAGACTCTCTTTTGCATCGATGATGAAGGAAGTATTTTGCTTGTGCAAATATATGTTGACGACATCATTTTTAGGTCAAAGAATCAAGACCTATGTGACAAGTTCTCCAAGCTCATGAAAAGTAACTTATAAATGAGTATGATGGGGTAGATGTCATACTTCCTTGGACTTCTAGTCCAACAATCCAGCGAAGGGATTTTTATTCATCAAAGGAAATACACACGCAATCTAATTGCGAAGTATTGTCCAGAAAAAACCAAGAGCCTAAGAATTCCAATCAGCACAACATGCATAGTTGCTCTGGAGAAGGAAGGAGATGATGTGAATCCTACTCTCTATCGAGGTATTATCGGCTCATTGCTATACCTCACGGCCAGCAGACCGGACATTTCTTATGCTGTTGGATTATGCGCAAGGTATCAAGAAAATCCCAAGAAGTCACACTTGGACACTGCTAAGCGGCTTGTGAGATATCTAAAGTGCACAGAGGGTCTAGGAATTTGTTATCCAAGATCAGATAGTCTAGCACTAAGTGGATACTCAGATTTAGACTTTGGAGGGTGCAAGATAGACAGGAAGAGCACCAGCGGAAGTTGCCAATTTCTCGAACATAAGCTTCTTAGCTGGATCAACAAGAATCAACATTCGGTAGCTACGTCGACCACTGAAGCAGAGTACGTTGCAGCTGCTAGCTGTTGCTCGCAAGTGCTATGGATTTGACAGCAACTACAGGACTATGGTATTTCTCCTGAATGCGTGCCGATCTACTACGACAACAACAGCGCAATGTGCATTACAAAGAATCCGGTTCACCATTCGAGGATAAAGCACATCGATATCCGACATCACTTCATTCGAGATCATCAGGAGAAGAAGGATATCGATGTCAGATATATATGCATAGAAGACCAAATTGCTGACATCTTCACGAAGCCATTCCCAGAGACAAGATTTAAAGAGCTATGCATCAAGTTAGGTCTCGTGGAACTAGACGATGATGTTGATGAATGAGTTGCTATTCTCATTCTTTCTAGATTTCTTGGATTTCTAGAGATGAAGGAGAAGAACGTATCCCAGCTTACGTTATTGGTTGCTAAGCTTATCTGCTAAAGAGAGGTCTGCTAGGATGATAGTAGAGATGCAGATCCTGCTAGAGAGTTCGAGATGCAGATTCTACTAGATAGACAGCAGTGGTGATAAGTCTGATTAACAGATATTAGAAGCAGAATACTAGTAACTTCTAAGTCTTAACATTTTCGGATGTACTTAGCATTTGGAGGAATTACTCGAAAATTATTAAGTTATATGTTGAAGTTTGAAGTTCTATGATGTTTGAAGAGATCATTCAGGAGAAATGCTTATGGCAAAACACTGCAGTAAAAAGATAGAGATCTTCATTCATTATAAGGTAAATTTTACAAAAGGGACGAAGTGAAAATTACAATGACTTCGATCAAAAGGGGGAACGAGGCCTCAAGGGAAAGAAGTTAGTTTCCCTGAGGTTTGAGCGACCAGCAGCTATATCTGGAAACTTCTGCTCCAGAAGCTAGCGGAATTGCATGCCGCAAGGAAGGGGCACCTCCGGATAGTGCTGAACGCACTCCCGTACGCCCTGAAACACGATGGCAGCCCAGCCCACCTCCGCCTGATCATCGAAGGTCATCATAGCCTTCCATACCTCCCTGGAGAAGGTCAAGTCGTCATGATCGTAACTGACAATCATGTTGTGGATGATGCAGAACATCACCCGGTATGTGGTCCGAAGACCATAAGCAGAAGTCGTTGGGTCAAACTCATTCCAGGAAGAATGTTTCCACTTCTCCCACGCAGACCATTCTAGCACCGTCTCTCCTCCAAGGTAGTCCCATATTGAGAGAGGACCCCGGCGAAGGCCAAAGTCCAGAGCAAAAGAATCAGGCTTCCATCGGACGAGCTGATTTCGGAAGACACCATATATAGCGTCCTCCTCGTGAGCACAGATGCGGAGGAAGTCCTTGAGGTGAACCTCTTGGAATTGGCGGGGAGTTGTGCAGACAAACTTCTCGAGTCCGTTCTGCCGAACGGCGGCCATGATTTCCTCAGCCACCATGTAGTCTGACTCGTACTCGGTGTACAAGCCAGATTCGTTAAGAATTTGATTTCTTCGGACAGTCACTTCTCGTAGGGAATCCATTTCTGAAGAAGGAAAGTTTTTCTTAGAAGTCTACAGAGAAGATATAAGGTGAAAAGGAAGATGAGTGAGATAAAGGGTCATCACGTAAGGCAGTATTTATAAGCAGAAAAATGGTCATGTTCCCTCATAATGACTGGCCATAAAATCTTTTAGAACACGACAATTCATACTATCTCTCAGAATTCAAAGAGTCGCGGAGAGAGAGATCGAAAAATATGCATGGGATGTCTAATCGATAACAGCAGTGACGAAAGGTGGTCAATCAGCGTAAGGCTTGAGATATTCATTACAAAATCTTGACTTCTGAGTCTCAGCAGATATCTCGAGTGTGCTGACAGATTTGGAAGGGAAGCTAGCATACCTTCTGCTGGCACGAGGATACTAAGCTCTAGTTTCCACTGGAATCCACGATGGTAGACTGCTGAGTCCAAGCTCTCAGCAATCTCAGAAGTTGAAGCGGGAAGACTTAAATTCAAATTGATGGGACCCAACCCGGTGCATTTAATGCGCACAGACGATTGCATTGAATCAGGAAGCTCCACATCAAAAGCACTCGAGCGTTCTTCGAAACACGGGAGACACTACGGAAGGTTGTGCTGAATCTGAATCGTTGATTGATGCTAGAGGGAAATTTTCCTGGAGTCAGAAGGTATATACACTCAATCTCATTCATCGTTCAAAACTTCCCACACTTTGAATATTTCTGAATCCCTAGAATACCAGAGCCTCCAAAACCCACCACCTTTTCTAAAAAATGTCTAACACTGAATCATCCAACCCGTCTTCGAATATACCACAATTCTTTCACAAACCTACTGCAGACGCAACAATACATGCGCGGCATGAATTGGAGTTCACGAATATCGTAACCAGTGACGATATCGACACCTCGATTCCTTATTCTCAGTTGGTTTCTCTCTCCCGGAAGAAGGAACAAACTGGACTCTCTGATGCTCAGAAGCGGGCGGCGCAGGTACTAAAAGATAGGATTTTGTTCACTCCCTTAGTGTCTGAACAATTTCCTTAATAGATTATAAATGCCCTAGTGCATGCACAAGTGGTTGAATAGCTTTCTGCAGAGCCTAAGCGATTTGGTCCCCACATGGTCTCCAAATTCTATCTAAGGGTCATTTTTTATGACTATAGGTCATTTACCACCTCTGTTTTTGTTACCATCATCACCGTAAATGTCGACGTCCTTGTTGCAACGTTCGGGTTGAATAACTCAGGCGACCGTATCTCTACTTATAAGGTAGTTCAAATGGATGCAATGAAGAAGAAATTGAATGTTTGGAAGAAGCCTGAGATACAGGAGGACCCATCGCATCCTTGGAAGGTAGCCACTCCTATACATTAGTTCAAGGAAGATTATAGGCTTCTTGGCGAGCTTGTAATAATGATGTTTCAATGTGACGCTGGCTCGTACTCGGAGCTATCCGCCAAGAAATATGCTGTGTTGATGGCTCTTGTGGATGGCATAAATGGCAATTGGGCTTAATTCTTTTTCGAGCGTTGGCTGGACCATGCGAAAAAGAATTTGAGAATAAAGCAAGGCGAGGGAACTTTCACGTCCAATGTCAATTTTGGACTGAAGATAAGTAAGTTCCTAGAGAGTATCTTTAGCGAGGAGGAACTTGATGAAGGCGAAGCTCTGCTTTCAACCGACTATATTCCCCCATGGAAAAAGCAAGCTCCTGCTCAACCGACATTGGCAGCGAAGACATCTACTGGAGAGATGGTGCTGCAACCGGCCATTCCTCTGACTGCTGAAGAGATTGCCGCTTTGAAAAAGATTGTTGAATAGAGCAACGCTTTCAAAATTTGGAAGATATCGAGAAACTCTGCCACTTGCCCGATGATCAGATTGAGGAGATCATAGCCAAGAAACAAGCCGAACAATAGGCGCCAGTCCTCGGTGCGATAGCAATCCCTATGACTAAGAGGAAACAGTCTGACGTTGCTATTCCTGAGAAGTCAAAGCGTCGGACAAGGCGAAAACTTGTTCTGACCTCTGAGAAGGAGAAAGCAGAGAGGGAAGCAGCGGAGAAAGCATCTGCTGACAAGTTAGACAACACTCCATTATCGGCTCGAAATCTCAGGGAACGTCTCAGAGTGATATGAGAGACAAAAAGGAAGAGAGCTGAGGAGAGAAAGAAAATCGAAAAGAAGAAATTCAAGAAGACGATGGAGCAAATAACGTTTGATGCCAGAGACAGAAATTTTGAACAAGCCAAGCAGGCTACTGCTCAGCAAGAAGCCAAGAAAACTGCAAACCAACTAGCATCGAAGACACCGACACTGATGCCAACAGAGGTAACAAAGGAGACCACTGCTGTCACTAAAGGAAAGGAGAAAGTGGTTCCTGTTGAAATCACCTCTCAACCAGCTGCTACTGAGAAGATAGTGCCTGCAGAGGAAGCCCTATCTGATGAAACTTTTGATCAAATGCTTCAAGTTGGAGTCTTCAATGAACAATCCGCACCAAAAGGCAAAGGATGCATTCCGTTCAGAGATCCGACTGATGAGCCAAGCCTCAGCTCTGACTCTGATATTGTGCCACACCGACCTGAAGGTGTTGGCCCCTCTGGTTCGCAACAACATGCTGAGCAAGCTGACAGTATCATTGGCAGTGCTGGTGTTGAGATTAGCGCTCCCCCTACTAATATTGAGGAAGAGATTCGTGCTATTGCGGAGAATGCTGAGATTCCAACCGCTGAGTCAGAGGAGACCCAACAGGATCCAGGCTTCGTTGATACTTGCTTCTCTGAATCTGACTCAGAAGGAGAGTCTGTGGATATCTTTAATGCCAAGACCTTAAAGAAAAAAACTGCTGGAACAATTGATGAACTCCGAGTTCCACTCGTAGGACTTCCTGGTCCAAGATTCAATCTTCGGAAAGTAGCGCAGATGTGTGCAGCTACTGACCCGACGAATGAGGTAAATTCTGATCTATTCCCCATGGTATTTGAGATCAAGGAGTTTGTGATGAATGAAGTTGAGAGAGAGATTGCTAATATTTATTACACTGAGATTGATGAGACCACACCCGAAGGAAAGAAATTAGCGGATGAATTCAGGCAATGGAGGAGATTTGATTATATAATGTACCAACTGTACTTTGAGGAGAAGTTGCTAGAGTTTGCCTGCAAAGGAGCCAGCTTCTGGAGAAGAGAGGAAGTATGGGCGAACAATTGGATCGATCAGGTTGCTGGTTCCTAGCAATACACAGATAAACAAGTATTCGCCCGACTCCGTGCTATTAAGGCCCACAGGCTGGTTTCTCATTCACCCTTGCCTACCTCCACCTTTTGTTCAGATGGCATCTCCGATGCTCGAATTGAGCTAACTAAGTGTCAGGCACGGGCAGCTGCTGAATACAGGCGACGCCAAGCAGAATTTGAGAAAATTAAGAGAGAAAGCTTGAAGTTAAGGTTGGCTGCTGAAAAGGAAGAGGAAAAAGAGAAAGAGCTTGGGGATGCTGATCGCAGGATTGTCTCATATCTGACATTTGATATACATGAGTTAATTCAAGAAGAGACAGTGCGTGCTGCTGTGAATGATCAAATCATGGATGGAGCACAGCGAATAATGAATGAGGAAGCTATATACATGGCTGCCCAACAGAAATTAGAAGAATAAATGTTAACAATAGAGGTTGTTGAACGTTCTACCGTAGAACGGATCTGAAGCATGGAAGCTGCCCAATGATTATTTGATGAACAAGCAGTCTATCAAGCAGCTCATGGTGCATCAGATGTTGTGATAGAGGAGATTTCCACTGCTGGAAGTCAAGCGGTTGCTGATGATACTGCTAATTCGGATGCAGGGGCGGCAAGTGCTCAAGGACTTCAGGTTTCTATTCCGGAGTCTGCTGCGATGACAGTCGATGGAGGACATGTCTCAAATCCCGAACATGTAGCAGGGCATGAGATTGATATTCCTGATACCCCCATAAATGCTGAGCCTATGCAAGTCAATCTTCAATCCTATGTTGTGTCCTTGATCAATACAGCCTTGCACCAACGTGACATTCAACAAGCTAAGGCGTATGAAGAAGTAAGGAAGGAAGTTGCTGAGGTTCGAGGTGAGGTTTTCGGAGTCAAATCTACATTCATCGAGGTTCAGTAGAAGGTTGATCATGTCGAAGAAAAGGTCACCCATGTAGAAGAAACCGTCTCTACGGTACAAACAGACGTGGAGGTCCATAAAGTAGATGTTGCTACACACAAGGAGGAGACTGCTGCCAATCTCAAATCCTTTTCCGTCACAGTTTTTTATGCGTTCAAAGAGGGGGAAGAACAAAGGATTGCTGAGCACGCAAGATTGAAGACGGAAGAAGAAGAGCTGCTGAGAAAAGAGATGGATATCATGGTGGCACAGCTAGAGAAAAGATTGGAGATAGAAGCCAAAGAGAGGGCGGCTAGTCAAGCACGTCTTGAAAAATCTATGACGATGACTATGAACAAACTGGACTCAATGGACAAGTGAAAGCCTCCTCCTGATGCACAGAGCTAAGATCATCTCTCTAGCTCATATTTTCTCTTGTTTCTGATTAATTTCCTTGTACATGTATTCTCCAAATCATATATGAAATCATAATTCGTGACACCGAAGAATGCTAGAAGCTCTCCCAGCAGACACCGAAGAATGCTAAAAAAAGCTAGAAGTCAAGTGGTAGCAGAATGCTAAGGAATCAGCATTCGCTAGCACATAGCAGATTTCTAAAGGCATTAGCAATCCGGAGTCGAAGGAATTAGGAATAAGAAGAGCAACTACTGAGAAGTTAGCAGTCCGATATCTATCTAGCAGATTGCTAAGGAAAGCTAGCAGTTCGTTCCGAAGGAGCTTAGCAAAGCAAGACAGCTAACAACGATTGCTACACTACCGTTCTGACAACCGTACGCGCAAGGACAAGATTTTCCAGAAGTAGGTCAAAAAGCACTGTACAAAGCCAGAAAGGACGGTCAAAGTTGAACCACTCTTGGACAAGGAAATCGTTGTGTCGAACTAGTATGGAGATTCAAAGTTTGAATTTCAAGGTATAAAATACAAGTCTAGATGTAAGAGACGACTACTGCTCATTCAATACACGAACACATTCTCAAGAGATTCCTAAGACAAAAGCAAAAAAGCTAAAGAGCAGTCAGTTGAAAGCCAACATTCGAAAGATATTAAAAGCCTTCAACCACTAGAGTGTGCCATTTGATTATCTGACACTCCATGGTAGAGATTCCTTGACTTTGATCAAGATTCTTCAATCATTGGGATACCTTCCTTTATTGGAAGCATCCAACAGTCAATTCTCTGAAAAGGGTTTTGATTTGGACATGCGTCTAGCCACAATCAAAGGAAAGTTCGGAAGGAACTATAAATCTTCCATAGTAGCAAAGGCAAGTTTTACGAAGGTGTGCCCTTGACTCTGTTGGAACTACGCCTGAGGAGTTCGGAGTAACGGAGGATAGTCGTGAAGTAGTTGGGTCGAAAGTTCACTGCCTACTTTACTTGAAAGGTGAATCCTTGTATTCCGTATACTTACTTAGTAAATTCTTAGCATTTCGGCTAAGGAGTGGACGTAGATCTTTTGATCGAACCACTATAAATACTGTGTCATTTTGTGTTTACTATTTCATTGCTTAATATTTGATTGAGATTTGAAACCTAGAAACAGAGTTGCTAGCATATATCTGCAAGAAAACCTAAGTAAAGTTTAGCTTAGCAATCTTTGATAAGAACAAAGTGCAAGTGAACGTTTAAGTATTCCGCTGCAATTTGTGTGAGTATTGTGTTATCATCACGACGACTCTGATCTCAGGGACCAACAATCCGATTATTCAATTATTGGTTTTTCAAGACATATGTTGATGACCGGAGTAACTGGAGCATTAGTGTTGGTCCCGTAATATCAGAGTCGTCGTGTTGATAACTTAACACGAAATGCAGCGGAATATGTTTTACGTTTATTGCACTTAATATTATTTTCCAAAAATTAGTTAGCTCAAGTTATGACTTAAGTTTGTGTTCAGATATACATTAGCAACTTCGTTGCTAGGTTTTAAATCGATCTTTGAACAGTAAACTAATAAAACAGTAAATGCACACAAGATTTATAGTGGTTCGATCAAATAGATCTACGTCCACTCCTTAGCCGAAACGCTAAGAATTTCACTAGAAAAGTATACAGATTACAAGGAATCGCCTTTCCAGTTAAGTAGGCAGTGAGCTTTCGGCCTGGCTACTTGACAGCTATCCTCCGTGAGTCTGTACTTCTCCGGTAAGGTTTGGCTGGGGGTCAAGGGCACACCTTCGAAACTCCTGCCTTGCCTGATATGGAAGAAATAGACACTTCCTGATTTTCCTTGAGTATGGCTAGACGCCCGTTCTAGTCTTAACCTTTTCAGGTGTTCGACTGTTAGATTCTTTTCTTAGAGAAAGGAATCTCAATGATTGAAATATCCTTGAATGCAATCAAGAATATCTTCAATGGAGTGTCAGTACTTCAATGAGTGACACTTCTGGTTGTTGGGAGCTTTTAGATAGACTTTGTACAGCTCTCAACTGACTACTTTCAAAGTTCACTTTTTCAAATGAATCTCTAGCTTGAGCGTTCGTGAATGAGTAAAGTGAGTAGAGCAATTGTAAGTCGTGAAAGTAGTTATCGAAGTTGTTCTCTCTGAGTAGTTTTTTCGTTCTTCTTTTTTTCATCTTTAGGACTGTCTTTTATAGGTGGAGATTCAAACTTTGAATCTCCTTATCCGTTAGACTCAACGGCTCCTTGGTCTGAAGAGGTTGGTCTGTGGCTCTCACTTTTATTTTTGACTTGTACTTTCCTAACCACTTCGGGAAAGTCTTATCCTTTTGCGTGAGCTTTTTGTCAGAGTGGCAGTCCGTCTTCAGCTTTTGAACCTTGCCCTTGTTATGCTAGGAGTTGCTGAAGCCTTTTACTGCCTTCGATCCTTTGACTTCTTTTGTTTCAGACTCTTTACTTCGATGCTGAAAGGTTCGAATGCTAACACCTTAGCATTCTGTCAGACGTGCTTTCAGCCATTTGCTAGTGATCCTTTGTTGGCTTGTTTCTCTAGCTGATATCATTTGCTTTGTGTCTGCTAGGGATTCTTCTTAGCACACTAGTCTATTACAACTCGATGTTCAACTTATACAGGACTTTACAAGTTGTGTTAGACTCTCTAGATTTCAGCAAATGATCGACCAACTAAATAAGGTTTGATCCAACAAAACCTTTTACAAATAAATCCTAAGGGAGATTTTAGGAATAATTTCCCAACAATTAGTTTGTTCACGAATTAGCCTTTCAGCCTCTTCTGCGGCTTTGTTCTTGGCTTCTTGTTCTGCGAAATGGAGCATTAATTTGTTTACAAACAGGCGTGGTTGAATGAGTTTTGCATCCTCTCTCAGTTGTTGAGCTTTCCCTTGAATCAATTGAATTGTTTTAGCTATCTTCTATGTAGTAGAAATCAAGGTTAGTTCATGCGAGAGAGAAACAACCTGCTCCATTTCCTCCTTTTCCAGTTCAGCCGAGGTTAATTCGAGTTTAGCCCTTTCCATCTCTTCTTCCAATTGCCTTTGATAGGCTGCATTCTTCCTGAACTTCTCAAGTTTTGCGGCGATAATACTTTGATAATCTTCAAGAGCTAGTTCAGTAGTCTGCATTTCTTCTTCATGAGCATCCTAGGCAGGAACATGAGTTTATTGGAATATAGACAAAATTAGATGGAAGTAGTCTCCCTGTCTCCCTAGAATGCAAAGTTTGAAGTCTGTATGCTCGAATACAAAGCAACCTCTATCTTGTTTGCTCCACTGTTAATTGTCTTCCTTTAGTTTGGCCGCTCCACTCCTTGGCCCAAACCTCTTACGACCTCAAGAAGGTGAGGTCTAGTCCTGCCTACATGATCGGCCTCTCCTCCTCATCTAGTTCGTGCTTCACGATATCAAATTGTCGCCATCTTCTGAATTTAGTTTTTAGGTCAATAACAATTACATTATCCTCTTCTAGAATATCAGAATATAGTAGCATGGCTTCTTTGATGATTTAATCTTTTTCAATTTTCACAAAAAGCTCCGCAGCCCATGGAATAAAGTTGGAATCCACAACATCTTTTTTGCCAATGGGTGGGCATCAGTTTGTAAGCCTTTCGGCTGTGAATTCAGGATGCGACATCCTGCTTAATGGGATTTTGTAGGTAGTAAACTAGTTAGGCTTGTTAATCACTTCTTTTTCCCTCTTGTCCCACGGATAATGTTTTCATCTTCCTTGCTTATTTTTTGTGTAGTTGAAGACTTCATTAGGACCAGTAAGGGCTTCTATGTCTGCATTTGAAGATGAGACATCTGAAGATGTTAAAGGATAATCAACATCAGACATATAAGTTTTACCTTCCTTTGAAGTTTTCAACTTTGAACCGGAGGAGATTTTTTCAGTTTGAACAGTTTAAGATCCCGCTAGTTTTACATGGATGGTTGCCCTAGTTTCTTCAGTAGATATGTTGGCGCCCCCTTGTGCGGCCAACACTTCCTCACGAGAAGGTGTGGAACCCCCTGGCACGTTCACAACAGTCTCAACAATCGTGTTCGATAGTTTTTCTGGTTTGGTCACCCATAGTAGTATCTTCTCCCTATTAATCTGGGCAGCCTCCTCTGTGACATTGTCAGATTTACAGCCGATTCTTCATCTTTTGCCTGTTTTACAAGTTGGGCGTAAGGAATGTTGCATCTCATAGTAAATGACCCAGTCTACTCAAAAGTTGAGGTCCCATGCTCGGGATACTCTGTGGATGTTCTCTTAGACATCTTAAATGCAGGTGGTTTTGAAATAAATACGGGAATGAATGTCTAGGACAACGTGAATGTCTTTGAGTTCTCTAGGTTTGAGAGGATTTCGAATATTTGTACAGGTGAGGTGGTAGTAGGAATAAATGTGAGAAACCCTTCGCTTATTTATAAAAATTGAATTGCAAATTGGATGATCAAGATTGCTTCATCTACGCATGATCAGTGGTTGGGAGATGTTGTCTGTTGAATTTCCTACTACAGTCGTACTTGGGGGAGTGGGTCTCGACATGTGGCACTTCTGAATTGATCCCCCACCTACCTTGCATTTAATGACGCTTGTGAGATAAGTCACAATTTGAATTCAAATGTCCCACCTCTAGCTCCGAAAACTGATTTTTATTCCAACTTTTCAGTTCCTAAACTGAGAGCTTGGATTTGGTTTAATTCTGCAAACCTTCCTTGAATGAAATTCAAACAAAAAAACTATGAACTAGTGTTCAAGTTTCAGTTCTTCAATGTCTTCAACAATACCATTTGATAGAAAATGGTTAAGTATGAAATCCAAAAACTGAAAACTAAGAGCAAGGACTCTGTTTTAATCCACATCAACTCCTCTTCAATTGAAATTTCATTAAACTCAAGTAAACCAAGTTTGAGGCATAATTCTTTGAATCTAGTTTCTGCCAGAGGTTTGGAAGATATCTGCCAACTGATCATCCGTTCTGATGTAATCCACAGATATATTCTTTCTTCTCCACATGATCTCGAATGAAATGATGACGGATGTCTATGTGCTTTGTCTTTGAATGGTGAATTGGATTATTGGTAATGCACATAGCACTACTATTATCACAATATATAGTCATGCATCCAGTTTCGACATCATAATCCATCAATTGCTGCTTAATCCAAAGCACTTGAGCACAACAACTGGCAGTGGCTACATATTCATCTTCGTTGGTGGATGTAGCTACAAAATATATACTACTTTTTTCTAAACCACCTAATCAGTTTATGGCCTAGGAACTCCACTTGTGCTCTTTCGATCTATTCTACAACCTCTAAAATCAGAATTTGAATAACCATTTAAAATCAGTTTGTCAGTTTCGGGATACCATATACCTAAAGATTTAGTTCCTTTCAGGTTTTTTTACAATCTTCTTGGTAGCTTCCATGTGAAATTTCTTAATATTGGCTTGAAATCTCACACAAACTCCAAAAACATAAGAGATATCTGGCTTGCTCACAGTCAGATAAAACAATGATCGAATGATTCCTCTGTAGCTAGTTGTTTTAAATGATTCTCCTTCTTCATCAAGGATCATCTGAGAATTGGGGCTCAGAGGAATCCTCAAGGTTTAAGTTTTCTCAATGTAAAATTTATTGATCAAATCTTTGGCGTATTTCCTTTGGTACATGAAAATTCCTACTTTTGTTTGTATCACTTGTAGGCTGAGGACATATGTCATCTTACCCATCATACTCACCTGCAAATTACTTTGCATCAACTGGGAAAATTTTTTGCAAGACTCCTAGTTCTTGCAACCAAAAATGATACCATCGACATAAATTTAGACTAACAAGATATCAGATCTGTCCTTAATTTGGAATAGAGTTCTGTTGATTTTTCTTTTCTCAAATCCATTCTTCATAAGAAATCGGGAAAGTGTCTCATACCATGTTTTGGGTGCCTGCTTCAACCAGTATAAAACTTTCTTAAGTTTATAAACTTAATTCCTTTCCTCGAAGTCTGGGGGCTACTCAACATATACTTCTTCTTTCAGTTTTTCCATCTTCAGTTGCAAGTTCTTTATTTTTATGAATGATTTCATCAGGTTGTGCATTTCTAGTTTGAGTATTTCCATTTTGAATTCCCCCTTGATTTGTGCTTGTATTTAAGGTTATGGAATCCAAAGCCTCAGCAAGTTCTATAGCATCATGGGCCCCTTCGGTTGGTTGTAATCCAGCAAAGCCAACTAGTGAAGTAGACATTTCGTTCATTGATCTAGTATGAGAAACTGGACAAATATCATCATTATCATTTATCAGTTTCTCATTAACATCCTTGATCTCTTGAAAGTCTCTCTCTAGTTCTTTCAAGGTCATACGCACTAAAACATACTCATAAAATTCAACATTACATGTTATCTCCACAAATCTCGTAGATTTTTTGAATACTCGATAACCCTTGTGCGGAGGGTATCTATAACCGAGGAACACCGCTTCATCAGCTTTGGGACCTAAGGTATTCAGTTTCAACTTTCTATTATTATGAACATAACATGGTGAATCGAAAGAACGTAGATGAGCTATAGAGGGCTCACAACTATGGTAAGCCTCGTAGGGAGTATTTTGATGACGATTGTTAATAGCACTTTTGTTATTAGTATAGCATGCAGTCATTAACGCTTCTTCCCACTAACCATCGCCTAAACTGGTTTCTGCGAGCATGGTCCTCACTGCTTCTTTGAGTGTTCTATTTCTTCTATCAACAAGGCCATTCTGTTGAGGAGTTCTTGGTGTAGATCTTTTATAGCCAATTCCAATATTTGCGCAAAAATCCATTAATGGACCATTCTCAGCAAAACTTACCTCATAACCATTCTCACTAAGTTGGCTAATGCTTAGTACGTTATAAATGAGGTTGGTGACTAAGGATATATTATTGATTGTAATTCCATTATACAACATGCATCCATTTCCAATAACTCGTCCCTTTGCATCGTCACCGAAAACAACTAGTGGTCCCCTAGCTAATTCCGGTTTTGTGAGCAAAACCCTTTCTCCCGTCAAATATGCGGAACACCTACTGTCCAGAATCTAGGCTCTTCTTTTCTTTTGGAGCTGGTTTTGATGTCCCTATACCTGCATCACAAAAGAAATTAGACTCTTGGTACCCGATTTCTTGTGGGTTCTTAACTCTCATAAAGAGTTATTATTTCTATAATAACTTAGTTAATTGTGTTATGAATTTGATCAAATAAGAAAGATAAGTAGTATATTTTAGGTTAATTAATTGTTGTGTCTTGTCTTTGCTTATTAGGTAATGTTTAGCTTGATTTATTATGTTTTTGCAAAGAATTGTTTAAGTGTTGCCACAAGGAACCTTATGCTGGAGCTTAACAGTAGCATGCAGAGGAGAAGTTGTTGCTACAGCATGAGAACCGCATGGCCATATTTTTGAAAAAGCAATTCTGGGACCACCTGCAGACATGATCTCTACACTTTTCAGATTCTATCTCAAAAGCTGGACAGGTGTCAACCGTGTGAGCCACCAGAGTTGGAAGGCAAGATGGAGAGACACGTGTAGAGTGGAGATGCGACTTAAGCTGAAAAGGAGGGAGATATTATGGAAGGAAAAAGAGGAGGATTGAGACATGGACCAGATTGGAAGGAAGTGCGTGCGGGAGAAGATAGTGGAGTTCGTATGTGATCAAGGAAGAGAACTTAGTGAACAAAGATTTTGGCTGAGTTATTTTGGTTTTTGCAAGTTATTTTCTGTTAGAAGATGGTTAGGGAGATGAACATGATAGATATCTTCTATTATATTATTTTGAATATGAACTAAAACATTTATGCTTGTGTTGTTGACTAGTTTATCTATTTGAATATATATTAGAGTGAGTTCTTGTTTCAAATCTGATGTTTGATCATGGTTTTGGTTTGTTTGATTCTTTGAGCACGATAGTGGAAACGAATTTCTCACTTAGAGAGACCGAAAGGAGATCTAAGAAGAGGAAATCATGATCAACCTTATTTCTTGTGTAGACATATGAGGATATTTAGGTTTGTTGAGATACCCCTATTCTGTTTGTTGCATCTGAATATTAAATCTTGTATAGACATATGAAGATTGATAGGAGGAGGCAGATCTAGTAGAGTGAAAGCCTGCTAGGCACTATTGATAGGTTACAAGACTCAGAGATGATGCATGAACCATACTCTAGCACATAGGATAGTGGATGAACATAAGTTGATAACACGAGTGTGTTTTCTCTCATTGTTAGATTATATTTCTGAAGTTTATATGATCATTGTTTGGGAAGAAAAGTAGTTAATCATATTAGCTTTAATTGGTTTCATTATATACTCGTACTTGCAATTTTAATTTAGAAATCGTAATACAAACTCGTATTTGCAAGCAATATTTTTTGCACGGCTCACTCCCTCGGGTACGATATCTGGACTCTTGATTTATATTACTTGTTAGACTACGTTCACTTGTGTATTAAATTTTAACACATCACAACACACAACAAGTTTTTAGCGCCGCTGCCATGGAGTGATTGATTTGAAGTCTGAATGCTATTATATTGTTTGGTTCTACATATATATTTAGCCGACTAAAATTGCTGAAAACTAAACATTTTCTGTAACTGTAAGGATGCTAACTGTGTATGGGTGAGGAAGTTAAGCAAGATTTTTTTCCATTTGATCCAGAAATTGAGAGAACATTCAAAAGGAACCAAAGAAAATAGAGAGTTAAGAAAATGGCTGAAGAAAATCCACAGGGTGGTGGAAATGGAGAAGGAAATCACGAGAATGTGGTAGCCTTGGCTGATGATCGAAACAGAGCTATAAGGCAATACATAGCCCCACGACTGAATGAATTTGATCTTTGAGTAGATAGACCTGCAGTGGAGGCACAACACTTTGAATTGAATCCTGTTATGTTTCAATTGCTACAAAGTTTGGGACATTTTGAGGGAATGGCTACTGAGGATCCTCACTTACATTTGAGGTATGTGATAACTTCAAGCTACAGGGAGTAACTCTAGAGGCTTTCAGGATGAGATTGTTTCCATTTTCCATAAGGGACAATGCTAAAACATGGTTGACCAATCTTCCACCAGGGTCTGTTACCACTTGGAAGAAGCTGGCTGAAACATTTATGATGAAATACTTCCCTCCATCTAGGAATGCTCGATGTAGAAGCACTATCATGTCCTTCAGGCAGGAATATGAATATTATTGAAGCCTGGGAAAGGTTTAAAGAGTAGCTTAGAAGATGTTCTAACCATAGGATACCATACTGTATTCAGATAAAGACTTTCTACAATGATCTAAGTGAAAATTCAAGAATGGCTATGGATGCATCTGCTGGGGGAGCATTGTTAGATAAAACATATAATGAAAGTTGTGAAATTTTAGACAAGATTGCTGCAAACATCTACTATTGGTCAACTCCAAGGTATCTTGGAAAAAGACCCTCTCACTGCTTTGACAGCACAAGTGGAGGCTTTGGGAGCAACTATGATGAACATTAAGAAGAACACTAGTCAAGCCATGGTTGCCTCGGTGCCCTCAGAATTTGCTGTGGCTTTGAGTTGTATTTACTGTGGGGAAGGACACTAATGTGAGGTTTTCCCATCAAACCCAACTTCAATTTGTTATATGGGGAATATGAATCAAAATCACCAGGGTAACAATCCTTATTCGGACACTTTCAATATTCCTTGTTCCATTTGAGGTCGAGATGTTTGCAGAGCTCTTTGTGACTTGGGAGATAGTGTGAATCTAATTCCATTGTCAATATTTCAGAAGTTGGGCATTGGAGGAGCAAGGCCTACAACCATACCTTTACGACTTGCAGATAGATCTACTGTACACTCCGAAGGAAAAATAGAGAATGTGCTAGTGAGGGTGGATAAATTCATATTCCTTGCTGACTTTATTACTTTGGATTATGAAGCAGACAGAGAGGTGTCCATAATTTTAGGAAGACCTTTCGTAGCCACATGGAGAAACCTCATTGATGTAGAAAAAGGAGAACTGATTATGAGGGTACAAGATGAGCAAGCTACTTTTAACATGTTCAATGCTATGAAGGAGTCTGGTGACTCAGAAGATTGCTTCCCCAATGGGTTTCTTGATTCAACAATAGAGGAATTTATATTAGATAATCATTCAGG
This sequence comes from Plectranthus barbatus, assembly GCA_026898455.1. Taxonomy (NCBI): domain Eukaryota; kingdom Viridiplantae; phylum Streptophyta; class Magnoliopsida; order Lamiales; family Lamiaceae; genus Plectranthus; species Plectranthus barbatus. The sequence goes on along the minus strand of JAPKLW010000005.1, from coordinate 1,210,090 downwards.
AAATAATAATGAAAGTGAAGAATTTCCTGATGATACTTTAGCATAGGTGGAGCTGATGGGTTTTGTATACTGAGAGCATTTATTATAATGAGTATACAACGGTTTATTTCTCCTATCTGTCAAACAAACTTACAGGTATGTTACAATTGTATCCTCTTGTCTCGTCGATAGGGACGATCATACGACATGTAGTAGATTGCAGAAGACAGTATGATCACTTGACCTAGTGAGACATAAACCTGATCACAGCCGAGACAGCGTATGAGGATACATCTATCCGGATGGCTGCGACATTGTCGGAATAAGTAGTCTGTCTTGGTTACTTGACATGCTGGTATGCAAGGGTGGTGTATTGATGGACCGCAGTGAGATGTATTCGACTGTCTAACATCAGCGAATATAAGATCTCGTTCTTGATTGAGTCCAAACCCTAACGAACGTTCAGGGGTTTGCACGGATTGACTGTTGCTTTGACTTGCCATGGTGGAGAGCCTAAGTAACGTGCTCGTATATCCGCATCTTGGGTAACAACATTTTGTGTAGTACTGCCTGAGACTGGGTTTAGGTAACCATATCCGAGTAATAGGATGGGGACATTCCCAGAGGATCTCAACGACATTTATCGTGCCAAAGTCCTGCAGGCTGATTAAGTTCTGGCACGAGTGATAAGGATTGAGTGGTACTACTCAGGAATAATAAGATATTAATTAATTGTAGATAGAGCTTGTCAGAAGCTCCGATTAATTAATAAATGTCCGGTAACCTTAAATATGGGGATTCTCAATAAATGCAACCCGTTCTCATAACGTGGTAATAAATGGGTAGGTCAGTATTAATTATATGGTGAAAAATAATTAATATTAATTAATTAATTGTGTCCTGGGTTGTGGACATGTGAATTAATTAATTTATAGGCCCACTTTATTATTTGCATTAGGTCCCAAGTCTTGCCCATTCATATATGCTGAAAAAGTTCTAGTAGCCCAATAGGGTTAAAACCCTAGGTCTATAAATAGACAGCTCTCTCTCTGAAACCCTAGCCACTTCATAACATTCAAATCAGTTGAAACCCTAGGGTGAGAGAGAGCAGGGGCGGCGCCAGTGAGAGGGTAGGAGAAAGAATTTCGACTCTGGTCTACACTCTACAGATCTGTGGAATCCTCACCAGTAGCAGATCTGAACAGCATTGGGATACAGCCCTGAAGATCTGATCTGGAGAACATAAATCTTTCTTCTTCTTTTTCTTTATTTTTGATTGAATCTAGAAATTAGTTTTCTAATTTCTCTTTCCATAGATTTAATAGAATCGCATGGTTGAATTAAAGTTCGAGATTCAAATGTGAAAGATCGGATCAGACTCTACGGAATAACGATAATTATTCTTATCCCCGCATTAAATTTATAGGAGGCTGCTAGGGTTTTGTGAATTGGTATTGTGAACAATAAACCATAAATCGATCCGGCTTATTTGGATTTTGTGATTCGGTTCATGGATAAATCACTTCAATTGGTATCAGAGCCAGGTTTCTGATTTATGGCTCTATTGTTCATAATAAATTCATTGATGCATGTATGAATTTTATTTTTTCGTGGATGGTTTTTGTTTCTCGTGGCAACCGATTTGATTCAGCCCGCGTTGGTTTATCCGTGTAGGGTTGAATCTGTTTTGTAAAATCACGAGAAAATCTGTGATTAGATTAGATTTGATAGAAAATTGTAATAGATTAGATTCTATAATTTTTTATTCAAATCCATAATTGGACGGGTCGGGACGAAGAATGATGATGGAGCCGACGGACAAGGGCGGCGCACGGTGGCGGCAGGAGGGCCGTGCGCGCGGCAGGCACGCGAGGGCACGCGCGGTGCTGTGCAGCGGTGGCGGCAGCGCTGGCGGTGGCGGTGGTGCTGTCGTCAGTAGCTGCTGTCCTGTCGCAGTGGTTTGCGATTTGGTGGCTGGTGCAATCCTGTGTAAACCCTAGGTTTGCATTAGGGTTTGGGGCCAATCTTCAAATCACAAAACCCTAAATCCCTAAAGATTTGGTGGTTGAAGATTTGGAGGCCTTCGAAGAATTATTGAAGATTTGAAAAGAATTATCCAAATAAATTCAAATTTCTAATTATAATAGATAGGATTTTATTTCCTGTTTTATGGGGCCGCGAGGAATTTTTGTTTGCCTTAATTGTCCTCGTATGATATGTGATTTATTATGTGCGCATTTAAGCTTATGTAGATAATAGGAAAAGCATGATTTACTCCTTTTATTATTTACAGCTTTCCAAGCATGCTTATGTGATTAATTTCTTGTTGGATTATATTTTGGTAATTTTTGGGCTTGTTTAATTACATAAAAAAAATGGAAAATATAATAACAAAGAAATTATCTGTGCGCATATAAGAAACCTTTTTGAAAGAAAAATACTAAGTGGATTTTTTTAATTAAAATCAATAGACCTCCACAAAGCGGTCCTAGGTTGTAAGTCTATCTCTCGCTCTAGTAAACGTCTACGAGTGTAGCTTGCAAGTTCTTGGAGGTGCATGGGTACAGTTGTTGGGATTTCTAGACAAACAATTTAAATCATGTGATTAGTGGGAGGGTTTTGCGTAAACGTCTACGAGTGTAGCTTGCGTAGATCTCTTTCATAAGTATTCTAGGATTGATTTAAATTATAGATAACAAAAGCTTTAAGGGTTGTGAGGTATGGTTACGTGCCATGCTAAACTCTCTCTTTTTTCCAGAGTTAAATTTGTGGTTAATTGCTTAGAAGCATCTTTGGGTATAATGCAGTTGCTGCTTCCATGTCCTTGAGAGATGTCTTCGTCTAAGGTTTTCACTAATTATTAATTTCTAGTGTCGAAAGGTTCCTGATATGGTAGTGAAATTAAAGAATTGGGGCTTAAAACCCGCAGTTCTGGTTGAGGGTGACATCGTAAACGTCTACGAGTGTAGCTTGCAGTGAGAACTCTTGGGCAATTAGTGGAAAACATGTGTATTTGATTTATGAAAAGGTTTTCAATGCATTTGTTTTCTAAGTTCTACATGTATGTTCTTATTTAAGATTTTTATTGTTTCGGATATGTCTATTTCTAATGTCATCAATATTCTCGCACAAAATTCTCTATCTGGTCCAAACTTCCTGGAATGGAAACGCAACCTTGAATACATCCTGATTGCGGAGGAACACATGTTCGTTCTACAAGTACTTTTTCCCATGAAAGCCCACTAATGAATCCTCGCAAGAGGAAGTAGACTTTTACAACAAGTGAGAGAGCACGTAGTTTCCATGACTCACCTCATGGATGAGCTAACTGTGCACAGTGGAGGTATCGACGTTAAGGCTAAGGTCGATATCATACTGAACACTCTACCCAAATCCTTGAGGGTTTCAGATTGATTGTTGTCATTAACAAGAAGGAGTATACACTTAACGAGTTGCTCAATGACTTGATGGCAGCAGAATCGGTTATGAATCCTTAGAAGGTTGCCTTAGCTACTTCTGGTAATCACTCTGCTGTATTGAAAGGTACGAAGCCGAAAAGAGCAATTAAGAAGAAGGCTGGAAAGGTAACTGCGAAGGACGTGGGAGCTGTTAATAAGCCTATGGCGGAAACTTCGAGGGACAAGTGTTTTTAGGTGTGGTAAGAAAGGACATTGGAGGAAAGGTTGTCAGGCCCACAAGGCTAGACAGGGTATGCCATTTGCATGTATAACTGAAACATGATTAGAGTGCACGGTTGCTCTTCCAAGAGCTGTAAGCGCTGACTTGTTAATCATGTTGTTATATTTTGAAGGGGACCGTGCCGACAAGGCTGGTGACTGATGACAAGAAGATACCAAGCTGGATGAAGACAACCTTTTATGACAGAGCTTCATGGAGTTTTATTTTCATTTTGTTTTGATGAGTTAAGTACATTTAAGAGTTTTCTTTTGTGGGCCGTGGTTTTCGGTAGGACAAATTCTATCAACTTCGAATAGATGTTTGTTATTTATGATTTTACATCATTGGGAATAACAATACGTGTCCATAATGGGGTGTTGATTTATACTCTTATGTTACTTCAATCAAATGTGTCCTTGAAAATTGCATGAAATTCATCCGCAATTGATAATCCTAGAAAGAGAAAACTTACTTCTTCTGAAAAGGATCTTACATATCTCTGGCTCTTGAGACTGGGTCACATCAGCTTGAAGCGGATTCGTGACTTGCAGATGACGGTACATTGGACTTAGTACGGGCTGTACCTTATCAAGTCTGCGAATCCTACATCGAGGGCAAGATGTCAACTAGGCCTTTTAAGGGGTGTCAGTCTCGAGCAGAGGAAGTGTTGGAATTGATCCATTCTGACTTATGTGGAACCATGTCTACACTGGCTCGTGGAGGGTACGAGTACTTCATCACTTTCATTGACGATTACTCAAGGTACATATACGTTTACCGGCTTCGCTACAAGTCTGAATGCTTTGAGAAATTCAAAGAGTTCAACGCTGAGGTAGAAAAGAAGGTAGGGAAAACTATCTAGTCACTGCGATCTGACCGCGGTGGCGAATACCTTGGTAACGAGTTCCTGCAGTATTTGTCAGACAATGGGATTACATCCCAGTGGACTGCACCGGGTACTCCCCGGCAAAACGGTGTAGCTTAAAGAAGGAACAGGACTCTTCTAGAGATGGTAAGATTAATGATGAGTTATGTAAACTTACCAATTTTGTTTTGGGGCTACGCATTGGAAACAGTCGCTTATGTATTAAATGTGGTGCCTTCTAAATCATTTCCTAAGACGCCTTCTGAGCTCTTCTTTGGTCGCAAACCGAGTTTGTGCATGTTTAGAGTATGGGGCTGTCCGGCCCACGTACTGTTGAAGGAACCTGATAAATTAGAAAGCAGGTCAAAAATAATGTAGTTTATAGGGTATCCCAGGCAAACGAAAGGTGGTTACTTTTACTGTTCTGAGAGTCAGAGAGTCGTTGTTAGCACCAACGCTAGATTCTTGGAGGACGAGTATGTAAGGAACCACAGGTCAAGGAGTGATATCGTTCTTCAAGAAAATGAAAACAAGAATGAAATTCCAAGGGAAGGGGAACGTGCAAACGTGGGTGCACCTGTGAGAGGTTCAGCACCACAGACACGTTCTTCTGCTGACGCTGCACCGATGCCTCATCGTAGTGGGAGACTTATTTTCCAACCAGAAAGGTACATGTTCATGGGTGAGTCTTCAGACTTGAGCCCGTAAGACGGACATGAGGACTCTGATCCACTGACTTACGAAGAGGCAATGCAAGACAAGGATGTTGATAAATAGCGGTTCGCCATGGATTCCAAAATTGAATCCATAACTGCTACTGATGTGTACCAGAAAACTGAATTGTCGGTTGGCTTTAGGGCCATAGAGTGCAAATGGGAATACAAGAGAAAGAAAGGGGCAGATGGAGAATCCACGGCTTTTAAATCCAGGCTGGTGGCAAAGGGTTATAGTCAGAAAGAGGGCGTTGACTATGACGAAACCTTTTCACCCGTAGCCATTCTCAAGTCCATCTGGATACTCCTTGCCATATCTGCGCATATGGACCTCGAGATTTGGCAGATGGATGTCAAAATCGCTTTTCTAAACGGTTACCTTGAAGAAGGTAGGGACATCTATATGCGGTAACCTGAGGGCTACGTGTGCAAAGGCGAAGAACATCTTGTCTGGAAGCTTAAGAACTCCTTGTACGGACTTAAGCAAGCTTCGAGGTCGTGGAACTTACGTTTCAATGATGTGATTAAATCCTATGGATTTTCATAGTTGGAAAACAAAAGTTGTGTTTACCGACTTTGTGTTAGTGGGAGCGTGGTTTTCCTTGCACTATATGTTGATGACATACTCCTATTTGGAAACAACGAGGGAGTGATGTCAGAAATCAAGTGTTGGTTATCCGAACAGTTCCAAATGAAGGATATGGGAGAAGTTGGCTACATCCTTGGGATTAAGGTCTTACGAGATCGTAAAAGAAGGATGTTGAGCTTATCTCAGGCATCCTATGTGGATACTGTGATAGCCCGGTTCAGCATGCAACTCGCCAAGAAAGGCTTGCTACCTTTAAGACATGGCGTTCGTCTTTCTAGTGGGCAGTGTCCTGAGACACAGCGGGAGAAAGATGAGATGAGTCTTGTACCATACGCTTCAGCGGTGGGTAGCGTCATGTATGCGATGCTGTGTACCAGGACAAATATCTGTTATGTCGTTGCCATGGTAGCAAGATATCAGTCTAACCCTGGACAGGCGAATTGGACTGCGGTAAAGCACATCCTCAAGTATTTGAAGAGAACTAGGAATTACTGCCTAGTTTATCAAAGTGAGGATTTGTGCCTTGTGGGTTATACAAACTCGGATTTCCAAGGGGACCATGATGAGAAGAAATCTACCTCGGGATATGTGTTTACCTTGAGAGGTGGAGCTGTATCTTGGAGGAGCTCAAAGCAAAAATGCATTGTTGATGCCATCATGGAGGCGAAATATGTCGCCGCCTCCGAAGCCTCGAAAGAGGGGGTATGGCTCAGGAACTACCTTTTGGAGTTGAGCGTGATTTCGAGTTTGCCGAGGAGCATCACAATTTATTGTGATAACTCTGGTGCAGTGGCGAACTTAAAGGAACCGCGGTCTCATAGGGTAAGCAAACACATAGAGAGAAAGTACCATATCATACGAGAGATCGTATCAAGGGTCGATGTGCTGATCAAGAAGATTGACACTAAGGACAACCTTGCTGATCCATTTACAAAGAGCTGGCTATAGAAAGTTTTCGAAGGACATATTCGTGAGCTGGGTCTGAGGTGGATGCCGACCACTTACAGTGGTTAACGAGATAGCATGCTAGATAGACACACTGTATACTCTGTAATAGCTTAGTTGTGCTTTGAGTATAAGTGGGAGATTGATGGGTTTTGTATACTGAAAGCATTTATTATAATGAGTACACAACGATTTATTTCTCCTATATGTCAAACAAACTTACATGTAAGTAACAATGATATCCTCCTTCTATCTATAGATAGAAGGAAAAAAAAATGAAAGTTTTCTTACTCCTCTTCTTTGTCTATAAAAATCCAAATTTTTATGCCCAAGACCCCATAGATAGTCCGAACTGTATAGGAACAATAATCTATTTTAGCTCGAATGGTTTGTAGATCATATGGTGTGTAGTAGATCGCAGAAAACAGTATGATCACTTGACCTAGGGAGACATAAACCTGATCACAGCCGAGACGGCGTATGAGGATACGTCTTTTCGGATGGCTGCAACATTGTCGGAATAAGTAGTCTGTCTTGGTTACTTGACATGCTGTTACGTAAGGGTGGCGTATTGATGGACCGCAGTGAGATGTATTCGGCAGTCTGACATCAGCGAATACAAGATCTCGTTCTTGATTGAGTCCATACCCTAACGAAGGTTCAGGGGTTTGCACGGATTGACTGTTGCTTTGACTAGCCATGGTGGAGAGCCTAAGTAATGTACTCGTATATCCGCATCTTGGCTAACAACAGTTCGTGTAGTACTGCCTGAGACTGGGTTTAGGTAACCTTATCCAAGTAATAGGATGGGGACATTCCCTGAGGAGCTCTATGACATTCATCGTGCCAAAGTCCTGCAAGCTGATTAAGTTCAGGCACGAGTGATAAGGATTGAGTGGTACTACTCAGGAATAATAAGATATTAATTAATTGTAGATAGAGCTTGTCAGAAGCTCCGATTAATTAATGAATAACCGGTAACCTTAAATATGGGGATTCTCAATAAATGCGGCCCGTTCTCATAACGTGGTAATAAAGGGGTAGGTCAGTATTAATTCTGTGGTGAAAAAGAATTAATTTTAATTAATTAATTGTGTCCTGGGTTGTGGACATAAGAATTAATTAATTTATAGGCCCAGTTTATTATTTGCATTAGGTCCCAGGTCTGGCCCTTTTATATATGCTGAAAAAGGCCCAGTAGACCATTAGGGTTAAAACACCAGGTCTATAAATAGACAGCTCTCTCTCTAGAACCCTAGCCACTTCATAACATTCAAATCAGTTGAAACCCTAGGGTGAGAGAGAGCAGGGGCGGCGCCAGTGAGAGGGGAAGAGAAAGAATTTCGACTCCGGTCTACAATCTACAGATCTTTGGAATCCTCAACAGTAGAAGATCTGAACAACATTGGGATACAGCCCTGAAGATCTGATATGGAGAACAAAAATCTTTCTTCTACTTTTTCTTTATTTTCGATTGAATCTAGAAATTAGTTTTCTAATTTATGTTTCCGCAGATTTAATCGAATCGCGTGGTTGAATTAAAGTTGGATATTCGAATGCGAAAGATCGGATGAGACTCTACGGTATAACGGTAATTATTCTTATCCACACATTAAATTCATAGGTGCATGCTAGGGTTTTGTGAATTGGTATTGTGAACAATAAACCATAAATCGATCTGGTTTATTTGAATTTTGTGATTCGGTTCACAGATAAATCCCTTTAAGAGCAAGGTCGAATGTTTGGGGGAATAAGACAACCTTTTGAGCCATTGGATCTGTTATCCAGAGAGTTGAATGAGTCTGAGCCATCAATGGAAGAGCCTCCAAAACTAACTTTCAAGCCTCTCACTGCCCATTTGAAGTATATTTATTGGGTGAATCAGATACTTTGCCAGTTATTATAGCTGCCAATTTAAAGGAGGATTATGAGCATAGCTGGTTGGATTTGCTTAAGAGATAATAGCAAGCAATAGGATGGACCATTTCTAATATCAAAGGGATAAGTCCTACAATTTTGTATGCATAAGAAATTGATAGAAGAGGGGAGTAAGAACTACATTCAACCACAAAGGAGGTCGATTCCCAACATGAAGGAGGTAGTAAAGAAGGAGATCGTCAACTGGTTGGACGCAGGGATCATTTTCCCCATTTCCGACAGTTCTTGGGTAAGCCTGGTGCAGTGTGTCCCTAAGATAGGAGGATTTATAGTGGTCCAGAATGATAGCAATGAGTTGATTACAACTAAGATTGTGACGGGGTGGAGGATCTGCATAGACTATAGGAATCTGAATGATGCAACCAAGAAGGACCATTTCCCTCTACCATTTGTGGATCAGATGCTAGATAAATTAGCTAGGCAAAAGTTTTATTGCTTCCTTGATGGGTATTCGGGGTATCATCATATTGCCATTACTCTAGAGCACCAAAGCTTAACTACATTTACTTTCCCTTATGGAACATTTGCTTTCACAAGGATGCCCTTTAGGTTATGTAATTCTCCAGCAATGATAGATAATAGATTAGAAATCTTCATGGATGAATTCTCAGTATTTGGGGAAGACTTTGGTGCATGTTTAAGGAACCTGGATAAAGTCTTAAAGCTTTGTGAGAAATCTCAGTTGGTTCTCATTTGGGAAAAATGTTGTTTCATGGTACAACAAGGGATTGTCTTGGGACATAAAATTTCCATGGTTGGAATGGAAGTTTATCCTGCTAAGATTGAAGTTGTAGACAAGATGGCCATACCAAATTCAGTCAAGGCGGTAAAAAATTTCCTCGGGCAAACAGGTTTTTATATGAGGTTCATAAAATACTTCTCCGAAATCGCTAAGCCTTTGTCTGAATTACTAGAAAAGGACATAAAGTTTGAATTGTCTCCACAGTGTGAAGAAGCATTTCTGAAGCAGAAGACTGCACTTGTTTCTGCACCTGTGATGTAGCCTCCAGATTGGAATTCTCCATTCGAATTGATGTGTGATGCTAGCAATTATGCTTTGGGAGTAGCTTTAGGACAAAGGAAAAACAAGATCTTCAGAGTGATCTACTATGCAAGTAAAACACTAGATGAAGCTCAAAGAAATTACACAACTACAGATAATGAGTTGATGGCTGTTGTTTTTGCATTTTATATGTTTAGATCTTACCTTGTACGATCCAATGTCATTATATATAAAGACTATTCTGCAATAAAATATTTGATGGTAAAGAAGGATGTCAAACCAAGGCTCATAAGGTTGATACTGTTATTACAAGAATTTAACTTGGAAATCAAAGACAAAAAGGGGACTGAGAATCAAGTTGCTGACCCTCTCTCAAGACTGGAAAACCCATATGGAGAAGATGTTAATTTGCAGGTTAATGACAAATTTCCAGATGAACAATTGATGAGTTGTGCAGAAGAAGCTCCATGGTATGCAGACATAGCAAATTACTTGGCAACTCGAAGGAAACCATATGATGTGTGTGGTCAACAATTGAAGAGGTTCCTTCATGACACAAAGTATTATTATTGGGATTATCCAGTCTTGTATAAATTGGGATCTGATCAGATTTTCATGAGATGTGTACCAAAAAAAGATATTCAGTCTATTTTGGGAGAATGCCATGATGCAGCATATGGTGGGCATTATGGTGGTCAGAGAATTGGAGCAAAGGTTCTTCAATCAGGATTCTTTTGGCCTATAGTGTTCAAGGATGCTTATTTTTTGTGAAGAATTGTGATAGGTGTTAGAGAGTTGGGAGTTTTCCAGCCTGCAATGCCATTGAACAATATCATTGAGGTAGAGATGTTTGATGACTAGTGAATGGATTTCATGGGGCCCTATCCAGTTTCTTTTTTAAATGAGTACATATTGTTGGCAGTGGATTATGTGTCCAGATGGGTTAAGGCTTCTGCTTGTGCCTGTAATGATTCAACCACAGTCATGAAGTTCCTTCGCAGGAACATCTTCACAAGATTTGGTACACCCAGGGCCATAATTAGTGATGAAGGCACTCACTTCATCAACAACAGTTTGTTAGCCATGTTGTCTAAGTATAATGTCACTCATAGGGGGTCTATAGCTTATCACCCTCAGACCAATGGATTGGCAGAAATTTCAAAAGACAACAACGGTAAAAAGACAACGGTTTTGGCTTAAAACCAATGTTGTAGAGTGATTATATACTAAATTGTTGTCTATTAGGATATAAAAATGCCAAAAGACAATGGTTGAACTTAACCGTTGTTGTTCAATGGTTGTCTATTACTAAAAACACAATTGTTGCATTTGAGTGTTGCTATATAAGTGTTGTTGTTCAAAGAATATATGTTATTTTTGTAAATAATAATGTTTAATATTGAACCAAAAAAAAATGTAACTGATCTTCTCTAGAACCCTAAAATCACATCAGTGCATTCCCAACCCAGCACCCCTACTCATCAACCTGCCTGCAGCGCCCCCCTTGCCCTACCATCGCCGCTCTTGTCTTCTCTGACCGGCACCCCAGACTCCTTCGCCAACATCCCATCTTCCATCTCATGACATCGTTCCCCTCAAGCCCCTTCAATAATCTGAACGACGCCCCTGTCTGGCTGTCCCCCGACCACTGTGCCTCCACTTTAGCCCCCCTTACTGGTGTCCCATCCGATAGCACACGCTCTTAAAAGAGATAGATGACATCTTTCCCATGATGTAGGATTCACAAATTTGATAAGGTGCAAGTCGAACTGAGTTCAACGAACCATCATCCATAAGTCATTGAATCCACTTCAAGTTGATGTGTCCAAGTCTCAATTTCTAGAGATATGTAAGATCCAAATCAGAAGAAGAAAACTTTCTCTTTCTAGGATTCTTGATATCAAATGAATTGCATGAAACATTCACGGAAGATTTATGATGACAATTAATGACATAGAGAGAGTTAATCAACATTCTACGATAGATAACATCGTTATTACCAATGATAAAATAGGGAAGATCCATCATAAATAACTGAATATCCATCTTAACATAACTAGAAAATACTGGCATAAAATCCGCCGAAAAACCCTGCAAATCATCTCTTAAAACAATTAAAGTTATAAATCATATAAGAACTGCCCTTGAAACTCGTTGTTTCTTCCATGGAGGTGGTACATGCAGCCTTCTTGGCGCAATTCCCTACAAAGTATAACAGTCATTGTAATCAAGCCAGTGTTTACCACTCATAAAAGAGTAAAGAGGCTTTAATCATGCTTCCGCTATACATGCAAATGGCATACCTTGTCTAGATTTCTTGGCATGGCAATCTTTCTTCCAATAACCTTCCGCACCACACCTTAAGCATTTATACATAGCACTAGCAACATTAGGCTTCTTATCAATATCCATGTCCTAGTTTGTTAACCTACAAGCCTTCTTCTTAATTCCTATTTTCTGTTTTACACTTTTTTATGGAGCAAACTGTTTACTAGAAGTCACTAAAGTAACATTCTGAGGATTCATAACTGCCGCCATAAGGTCATTGAGTAACTCATTGAGAGTATACTCTTTGTTCATGATGACATTCAGCTGAAGCACTTAAAAGACTTTGGAGAGATTTCAGTATGATATCGACTTTAGCCTTAGCATCAATACCTCCACCGTGCCCTATCAGCTCATCCATGACATCAGTCATGGAGACAAGGTGCTCTCCAACGGAGCTTCCATCAATCATCTTCTTACTCACAATTTCCCTCATGAGATTGAATCTGATAGCTCTATCAGTTTCCCCATAAGTAGCCTCTAGACTCTTCATGATGTCATAGGCATCATTATGGGCTGATGCAAGATTTTCAACATAGTGGTCATCATCTAACACTTAACTATATTATTTAATTTCTGCCACTTATTGTACAAGTCTATCGCCTATTCAAGAGATTTAGCAATGGGTGCTACAGGGCAAACCATTTACAGAATGAACATGTGTTCTTCTGCAATAAAGATGTATTTAAGTTTGCACTTTCATTATAGGAAGTTGGGATCGATTAAAAGATTTTGTGTGAGAATGTTGATGACTTTAAACATAGACATATCTGAAACAAATCAGGATCAAATAAGAACATACATGCAGAATATTCGAAATAAAAAGCATTGTATCCTTTTTTAAACCAATACATTGTTTCCAAAAATAGCTCAAGGAATCCCATCACAAGCTACACTTGTAGACGTTTACGATCTGTCCCTCAATCAGATACGAGGCCTACCTCAACGAGTTTAGCCCAATTCTTTAATTTCATACCTGATACGTGCAAAATGTGCAACAAAGTGCAAGCATACACTATCAAGTAATATCTAGGAGTATCTATAGTCGATCCCTCGAGGAATGCCTCATGTGAAGAATCGTGCACACATCAACATACAACAAGGTTTAATCAATTTGTGTTTGAATATATTCCTAATGCAGAATAAGTAAATTAACATAAACAAGACAATGATGATTTTAGAATCACACAATGAACAGGACAAATTTATAGTTCAGTTATAACAGGCAACTCAGGTTGCTGACTCTACTTGCTGAAGAGATAATATAGCATGGATCCTAGCCTATGTTCCAGTGCTCTATCTCCGAAATACTCTACGATTCTTCCAAACTACAAAGACTGCTTGAGATAATATCCAATCCACATATTCCTATGCTAGATCAAACAATATCCAGCTCAAAGTAAGGCAGATTCATTAAGCACACTAAATCCACACATTTTCCAATGGCTAGACTTAGCTCAAATCAGGGCTCTCTCCTAAACATGCTTTTCCAAACATGAAAAGAAATATATCTTAGCTAAGTTGGCCAAACAAAGTATGATAGGAATGATAAACACCCAGATTTGATAGATTAGCAAGGATTCCAAAACATAACATCAAACCAACAAGAGATCAACAACCCAAGTCTAAATTGTTTAGCTCATGGCCAAAACCAAATGAATCATAGCTGAAATATCTTCAAAACTAAACATAGGAAATGATTTAAAACTTTAAACAGTGATAGTTGGGGATGAATTCCTTCAATCCCGCAATGGTGTCCTCAGGATTCCTCATTCGGCCACTCTCTAGCTCCACTCTTTGGTGCCTGATCTTTCTTTCTCTCCAAGACTGGAATATTTCTCTCTGAAATCACGCACACCCAGAATTGAGCTAGTTTCCCCCTTTTATATGTGGCTCCAAAGTTCTAGAAGAATATCTTTCTAGGTTTCCACAATTAATGTTGTGATGCCTTAATTCTCCCTGTCCAAGTGGCAACAAATCCAGGTGCTTTCACTTTCGAGCTCAGCCAAACATTGTCACGTCCTTGTCAGCATTCAGCAGATGGTCCAATTCAGGATTTTCTCTCTCCCTATTTTTCTCTCTCTAGAACACCCAGCATCCTACAGCACGCCTCAACATCTTGCTCAGCATGCACGTTTCCCTTAGATTTTTTACTTTTGTAATTTCCTGCACTTTTCTTACTAAAAATAGACAAAAAGGGATCAATTAGCAACAACGACTCACTTAACACTAACTATACATACACATGCTTATTTAAACTTAAATTGGACTCAAACAAGACTCAAGGGATTCAAATTTATTAATTTAAAGGCATAAATATAACTCTCATGAGAGAGTTATCACACCCCCAAACTTGAACCTTTACTCGTCCTCGAGTAAACAAAATCACGCAAACACGACAAAACAAAGCTAAGGAACAACTTAATGCTCGGTACAAACTCATTGTTACTCTTATCAAAATGGAAGATTTAGTTATAGTCACATACTATAAGCTTCACAACACTTCATCTCTTCATAATTCAAAATTGTTTAGCAAGAACATTCCTCCGACTCATTTATTTTCAATTCCATGCTAGCTTTTTTCAAAAGTAAAAACGACTCAAGCTATACAAGTTTCACATACCTTTCAATGCATAAGTCATCATGCTCATTGAACTCACTTTTCTTTTCTCCATAATGAATTACATGCAGACCTCTCCACTAATGGTGCTCTAAAACCAAAGGATCGGAAGGACTTCTCGGCTTGTAATGTTAGGCTGGGGTTAAGGTTGGGTAATACTTGGATCAAGTGACTAAATATTTGAGCATTCAAAAGTTTTCCTTATTCAACACCCAAAGCAATTCCCCATTATCCATAGCAAACCTCTTGCTTCTTTCCCACCTATTTTTTTTCAAATAAAAATCAACTATGATCTCTGAACTCATGCTAACTACATGCTGTAACATTTATTCTGCAAGCACTGTAGCTTTTCCTCTCTTTTTCCTTTCTTTCTCTTATTATTTTGTTTTCTTTTCCTTTTTTCTTCTTGTTTCTTTTTTTTTTCAATAATATAGCACGGCACCCTCACACACCCCCAAACTTAGAATGTAACATTGTCCCCAATGTAGAAAGAAAAACCTAAGAATGCTCAAGAGGGTGCAAGTAGAAAATAGAATAGAACGGTAAAAAGGTTAAGCATTGAAAAGGGAAAATAATAAAGACACGTCAAAAGGCACAAAATAGGAACTAGGGATAATTAAATATAAGTGCGGTCGCATAGGATCGAGGCTAGGAACAAGAAAGATGGCCTTCGTCATATCCAATCGAAATTAGAACACTAAATTTCGCCTCAAGGCAAACAAAAATTCACAAAGGAGGTAAGTTCTCACAATCCTCAGCAAAGCAGAGAAAAAGAATGGTCAACTCTATAAACTTTGTCAACAAAACATGATTTTTAATTTTTATTTTATGCATGCTAAACACATGCTCTAGCATGAAAGTCAGATGAGCTTTTTGGAAAGAATTCAAGCTAAAACATTTAAAATAGATGTTGAGATTAGTGTCGTGTTGCGAATGAGTATGACCACAAGCTAACAATTGCAAGGGAAATTCTCATCATCGAGCTAGATATTGATGCACGATAACACGAGTCATTCTCAGCAGGACACAACATATATACAAGACACGACCAACAATATTGCATTACAAACCACATTCAACGACCATCACAACAGACGCAAAACAACCAAAGTGACAAACACAAGACATAAAAGTAAAATTTGTACTGTGACTGAGAGGTCATAGGTTCGAGCTCCCAGGGGGACATCTGGGTGTGTGAGTGTGTGTGAGTTTGAGATTAATGTAGACTTATTCAAAAAAAAAAGTAAAATTTGTTCAGCAGGAATGAAAAACATGTTCGAGCACAAATAGATAGTTATGAGTTTCAAAGTAACCAGTTGGAGATCAGTCTTCTGGATCAGCATCTGCATCCCAAGATGTGCGCAGGAGAGGGGGGAAGTCAGGCAAACGCTCGCAGTACCTCTGGAGTCTTGCATCTCGCTCTGCCATGTAGTTGCATAAACGGGTCATCCTCTCTGCATGGAACTGCTGGTGATGGGTAACTGTGCGCTTTAAAGCTCGAACATCCTTGAACACCTCAGAAACAGTCCTGCGGAAAATCGCAATGCCCTCTTGCACCAATTCCAGCCGGATCATCAAGTCTTCATTGGTAGGCTGGTTGGGATAAGAAGAAGAAGCAGCATGCTGAGTGGAAGCTGCAGCATGGGCTGGCTGCTCAGTTTTAGCACCCTGTGTCCACTTGAACCTCCTCAACATCTGGTGAACATTGATCAAACCACTACTCCAATCGCGCTCATCGGTATCCGCAATAGGTACACCCTTCCTCTCGCACAAAGCAGTGATCATGGACGGAAAGTACAGAGGTCCTACAATTCTGTTAGGACGACATTAAAAGGAAGCAAGAAGCATGGGTGCATAATCAAAAGGGGTACCTAAAATAATAGTAGCACAGATCTTGGCGCGCTGGTCATTCACTCTATTCTCATGGGTGGTCGGGGAGATTCTGCTCCGAATGAAGTGGAATCAAAGCCGAGCAACAGGTTTCAACTGGTTGGTAACCACAAAAGGTGCTCCGCCATCTTGTGGAATCCATGATATGTGTGTAATTTGTGTTGTTTCATAGTGTTTAATTGCATGATTGGATGTGAATTAGGTGCACAAATCACACACATATCTCTTCTTTGGGTTGATTTTACCTTCACTTGGTGTTTGAGAGGTGTTTGAGTGTGCAGGGCATGAAACAAGCAAGAAATCCGAGTTTTCGAGCAAAATTTGGCCAAGAACAGGAACCGTCTCGAGTGCGACAGGATCATCCCGTTCGGGACCATCATCCCGTACGGGACGCAATGGTTCCGTTTGTAGGGTTTGAGTCTACGATGGACAACACGAGTTGCCATTAATTCATTTCTTGCCAAGGATCGTTCTTAGGATATCAAGAATAAATTTCAATCAAATAAACCATGCGAACCTATGCATGCTCCTACAATATTAATTGCAGATGATGGATTTAGAGAATACCTGATTTCACCGTTTGATCTACAGATCTAGATCGGAGCAAATAACGATGAAATAGATCTGGATCTGAATCTGAACCCCGGCGATGAACAGTTGTTCCTACAGATTTGATCTTCTGATCTGTTCCCTTGCTCCTTGGAAATCTGGTGAGGATTATCTACCAAGTTGAATCCGAGATCTGGAGAAGTCGATCAATTTCTCCCTCTGGATAGTCGCCGCCGTTCTCTCTCAATTTTCAATACTGAATTGTCTAACTTGATCTGATAGAGAGAAAGCCTTTATATAGTGTTAGGGTTTTGAGAAACCCTAACCCTAATGGGCTATGAGCAATTCATAGGCCAGACCAGGGACCAGATGCAAATATTAAAGTGGGCCCTGTTTATTAATTAATCCTTCCTTGTTCAACCCAGAACATAATTAATTAATAAAACATTGTTTTAACCTTCACCACGGTAACAATGCTGACTCGCCCCTTTATTACCACGTTATTAGGAACGGGTTGCACCAAACTAACATGATCCACATATTTAAGGTTTTAGACATTCATTAATTAATTTGGCTTATGACAATCAGCCACAATTAATTAATCTCTTATTTCCTGAGTAATACCACTCACTCCTTTTCACTTTTCTTTCTTTCCTTTGTTCTCTCCTTTACTATTCTTCTTCTTCATGTCATTACGACACGATTTAGAAGAACTTTTAGCAAGAGATCTGGAATGAACTGATAAAGCAAGACTACTCCCACTGCTTCCTTCATTCCTCTTTTCTTTTACATCACTCTTTCGACTCGGAAGCAAATCAGAGTGACTCACAGAAAAGACTGAAGAAACTTCTGTTGATACAAGATCTTTGAGCAGACTGTGAACAGTATACTTACTCTTGTTTTTCTCAACAGAGATTCTGAAGCCATCAAATGACTTCGGTTACGTGTTGAGTATCAAGTCAATTTTGACATCATTGTCAATTTGACCACCCATTAATGTGTACTCATCTATGAGCTGAGTGATTCCACATGTTCACGTACCGAACAGCTTCGACCCATTTTTTATCTTACAATACGCTTGATAAGACTGGATCTAGCATGTCCATCGAGTCCGCCATATGCTACGTCAAGACATCGCATAATATCACGCGCAAGCCATACATCACTATAACGAGGATGCAATGCATCTGGCATACCAGCCAAAATATATTGTTTGGCCATGCCATTCGACCACATCCACATGTGATACTGTGCACGCTCCTCATCGGAAGATGTAACAGTCGGCGAACTCGGACAGGGAGTTTTCAGAACAAACAAACGTCCAAATGAATCCAAGAGCATGACAATGTCACTTTTCCATCCAGGAAAATTCGGACCAGTCAAGGAATTGTGTACGATTGAATTTATGAGCGATGTAATAATAGACATATCTGAAAACAAATAAGTGAATTAAAGCAAGCACATACTACGAACAATTGAAACAAATATGCATAGAACCTTTAGATGAAATAATGCAATTTGCTTCCTCCAATTGCCCAAGCTAATCTACCGCAAGCTACTGAGTAGACGTTTACGGCAAACGCTCAACTAGACCAAAGTAGGTCCTTTAATTTCTTAACATGCCAGGTATCTTAAGCAAAAGAAATTAATATTGGAGATCTTAAGACCATGTTCACCTATCCGGAGCAGGGACATCACAACTGAGTTATACTCCAGGCAACATCTAAGCAAAAATAACCACAAGCCTAACTCCGGACATTAAGGGACGATTTAGCATACGTACTGGACCCATGCCGCATTCCCTTAATGTCCTTTGTTATCCTATTTAGTTAAATCTTAGAGACCAGTAAAAGTTGTCTCAATGCAAGCTACTGAGTAGACGTTTGCTCAGAGGCTCCCACTTCTCATCTTAAACTAAATGTTTTATTTAGAAACCTCAAAGCATTAGAACTGGTAAGGGACCTCTAACGCAAGCTACTGAGTAGACGTTTACACTTCGAGATGCCTTACTTCCAATGAGAAGTCGTATTTGTGGAGGTCTAATGTTCTTGGTTAGAAAAGAACCAAAATCCAGCTTAGTATTTTTTATTCTAAAGGTTTCATGCGCACACATTATTTTATGTTGCCATAAATTATGTCATATCTAAATTCCATCATAAATTAATATGATCCCGAAATTTATAAACATAATTTAAAACATAAAATAAATCACATAAGACATGCTCAAAAATTAAATTGCAACATGCTTATAACAGTAAATAATTAAAGCAAATAATCATGCTTCCTATTATTTACTAGTGCGCAAATAATAAATCACATCAGTACGAGAAATAATTCAATGAACAAATAAAATTTCTCGTGGCCCCTCAGATGCGATTACAACTGAAAAATAATTTAATCTAACTATTACAAGATTTAATTCCAATAAAGATCTTCAAACTGGGCCTCCGTTGGACTTGAAATCTGATTTGGACTTGCATTAAAAGCAATTGGGCTTCAAATTAGGGTTTCTGGCCCAAACAGTAGCCAAACCCTAATTTTCAAACTTGCGGGCCGCCTCCAGACTGAGAAGCCCGATTTCCAGCCCGGGTAGCCACAAACCCTAATTTTGTGAAATCCTAGTTTGCAGCCACCCTTCCAACCACCTTTCCGGTGCCGCCATAGCCGGAGCACGCCGCCAGCCTTTGCTGTCGGCCTCGCCTGCTGCCCAGCCACGTCCCGGCGCTGCCACGACCGCCGGCGAGACGCTCCAGTCACGTCTAAACCGCGAGCTCATGCTCGCTGCTGCTGCTTCACGCCGCGCGCCTCCTGCACGCAGCTTTGCTGTCCACCGCCACCACCACCGGCCTGTCGTTGCAGCAGCCATCACCGGAGCAGACGAACGCGGACAACGCTAGTAGCAGCAAAGGTGGAAGCCGACTAGAGGAGGCACGCGCAAGGCTGTCTACCCGCGCGCAAAGCAGGAGAAGAAACCGCTCGCCGCCGTCAGCCCAACACCGCCCCTCGCCACTGCTGCTTCTGTGCGTCACCGGGAGGACCATCCTCCATCATCCCCATCGCACGTGCAGTGGAGAGAAAGAAAAAGCAGTGGTGGAACCCTCGCCACCGCCAGCCGTGTCCCTGGCCGTCGCACGCATCATCCCCAGTCTCCAGCGCCCTTGCCGGGAAGGGAGCTCGCCGGAACAAGTGCAGCAGCCGCAGAAAATACTGGGTGCGGCCCAGCCACGCAGGGAAACCTAGTTCCGCCGCGCCGCCGCCACTCGCTGCGGCCGCCGTGGTCGCCGCCGCCAGCGAGATCTAGTGGGGAATGGCTGAACCCTAGGGCTGCTTAGTACCTCCATGTCTATTCCCGGTTCTCTCTTTTTCTCGTTCTTCTTTCCGGATCCAGGTTTTTACAGATTTAAAAAAAATAGAAAATACAAAAATAGATCTAAATTTATTACATGATTTTCCCTATTAAATCTAACCACGTATTTTCTCGTGGTGAAAAATAGATCCAAAAACGAGAAGGCCACGAGAACAAAAACATCCATGACAATTTAAATCCATCCATGAACATACATATTTATTTAATCTCAATCTATTCAAGATAGAGCCTAAGAACATGAACCTGGCTCTGATACCAATTGTAGGGTTTGAGTCTACGATGGACAACACGAGTTGCCATTAATTAATTTCTTGCCAAGGATCGTTCTTAGGATATCAAGAATAAATTTCAATCAAATAAACCCATGCGAACCTATGCATGCTCCTACAATATTAATTGCAGATGATGGATTTAGAGAATACCTGATTTCACCATTTGATCTAAAGATCTAGATCGGAGCCAATAATGATGAAATAGATTTGGATCTAAATCTGAACGCCGGCGATGAACAATTGTTCCTACAGATCTGATCTTCTGATCTGTTCCCTTGCTCCTTGGAAATCTGGTGAGGATTATCTACCAAGTTGAATCCGAGATTTGGAGAAGTCGATCAATTTCTCCCTCTGGATAGCCGCCGCCGTTCTCTCTCAATTTTCAATACTGAATTGTCTAACTTGATCTGATAGAGAGAAGGCCTTTATATAGTGTTAGGGTTTTGAGAAACCCTAACCCTAATGGGCTGTGAGCAATTCATGGGTCAGACTAGGGACCAGATGCAAATAATAAAGTGGGCCCTCTTTATTAATTAATCTTTCCTTGTTCAACCCAGAACATAATTAATTAATAAAACATTGTTTTAACCTTCACCACGGTAACAATGCTGACTCGCCCCTTTATTACCACATTATTAGGAACGGGTTGCACCAAACTAACATGATCCACATATTTAAGGTTTTAGACATTCATTAATTAATTTGGCTTATGACAATCAGTCACAATTAATTAATCTCTTATTTCCTGAGTAATACCACTCACTCCTTTTCACTTATGCCTGAATTAAATAATTCAACCTGCAGGGTTTAGCATAATGAACCTTGTGAGCTCCTTAGGGAATGTCACCATCCTGAAACGGATATGCTTACCTAAATGTCCAGACTAAGCAGGCCACACACAAATTGCCAACACCCAAAAGACAAGTATTAGAGTACATGTAAGACTCGCCACTCTAGTAAATCAAAGTGTGGTCAATCTGTGTGTGCCCCTTATCCTTCAGTTAGGTTTAAGATCATAAGAAGTATGTTAGGGATCTGGCTCATTCATATGTCAATGAGAATGGCACATCCCACTGTTGATCCCATCAATACATAACCATGTACCGACACATCAAGTAGCTAGGATAAGCCCACTTATGAACTGACGTGCCGCAGCTTAGACCGACAGCCTATCCAGGGACCTTCTCAGCTGTGACACTGTTTATATCTCGCTAGGTCAAACGACTCATATGATCCTCTGTGATCTCCTACACACCATATGATCATCCCTATAGGCGAGATAATAGGATATTATGGTTCGTTGTATGTTTGTTTCATCAGACAGCGAGCATTGTTGTGGCAACATATATGAAGACCAGTGTACAAAACACTTAATCATATATGCTTTCAGTATATAATCCCAACACCGTTCGGGACCGATGTTCGGGAGACAACATCTCATTCGGAATTTGGAAATTTGGCAAGAATTTTTGGTGCAGAGTCATCCCACTCGGGACAAGTCATCCCACTCGGGATGGGCCAAATTCTGTGAGCTTTTATGGAATACCATCCCATTCGGGATGAAACCATTCCACTCGGGACCGAAGCGGGAATTTCAGTTATAAAAGCAAGGGAAATCACAGTTAGAAGGGATAGACTTCATACAATTTGGGGATCAAAGGAGACTCGAGAGAAGGCATAGAAGGGCAGTTCCAATGGTGAAAAACCAGAGATTGTGGAGAGGAACCATCACGGAATTGAAGATCCATAATCTAATTCCTATGATTTCTTGATTCTTGCTCTTTCTATGTTCAATTGGGGAAGAAAGATGTTTTACTTTGAATTCAATAGTAGCTAATTCTATTGTTGAGGTTTAGGATGTGATTGGGAAGATTGATTGATATTGTTTGGATTTGGTGTTTAGAATTTCCAAGGATTTTATTATTGTTGATGATTTCAAATTGTGTTTCATATATGCTTGATCATCATGTATGGATAATTTGCCTCAATTGACTAGCTTGATTGGTTGGGGAGATTGTAGGAGAAAACAACAATAATTTGGGTATCCTTTCATTTAGAGGATAGGTGATTAGGTATTCAGATCTAGAATTCTTTAGCTATTGGGAGTCAATTGGAATCAATAAACTTAGATCTAGGTTGAGATAAAGGTTGATCTACTAGTATTTCACCGGTATTAAGGGTAATAGTTATATAAGAGAATTGATCCAAATTGATAAATGGAAATTGGTTGTTTTGACAAATCCAAACATAATTCCCAACCTTCACAATCCATCCTAAGTACCTCAACTTTTCTCTCTTTTTGTTGTTTTTCATAAGGTGTTTGGAGTTTAATTTAGTTAATTAATTAAGTTCTAAGTTTTCAGTATTTTATAATTGAAAACCTCAAGCTATTTGATCGCATCTAGATATTGAAGCTTTAGAATCAATCTCTTTTATTCATTGCAACGGGCGAGTTGAGTCTCTGTGTTCAATAATTTTACTTGATTAAAAAAATACTGCATCAAGTTCTCAATCAATCCATTCACATCAGACACGGACTTCAGAAGTGAACTCCCAATCCCCAACTTTCTTCAGATTGGTGTAAAACTCACGGACAATGGGAACAACGGGCGCCTCAGGCAAAACAAAAAATGGGGCCCATTCCAACTTAGCAATGGAATCTTGGAGGTCCTTAGGAAGGTTGGTCAAATCAGTTGGGAATCACCTCTCAATCAGCATGGGAGGAGGGCCTCACTTTTGATTTTTAACCGGCGATGTGCACGGAGATGGAGATTCTTGCCTTGCAGCTAGCCTTTGCAAAATCTGCCGAGGCGTGGGATTCTTTTAGCAGGCCTTCTTAACCCGCTTCTTTTTAGGCTGGGATGTGCCTGCAACTTCCTGCGGTTCCGTGGTGGCTGTCGGCTTCAAATTCTCTAAGAATTTGCACAAGGCACGATGAGGTTTGGTTTTAGATTTCTTAGCAGGAGTGCTGTCGGACTCGGATAGATTCACTGGAGAAGAACTGGAAGTAGCAGGAGCCTTCCCTTTAGCCTGCTTGGTGGCAGCACGAGTCCTAGGCACTCGGCGGGGTATGCCAGCTGAGCGCGCACCTTCTGGAGGGGAAGCGACTGGGGATTGAGGCACGAAATCAGTAGGCGTCGGAGTGGTGGCGTA
Organism: Plectranthus barbatus; assembly: GCA_026898455.1. Lineage (NCBI taxonomy): Eukaryota > Viridiplantae > Streptophyta > Magnoliopsida > Lamiales > Lamiaceae > Plectranthus > Plectranthus barbatus. Next base: position 1,186,204 of record JAPKLW010000005.1, on the reverse strand, counting down.
GGTAGCAACATCTTCATTCGGAGAGGACACTTTCTTGGTTTTGCGAGGAACCTGCTTAGTCTTCATTGTGCGATTCAACCTGAAATCAGACACATTATTTGTGCGAGGGTAACACCAATGTGGAAACACTTATTTATCCCTCATTACAAAAACCAGAAGTCATGCTAAAAACTCCCCACATCTTGCAAACTCAACTACACCCACCGGAGATGAAACAGAGCATCCCGTAGCCTTACATTAATCAGCACCAAAGAAAACAAAGATAACAAGCTACCCAAGAAATTTCAGTAGCAGGCAAGCACACATGTTGTTTCAAAATCAAAATTGCAAACTGATTCAAACCCTAAAGCGCAAACAACACAAATTTCCACTTGCCCATACAATGTTTTACACAAGAAACTATAGTATTGACCCAAGAACAACCATAATCGCCGAAAGATTCAAGTTGAGCGCATGTAGAAAACAAACCTTGTTTACACATGCAGAAACACCAAAATAACCAACTTCAAAATCACATGCTCCTAATATTAGTCAGCTAAAAATACCTCAAATGCATCGCGATTGGAAAGAGCAAGCGAAACATACCTTTAGAACTGAAGTTCGATGTGAAAATTAGCTGCCCAGGGTTTGGCACAGTGAAATGTAAAGGGTGGAGAGAGAAGATGCGAGTTCAACAGGTGAGAGAAAGAAAAAGTGCAGAGGTTACCTTTTAAAGCAATTATTTCAGAGCAGAAGGAAATCTCTTAAAAAGATTTGAATTTTTATCCATGAAAAACAATAAAAAATTACATCTTGCGCACGTAAGTAAAAGTATTTCGGCCAAGATATGGCCGTTCTTGCACAAGTACCATGCTTTAGCATGTTGTCAGCACGTTGCTAGCACCCTCTGAACACCCCTAAACTCATATTCAGCAACATTCTTCTTATCTGAAACTAGCAGCTATGAACATGTAAAACAACATAACAGTAACTAAAACAAAACATAAAAGAACATATGTACAAACAGAACTGATTTCGCTCAACACTTGCATACACAAGCAAGACTGAAACCAGTGTTACCTCCATCTATTAGGCATCTTGCAGGGTAGTGGAAGTCTTCTCCCTGTTGAAGACTCCACCATGGTAGATCTTTACCCTTTCTCCATTTACCTTGAACTCCCTGTCTGAATCTTCATCTTTTAAATCAACTGCTCCATGGGGGTAAACCTTGATGATGGTAAAAGGGTCGGACCATCTGGACTTTAACTTGCCAGGAAAAAGTTTCAACCTAGAGTTGAACAAGATCACCTTATTTCCTTCCTCCAAAGTCCTAAACCTTATCTGTTTTGCATGCCACATCTGGCTTTTCTCCTTGTAGATTCTGGCACTCTCATAAGAAGTCAACCTCATTTCTTCAAGCTCATTTATCTCTGTACGTCTTCTTTCTCCTGCAGCTAACAAGTCATAGTTTAACTTCTTCATGGCCCAATGAGATTTGTACACCAATTCCAAAGGTAGATGACAAGCTTTCCCAAAAACCAATCTGTAAGGTCACATGCCCAGAGGTGTTTTGAAAGCTGTCCTATAGGCCCAGAGAGCATAATCAAGATGCTTGGACCAATCCTTTCTGTTTGGACTCACCACCTTCTCAAGAATTCTCTTGATCTCTCTATTTGAAAGTTCAGCCAACCCATTTGTTTGCGGGTGGTATGCTGTAGCAACCTTGTGCTTGATTTTGTATTTGGCCAGCATACAAGCTAAAATTTTCTTGATGAAGTGGGACCCTTCATCAATAATGATAGCTCTTGGTGTTCCAAACCTAGTGAAAATATGCTTGTGCAGAAACTTTATCACAGTCTTGGCATCATCCTTAGCACAAGCTGCAGCTTCTACCATTTAAAATCATAATCAACAACAACATGTATGTAAATGTTTCCAAAAGAAGGTGGGAATGGTCCCATAAAATCCAGACCCCAAACATCAAATAGTTCAAGTTCCAGGATATAAGTCATAGGCATAGCATTTGAAGCTGGTAAATTACCTACCCGCTGACATTTATCACAGTTTTTCACCCATTCATGAGCATCTTTAAAAACTGTTGGCTAAAAGAATCCAGATTGGAATACTTTAGCAGCTGTTCTTTGTCCTCCAAAGTGGCCTTCATATGGAGCTGAATGGCATTTCTCCAGAATGGCTGCCATTTCTACTTCATGAACACATCTTCTCAACACCTGATCAGCAAAGAGTTTAAACAAGTAGGGTTCATCCCAAAAATAGAATTTAGCATCATGATGAAACCTTTTTAATTGTTGTCCTTTCTTATCTGGGGGAAGAAACCCACTAGCTTTGAAGTTAGAAAAATCAGCAAACCAAGGTGGAGTTTCAGATGAGACATTGAAGAGCTGCTCATCAGGAAACCATTCCTGGACTTGGATCGTTTGTTCTTCTTGAGTAACCCCCTCCAACCTGGACAGGTGGTCTGCTACCTGATTTTGAGTACCCTTTCTATCCTAAATTTACAGATCAAATTCTTGCAAGAGAAGAACCCACCGAATTAGCCTAGGTTTGGCATCCTTTTTGGAAAGTAGGTACTTGATGGTTGCATGGTCAGTGTGGACAACAACCTTGGCCCCCAGCAAATAAGGTCTGAACTTCTCAAAGGAAAAAACTACAGCAAGCAACTCTTTCTCAGTAGTGGTATAGTTGATTTGAGCATCCACCAACGTCTTGCTAGCATAATAGATAGGGTGAAAGATCTTGCTCTTCCTTTGCCCAAGCATAGCTCCAATGGAAAACTTGCTTGCATCACACATCACTTCAGAAGGTAGGTTCCAATGTGACACACATATAATAGGAGCTGAAATCAGAGCTTCCTTCAAAATCTCAAAGGCTGTCAGGCATTGAGATGTGAAATTGAATGCTGAGTCATGCTCCATCAAGGAGCATAAGGGCTTAGAGATCTTTGAAAAATCTTTGATGAATCGTCTGTAAAACCCTGCATGTCCTATGAAGCTTCTTACTTCCTTGACCTATAAAGGTGGTGGCAAGGTTTCAATGACAGCTACCTTGGCTCTGTCAACTTCAATCCCCCTTTTTGAGATCTTGTGCCCACAACACAATGCCTTCCTTTACCATGAAATGGCATTTTTCCCAGTTTAGAGCTAGATTGCTTTCTTCACACTTGGCCAAAACTTTCTCCAGATTCTTCAAACAGGTGCTGAAGTCAATCCCAAATACAGAAAAATCATCCGTGAAGATCTCGAGGAAATCCTCCACCATTTCTGAGAATATAGTTGTCATGCACCTCTGGAATGTTGCTGGTGCATTGCAAGCCCAAAGGGCATCCTCCTAAATGCATAAGTGCCAAATGGACAAGTGAAGGTAGTCCTTTCCTGGTGTTCTGGCTGGATAGTAATCTGGTGGTAACCGGAGTATCCATCCAAAAAGCAGTAATATTCCTTCCCAGCCAATCTGTCCAACATTTGGTCTAAAAAAGGTAGTGGGAAGTGGTATTTACCGATTGCATTGTTGAGTTTCCTGTAGTCTATGCATATTCTCCAGCCTGTGATAGTTCTTTTGGGTATGAGTTCATTGTTTTTGTTCTCCACCACTGTAATCCCCCCTTTCTTTGGGACACACTGGACTGGGCTAACCCATGTGCTATCAAAGATAGGAAAAATTATTCCAGCATCCAACCACTTGATAATCTCTTTCTTGACCACTTCCTTCATCAGTGGGTTCAATCTTCTCTGCCTCTCTACAGATCCTGTAGAGTCTTTTTCCAAAAAGATTTTATGCATACAGAGAGCTGGACTAATCCCCTTAATATCAGCAATTGTCCACCCAATAGCTCTCTTATATTTTTTTAAAACTTCAATTAGCATCCTTTCTTTTTTTTTCTGATTCCAAATCTGCTGCTATGATTACTGGTAGTGTTTCCTCTTCTCCTAGGTAAGCATACGTTAGATGAACTGGAAGTGGCTTCAGAGTAAGCTGAGGTGGATCTTCAACAGAAGGCCTCTGAGTTTGTTTCCTTGCTGCTGGCATTTCTAGCACTTCAAACTTTTCTCTGAACTTTCTTGGCTTCCCTTCATTGATCTCCTTAAGTACTTCAAGCTCACCGAAGACCTCTGAGTCTTCCTCATACAGTTCATCCAATTTCTCATAAGCCAAAGTGTCTACGAAGTCCAGCATTGAGCATTCCTCCAAGTCATCCCTCTTATTTTTCATGGACTTAGACATGTTGAATGTGACCTGTTAATCATGCATCTGCATGGTAATCTCATCATTCTTCATGTCAATTAAAGCTCCCCAAGTTTTTAAGAATGGCCTCCCAAAACTGATGGGAATTTCCTCATTTGCTTCGAAGTCTAAGATAATAAAATCAGCAGGAAATATGAGCTTCTCCACCTTGACTAAGACATCTTCTATTTTGCCTTCAGGATACACAGTTGATCTATCAGCAAGCTGCAGAGTTACAGTGGTGGGCCTGACTCCTCCTATACTCAGCTTTTTGAAAATAGATAGGGGCATCAAGTTTATACTGGCACCAAGATCACACAATGCTCTCCCCACATCTTGGCCTCCAATAGAGCAAGGTATTGTAAAGCTCCCTGGGTCCTTGAGCTTAGCAGGTAGTTTCTGATTGAACAGAGCACTTGTTTCCTCAGTCATGGCTACAGTTGCAAATTCACTCAAGGTCCTCTTCTTAGTCAGCACATCCTTAAAAAACTTTGCATAGCTTGGCATTTGCTCCAATGCCTCCACCAAAGGTATATTAATGTGCAGCTGTTTCAGCATTTCAAAGAATTAACCAAACTGTGCATCCTCCTTCTTCTTCTTAAGTTTTTGTGGATATGGTGGTGGTGGAGGAGTATACGGCTTCGGCACCTTCTCTTTAAGTTTTGGTTCAGGCAGAACAGGTTGCTTACATGTTGCAGCATGAGTTTTAGCATTCTCCTGAATTGTCTGTTCCTCCCTTTTGACATCCTGTTTGTCCTCCTCTTGAAGTCCAGATACATCTTCAACTTCCGGTGGTTCGGGTTCAACCTCAGCTAGTTTATTGCCACTTCTCAGAGTAACTGCTTTCAACTGCTCTTTTCCAGGCTTGGGATTAATAGTGTCTTCAGGTAGAGTACCCTGTGGCCTATTCTTCATTTCAGTGGCCAGTTAACCAATTTGAACTTCCAGGTTTTTGATAGTTGCTTCTTGGCTTTGACTTCTTGCCTCTGATTTAATCATGAAGTCCTTCATCAGATTCTCCAAGGACATAGAAGTTTGACCTGCGTTCTGCATTTGTTACTGCTTCATATGTTGTTGTTGCTGAAAACCTCCCATAGCATTCTGCATAGTTTGATGTTGCTGCATTTGTGGCTGTTGGCCTTGCTGCTGCATCGGTTGTTGTGGCACATGTTGCTGCTGCACTTGTGGTGGAGGTCCTATTGAATTCCCTTGGTTAAACCAGGAGAAACTAGGATAATTTCTCCATCCTGCATTGTATGTAGGAGCATATGGATTGTTTTTATTATTTCCCATGTAGCAGACAGATGCAGGGTTATGTGGGCACTCATCAAACATATGTGCTTCTCCACAATAGATACAAGAGGTATCCATTAACACTTGGTGCACTGTCTGTTGCATTGGAGGTGAGGATTGAGATAGTTGATTAGCTACACTTGTAGACGTTTACGATCTGTCCCTAAACCAGATACGAGGCCTACCTCAACGAGTTTAACCAAATCCTTTAACTTCATATCTGATACGTGCAAAATGTGCAGCAAAGTGCAAGCATACACTGTCAAGTAATATCTAGGAGTATCTAGAGTCAATCTCTCGAGGAATGCCTCATGTGAAGAATCGAGCACACATCAACCTACAGCAAGGTTTAATCAATTTGTGTTTGAATCTATTCCTAATGCAGAATAAGTAAATTAACATAAACAAGACAATGATGATTTTAGAACCACACAATGAACAAGACAAATTTAAAGTTAAGTTATAACAGGCAACTCAGGTTGCTGACTCTACTTGCTAAAGAGATAATATAGCATAGATCCTAGCATATGTTCCAGTGCTCAATCTCTGAAATACTCTACAGTTCTTCCAAACTATAAAGACTGCTTGAGATAATATCCAACCCACATATTCCTATGCTAGATCAAACAATATCCAGCTCAAAGTAAGGCAGATTCATTAAGCACACTAAATCCACACATTTTCCAATGGCTAGACTTAGCTCAAATCAGGGCTCTCTCCTAAACATGCTTTTTCAAACATGAAAATAAATATATCTTAGCTAAGTTGGCCAAAAAAAGTATGATAGGAATGATAAACACCCAGATTTGATAGATTAGTAAGGATTCTAAAACATAACATCAAACCAACAAGAGACCAACAACCCAAGTCTAAATTGTTTAGCTCGTGGCTAAAACCAAATGAAACATAGCTGAAATATCTTCAAAACTAAACATAGGAAATGATTTACAACTGTGAACAGAGATAGCTGGGGATGAATTCCTTCAATCCCACAATGGTGTCCTCAGGATTCCTCCTTCGGCCACTCTCTAGCTCCACTCTCGGGTGCCTGATCTTTCTTTCTCTCCAAGACTGGAATATTTCTCTCAGAAATCACGGATACCCAGAAATGGGCTGGTTTCTCCCTTTTATATGTGGCTCCAAAGTTCTAGAAGAATATCTTTCTAGGTTTCCACAATTAATGTTGTGATGCCTTAATTCTCCCTGTCCAAGTGGCAATAAATCCAGGTGCTTTCACTTTCCAGCTTAGCCAAGCATTGTCACTTCCTTGTCAGCATTCAGCAGATGGTCCAATTCAAGATTTTCTCTCTCCCTATTTTCTCTCTCTGGAACACCCAGCATGCTACAGCACGCCTCAGCATCTTGCTCAGCATGCACGTTTCCCTTAGATTTTTGACTTTTGTAATTTCCTGCACTTTTCTTACTAAAAATAGACCAAAAGGGATTAATTTGCAACAACGACTCAATTAACACTAAATATACATACACATGCTTATTTAAATCTAAATTGGACTCAAACAAGACTCAAGGGATTCAAATTTATTAATTTATAGGCATAAATATAACTCTCATGAGAGAGTTATCAATACCATGTAAGGTATCCTTAGACACATGAAATTAATAATTAGTGGAAGACTTAGACCGAGCATTCTATCAAGGACAGGGAAGTAGCAATTGCATTATATCCTCAGATGCTTCCAATCAACTAACCACCAATTCTAACTCTGGCTACAAGCGATCGATTTGGCATGCATAGTAGACCCATTCCGCAAGACTCTCATAACCTTTGTTATCTTTAATTTAAATCAATCCTAGAAGACCAGTGAGAAATACAAATATGCAAGCTACACTCATAGAGGTTGACGCACAAGCGCTCCCACTATTCACATTATTTAAAATGTTTGTTTAGAAATCCCAACTATTGCAACCCATGTGATAGAACACGCCGATGAAGGTGGTTCATCCCCACGATCGATGTTGGATATCAAACGTACACATACATGGTTTATGAGAAATTAAATAAAAAAGATCAAGAATTACCTTCATAGATCTACAGAACTAGAGATTGATTCCACTAGAGATCTTCTAGCCTGTGTCTCGGTAAACCACAATCGGTTGTTGGGTGGATAACAATCCTCCGATTCATTCAATGCCTAGTAAATCCGGATCTACAGTGTTTGAGAGAGCTAAACCCTAGCCGCCGTTCAGCACATAAACTTATAGAATCATTAAGTTTTTCACTCAACACAAATCCTATTTATAGGCATCATCTAGGGTCTCCAATTCGGTCATCATATAGGATTGGGCCTCCCATAAATCCAAACACATATATTCAACCCATAATATAATTTGAACTTATAACATTAATTCATTCCACTAGAATATTAATGTTGCAACTGCCATCCTCTCCCGATGTAAATTAGGGCTTCTATTTGACTTAATTAATTTCTCATATTTAAGACAACACACATTTATTAATTAATTAAAAGCTCTGATAGCATTAATTAATTAATATCTTAATTCCTTAAGTAGTACCCGCTCAACATTATTATCGTATTGGAATAAATTCCACCTGCAGGGTTTAATATGATAAAACTTATGAGATCCATAAAGGGATATCATCAACCTAGATGTCTAGGGCACGGTTCCCTAATGTGACTAAGTAAACACATATGCACAAATGATGTTGTTACCCAAGATAAAAAGCATATTGAATCATCCTTTTGATACTCACCCATGGTAAGTTAAAGTAACAAACGATCATTTGCATATATCTAAATATCACATCTAGGGTTAAGAATTAATAAAGTTGCCGAGACTTTGGTTCTTCATAGAGTCAAAACAGAAGAACACGTCTCACCACGATCCATTAAATGCGAAGCCACACACTAGTTTAAACTAATAACCAAAACTAGTCATCTCAAGAATATACTACAACCTAAAATGATAGTTTATCCAGAACTATTGATATGTGTGTGAAATGACCGATTTATTGATATGTTAGAGTGTTTGATTGTGTTCATTTCACCCACATATCATAGTGTTTTCATTTGTTTTGTCTTGTTTTCGTGTTTTGTTGTCTTGGTGTTGTGTAGGAAAGGATAAGAGCATTTTTCATCAAGTTTGGCCCATTTTTGGTGAAAAATCGACCCGGATCATGTACATGCCTTGAAAATACTGACCCGGATGGAGCAGTGGAGTAGCAGGGAGATTTTAGAGCCAAATTCCAATCCGGATAAGAATGGGTTCGGTCGAGATTTGCCTCTATAGGGCAAATACTGACCAAAACCGGCAAAGCTTGGACTGGATTTGCTCTACAGAGGCAAATCCCAGTCGAGATGATCTCATCCGGGGAAAATGGATCATGTTGTTTTGGTAATTTTTCTATTTTTGAAGCATCCAGTTTGAGCCGATTTCATCGTGGTCAAAATTTGGCTATGCTCACTCAATAAAAAAGCTGGAAGGGCGATTGGGGAAAGATCTTTTGGCGAAATTAGAGCGGTTACTCACAAAATTCTCACTTGCCACTCACCAAAGACCTCAACCAAGGTGGATCTCAGGCCAATCCAATCCAATTGGAAGAGAAATGAAGACTACGACATAGATCAAGTCCAAATCCACTGAATTGGGGAAATTCCCTACCTAGATTTTCTACTTTAATGGATTTGTACTCATTTTGTATTCAATTGAACCTAATCAAATGTATGTGTAGCTAATTCCTTGGGGATATTGGTAGAACGAAGCATTGAATTGTTTGATTGAGCTTGAATTGTGTGTGTACCTTCATCCATTTGATTGCACTCATTTAATCCTTTTCGTAAATCACATAGTGTAGTCATTAACCAACTATGTTTGTGATAGACACCGAAATTGCAGCCAACACGTGGATTGAGGTGTTGTTAAAAGTGTAGATCGATATTGGTTTTGATCCAATCCCTGTGGGGATATTGCCTATAGGTTGATAACTTATGGTCTATTTGGAGTGGAATTAGGTGCTATAACGTAACTATTTTCATATCTAGTTTCATCTACTCTTATCTAGCCGGTGCTAAGGGAGATAGGAAGCTTAGGGTAGGTTGATCATCTTTGGATGAATTAAATGATTGTTTTCATATTTCAATTCAATATCATGGATTCAATGTGGATTACCAATGTCCTTTGTTACACAATTGTTGAATTTAGTACCTTGTGTTTGTTTAGATTCGCTATAGATTGTGGAAGTGATTGATGAACCAATATGATGAATTTTGAGAAAATGCATGTTTTGGTTAAAGTTTTCCAAGTTAGGTAGTTAGATTTACTTGTTGCCTAGGAGTAATAACCACTCAACGACTTAATTCGTACTTAGATACAAACGCAACTTTTTAGTAACAAGTTATCTAGCGGGCGTAGTAAGAAGTTCCTAGATTGATAAAAATTATTCTTGTATTCGCACTAGAGTACAATCAGGTAAAATTGATTGAGAGTTTAGTACGCATCAAGTTTTGGAGCCGTTGTCGGGGACTTAATTGAGTAGGTTTCTAGATATTAGTGAACTTGAGTTTCTTGTAGTCTAAGTGTTTGTTTGATTTGAAATTTTTATTTGTTTGGTTGATTGGAGCTTTTGGATTTTTGTAGGTGGTGTATGATTATGAGGTCCAAAGCTCGAGTGTTAGAAGCACAAAAGCGGAAAGAAAGAGTTGAAGGAATTGAGATGAACATGGAGGATTGAAGAGATGAGACGAAAAGGATGGATGAACTCCAAAGGTAATTAGAAGAGACGAGGACAACTTCAATGGAAAGAATGAATCATGAAGGCCTATATGAATCTTTTCCGACCACAAGGAGATTATGCCACGAGAGGATTCCAGCTAGGGGTCAATACGACCCCATTCGAGACAAAGCCACAACTCATGCAAATGATCCAATATAATCAATATGGTGGCCATCCAACGGAGGACACCAACGCCCATATCTCCAGGTTTTTTTAGATTACCGACACAATCAAGATAAACCAAGTGCCTCAAAGCCACATAAGGATGAGACTTTTCTCATTGGTTTGAAGGTCTAGACAAGGAGAACATAGCATCTTGGGATGAGCTGCGTGAAAAATTCCTCTTCAAGTTCTTTCGTCCGAGCCTTACCTTAAAGTGGAGAGACAACAATACCTCGTTTGGGCAAAGGTATGATGACCACTATATGAGGCTTGGGATTGTTTCCAGGACTTGATCCGGAGATGCCCGAGGCATGGCTTGTCAAGAAGACAACAAATATGCCAATTCTACGGGGGTATTAACTACGAGACCAAGGTGATGATGGATGCCTCGTTGGGTGGTGTTTTCCTTGACCAAAAGAAGGATGACACTTGGAGAACTGTTGATAAAATGGCCAAAAACAGCTACCAATGTCCAAAAGAGAGAAAGGACTATAGAACGATAAAGACGGTGGATGAAAGGAATGAGAGGGAAGAGTCGAAGGAACAAATTGTTATGATGCAAAAGAAATTGGATTTGTTAACTACCTCGAGTGGAAGGAAGGGTGATGTGATGATGGTAAAGAGAGAATAAATGTACCCGGAGAATGTGAGCTTCATGAATCAATGAATATGGGGATTCAACAACAATCGAGGACTCAACAATCCATTGGGTAATATGTACTATCACCCTTCCAACCGCTTTCATCCCAATTTCTCCTAGGCTAACTCAAATAATGTTTTGAATCCTCCTATGAAATTGGAGAATGTTGAGGGTAGTTCACAAGGAGGTTATATGAGAGGTAGTAGTAGTCGGAATGAGAATCACGAGGCAAGAAGAAATCTGAATGAAGAGATCGACAAGAGGTTTGAGAAATATGATGGTATGCTTGCCGAGATCCAAATCTAAATCTGTTCGATAGCCAATCAATTGAGCAGGAAGTATCAAGCCGGTAAGTTTCCGAGTGATACGAAGACTACTCAAAAGAAAAGTTGCAATATTATTGAGAAAGAGCAAGGAGATGAGAATAAGATCTTGGTAATGACTCCTAAGGTGGAGAAAGTGGAGTTGGATGATGAACAAGAAGTTGTGAAAGGTGCATCGAATGAGGAAATTGAAGGGAAGTAGTGAAGGAAAGTGTGATTCAAGAAGAGGAAGTCAAATTCTTTGATTATGTAAAGAAAGGTGACATAGAGATGCCACTTCCGAAAACATGTGACTTTATTGGATAAATTGATGGATGATGAGTTGAAACCGGTGACTGGTATGAATGAAGATAAATCCATAGAGGATTGTATTAGTGAAGGATGTGAAGCAAGAGGAGAATGGAAGATAGCAAGCATAAAGGATGACCCGGGGAGTTTTGTGATCGTTTGTAAGGTTGGGGGCACAAATGTGGACAAAGCCTTATGTGATTCCAATGCTAGTGTCAATATTATGTCATGGGTGTTGTTCAAGGAGGTGGATGTTGGTGAGTTGAAGCCAACAAATCACGTCCTCCAAATGGCTAATCAAGTTATATTTTGTCCACGAGGAGTTGTTAAGGATGCGAATGTTTAGGTGTTGGACTTCACCTTACCGGGAGGTTTCTTGGTAGTTGACATGAAAAATCAAGGGGGAATCCACCTAATCTCTGGGAGACCGTTCTTTATACAACAGATGTGTTGGTCCCGGTTTATCAGAGTTTAAAACGTTAGCAGCGGAAATAA
>JAPKLW010000005.1:1153444-1164029 GCA_026898455.1 Plectranthus barbatus | reverse complement strand
ACAGTGTCAGCATGAGTCTTGATCAGCTGCGACTTACAACTCAAAAGACCTAAACAGGACTTTACATTTGAGAACTAGAGCTATCTAGAGACAACTGACGCTGGTAGGACTTAGGATTTGATCCACCAAAACTAAGATCTATACAAGTAGCTACTGAGGGAGAGAAACTTTGACAAATTTCCCAACAAGATGCATTACTTGATATGGAGAATGGGGATCTTACTTTTCATTGTCAAGAAAAGAAAGTGGTATTTTCATTTCCCTCGAAGGTAGTGGAAAATGTGAAAGAAGGAAGGATGTTGGAGATTGCAAAAGAGAAGAATATTTGGGTTGAGAAAGGAGTTGGAACTAAGAGATTGAATGTATGTGAGGATCCTATGATGGCTAGCATGGATGAAGACAAGGATGAGTATGATGACCCGGGAGATTACTTTGAGCAAGAAGGGGTGCGAAATAAGAAAGCAAGAGTTGAAGATGATCCACCTCGGAGTGCTAGAAGAATGCTTATCTTTTTCGGGTGATCCATGGGATATAGATTGAGGTATGAGTTCTGGTTCTTCTCCTTTTGATCATGATTGAAGACAATGAGGTATGAAGTCAAGCTAATGACTTAAAAGAAGCGCTTGTTGGGAAGCTACCCAATTTTAATTGTTTTGAGTTGTTTTTCATTGAGAATAAATGTTTTGTTTAGTTGATTTTGTTCGGTTTTATTGATTTAGGTAGATGTGATGTTTTGATTGGGGGATGATTGATCTTTTGATGCTTTTTGCAGATATTTAGTGTTTGGTTCTTAAAAAAATTGAGTTTGGGGGTGCCAATTTTGTCCGAGTACCTTGAAATTCAATAATGACTTATCAACCAGACTTACACATCCATTTGTGGCATCTTCACTATATCCATCAATGTTGAGGCGAGTTGCTTTTTTGGTTGTAGGGGTTCATTTTCGTCCTTGCCTACGGTTCTCTAAGGGTCGACTTCAAAGGTGTTGGATTCCCCCATCATATCAAGTTATCAATTTGCTTCCGCGTCTTGTCCGAGTCGTTCATTCGAGTTCCTGGGCTGCGATCTAAACCTTCTTGGTGAGGATCGTATCATTTTGGTACCCTGAGCTAGGTTGTGTCTTTCTTTTATTATCATTTTGGTATCCAGAGCCAGGTCGTGTCTTTCTTTTCTTTACCTTTTGGTTCAATTCCTTTTCTTGTCCATTCGTGTCTTGTTAGCTTCATTTTTTTTCGTGTCAGTTTTCATTATTTTTATTTTTATTATTGTTTATTTTATTTTCATTTTTTTAAATTATTATAATTATTGTTTTCATTTTTCCATCTTACTATATATCTATATCATCAATATTTATCCATATTTCATCTATATCATAGATATCTCATTCATATTTATCTATATGTATCCAATCCTTATTCATCCATATATTTATCCATATCTTTTAATATTTATCCATATATATATCTTATTCATATCCATTCATATATATCTCTTTCATTTATATCCATATCTATTTTATTCATATCTAGATATACATATCTATCCATATATATCTCATTTATCCACATCCATATCCATATCCATATCTATCTCATCCATAATTATCCACATCATATTCATCCCTATATCTACCCATATCTATTTTAACCATATCTAAGCATATATCTCATCCATTTATCCTTAGGTATCCATACATATAACCCATCCATATTTTTTTCATATCTATCATATCCTCTTTAATCTGTACCTATCGAATTGAGGGATTAAGAAAGCCATAATTTGAGTGATATACGAGCATTTTGTGATCAATCATTATGAGTGATACACGAAATCTTGTGAGGTGGTGAGGCCTAATTTTTATTATTCGCAGAATGGCTGAAACTGAGTATTGGGATTGAGATGATGATGCTAAACTTCAGATGAGGTATATGATGAAGGTTTTGAAATCTGACTTAAGAAAGATGACGAAATCAGTGATGGATATGTTATATCAACGTCTTGATGCAATGGAGGATCACCGTAATACTCGTAAGATTGGAAGAGGAAGAATTCAAGATCATGATTACTTGGGCAACAGAAAGATGAACATTCCTATTTTTCAAGGAAGGAATGATTCTGAGTTATACCTTAATTGGGAGAGGAATTTGGAGCTTATCTTTAAAGATCATTACTATTCTGTGCTCGAAAAGGTCGATTTGGCGACAATGGGGTTTACTAGATTATGCACTTACATGGTGGGATCGGTTCATGTATGAAAAGAGGAGGTCTCACGATCTGCCAATCAAGACGTGGAAAGATTTAAAGTTAATAATGAGGAAACATTTTATACCAGATTATTACAATCGACAATTGTATTACAAGTTGCGGAATTTGAGACAATGATCCAAAAGTGTGGAAGACTACTACAAAGAGATGGAAGAAGTCATGATTCGTGCTAATATCACTGAGGACCAGGAAATAACAATGGAAAGATTTTTTGCTGGATTGAATTGGGAGATCTTAGAAAGATTGGAGCTACATCATTATGAGGAGTTGGAGGACATGGTTCACATGGCTATCAACATTGAGGATCAATTAAAAACAAAGAGGATTTATAACAAAGATATGTTAGACAATTATTTCTTATTTGAAAAGCTTCAATCATTGGTGGAGCAGACATTGGTGACATTGGAATCTGGGTCGATGAGTGCTTTAATTCAAGAGTCCAAAGATGATGATATGATACATACACCCGTGGAGGATTCTATTGAAAATAAGGATGAGATTGAGGATCCGGCTCCACTCACAATCTTTACCAGTCCAGTTTTGGGTATACATAGCCATTGCCAAGAGACTAAGGAAGAAGACATAGTAGTTCATACTCCATTGAAGAATTTTGTTGAAGTTAAGGAAGATATCACTATTCCATTCGTACTCAATGTTGTTACAAGTAAAACTTTGAGTGTACAGAGTCAAGTGGATATACATGAGGGTTCGTAATTAGTGAAGGCAGTGGAGGTGAAGTTCGAGAGAGAAATAGTTCTTAAGTTTGTTTCTGCAAGAACTCTTATTCCAAAAACAAAGATGCATGAAGATAAGCAATTTCCAGAGTCTAAACATGATGATGTGCCGAACAAGCCAACCAAGGGCAATGTGAGATGGTCAATTGAATCCGGTGCAGACGTGGATTTGAGGACAAATCCATTTGAAGAGGAGGGGAATGATGAGAATCAAGGTGGTCAAATATTGAAGAATTTAATTAAGTCATTTGGTCTTAATTAAATTATTGAAGGTTCCAAAATTGAAGAATTTAATTAAGTCATATGGACTTAATTAAATTATTGAACTTGCCATTTATGATCATAAAGATGAATCAAGATATCGTAGAAGAAAAAGAAGATTTGATTTGTTTTGATATATCTTGGATATTATTAGATTTGATTTCTACATTTATTAGGATTTTATTTGATTTCTTAGTTTGATTAGGATTAGATTAGATTTTCTCCCTATAAATAAGGCTTCATATTTTCATTGTAATTCAGTTTTCAATTTAATAATATTCATGAGTTTTATTCACCAATTATCTGAAAGCTCTTGAATTTTTGTTGAGTACCTTGAAATTCTATATCGACTTATCAACCGGACTTACACATCCGTTTGTAACGTCTTCACTATATCCATCGTTGTTGAGGCGAGTTGCTTTTTGGGTCATAGGGGTTCATTTTTGTCCTTGCTTACGGTTCTCTAAGGGTCAACTTCGAAGGTGTTGGATTTCCCCCATCATATCAAGTTATCATTTTGCTACCGCGTCGTATCCGAATTGTTCAGTTGAGTTCCTGGGCTGCGATGTAAACCTTCTTGGTGAGGATCATATCATCATCTACATCTGGAATCTGTCGCCCCACCAATTTCAGCGGTGAAGAGTTTGCAAGATACTAATTTGTGGTGGATAAGGATGTTGTGGGCACCCGGTATGCTTGTAGGGAGACCTTGGAGGCTTTGGTATTGAAGGAGAGCGTTTTGGAATCTCTACAAGGGCCTTGGATGGAAGAGTTACTTGACGGGGATGTGGCCGGGCTACATGGACCTTACAAAGGATTTTATGGCCACGGTGACAGTGATGAAGGGCGCTGGAAGCATTCCCATCTCCGCGGTGTTCAATGTTAGAGGTTGTGAGTATGTTTTATGTAGGCAAGAACCTGATGAAATTTATGGTTGTGATGAGGATTCAATATACATACCTGAGAATGTGATTGTGGCTTCTTTTTTGGAATCTATTTTGGGGGTAAAATTTGAGGGTGCATTTCATATTAGGTCTGGGAAAGCATCTTAGATTAAGAATCCAATTATTCGTTTTATTCTGGGAAGCATCTTAGATTATGATTCCGGCAATGTGCTTTTTTGTAAGATGTATATGTTATATGCTATGTTGCATGGGTTGAAATTTTCTATGGGGGGAGTTTTCATGGATGCTTGGAGTCGGATTGTTAGTTTGAAGACCCCTACTCTTTGTGGTGAGTGATTGCTTACTCCCATTTTCCAGCATCTATGTATTTCTTTGACTGGTTCATTTGCTCATGGGTTGCCTCTGGACATTGCTTCCCTTATTGCTGGGAAATTCCTGGTTCCCACGATCCTTGGAGAATTTTTATTGTTGGTTTGGGGAGAAGGTGATTGAGTTGCCTCTTTCAGGGTTGACTACAGTTGATGATATGAATGATCGATCCAACTGCTTGATGGATTTCGACGACCACCAGGACTTTGTTTGCATTTTGACAAGCTGGGGGTACTTTCGCTCCAACAATTCCTTGGCGCAGCAACAGGGAGAGGGAGCAAGCACTAGTTCTTAGGCATCACCCACAGAGGATTGGCAGCTGCAGTTGGTTTCGATGATGCAGAGGACCACTGACCCAAATGAGTCCTTGTCTCTTTCTATGCAGGGTCTTGATGTCTGGATGGCTGCGATACAAGGGGATTTCACTGCTTTTCAGACCTGCAAGTTTGTCGAGCAGGCTGACATAGCTTCCCAATTTGAGGGCATCGACGAGCAACTGGATGAGATTCATGAGGATGTTCAAGAGCTGCATTGCCGCCTGCCCATGCCATTCCGCCATCGTCGTTATCATTCTCCACATGATCGAGAGTAGTGATTGAGCACCGTCCACTTATTTGACAAACTTAGTCTGACTTCACTAAGTTTGGGGGGATGTGCCAGTTGTTGGGGCTTCGGTTTACTCTTCTCCTCTTCTTACATTGCATTTAGTTTACCTTATTTTGTTGGATGATTTTCTCATGTTTAGATTTAGATATTGGTTACATTTTAAGGATTTGATTTGGTTGTATTATACTTGATATTGTTGGATCGAATGATGGATGTTTTATTGGTTTTTATCTTTTTATTAATGGAATGTTGATGTTTGGATCCATGGTTTTATTCTTTCTACATTTTTGTTGGTGAATGGATTGTGGAATATTTGGTGATGCTAGTGGAACATTATGTGATTTATGTAGATGATGGTTTGTAGAATGATTGGTGGGAAGAGGTTTTGGATGAAACGATATTAGATTGAATGTTCATATTTTGTGTGAGATTGAATTGTGAAAGTGTTTTGAAGTGAGACATTAATTAGGTGGATATGAGATTTTGTTTCAATGAAATATGCTCAATTGGTGGTGTATTTGTGTTTGTGTTTAGTAGGTACAATAAGGCGATGGAGAGCGGTTTGATTGTGGATGCCTATGGGTAACACTTTCTATCGATTCTTTTGCCATTTTCTGATAATAGATGTGTTTGCATAGTAGTTTTTTTTTTAGTTGTTTGCATGTTTGCATGATGGTGTGTGTGTGATGAACCCGAATTAGACTTGAGATATACTTTTGATAAACTAGTGAAGTTTGATTCCTAATTGAACCTATGATAGGGCTGAATCATTGATATCGAAGCATGCTTAGGTTGAACTTTTGAATTCTTGATCTTTGTGTGTGATTAATGCTAGAGACTTCACAAAAATCCGTGAGAATTGAGCTATCATATTGTCATATCTTTTTTATTGTGAGAGGCGAGATTGAGAGTGAGAAATCTTGAACTTGCATCCTTTCTCTATCTATTAGCATGAGCATTTGATTAGAAAATGATATTAGGTCATCCTACCTTGCACTTTGGGGGTATAAGGTGTTATATTTGATCATTATTTGCCTATTCATATCGGTGTTCCCCGTGAATAGGGATGGGGAAAAATACCGAAATATCGAAATACCGGACATATTGTATCGAAAAAATACTGAAGTTATCGAATTTTTGGTATACCGTAATTTTTGGTAAGGTATCATACCGTACCGAAAATTTTAGGTACAGTAACGGTATGACAATCCTAATATTGAAGGTATACCGGCACATACCGTACCGAAAATATAATAATATTTTTTTTTATTATTATTTTAAAAATAATAAATTAAAAATAAAATCATATAAATTAAGAATGAAATCATATCTTCTCTTTTCACCTAGCAATATTATTGATATAAATATATTTTTAATTGATGAATTTCTTTGAGATACAATTAGGAATAAGTTTGGGGGATGTGTGAATACAGTGTTGTGAGTTTTGGAATGGGAATTGATTGTTTGGTAGATGGAATCCCGTTTGTTGAGGCAAAGAAAGAAATTGAAAAGTTGAAGGAAAAAGTGCAAGTTATGAAAAATAAGCACCTACGAACAAAAAATTATAGTGAAAAGAAAAAAAAAGAAAAACGTGAAACATGAAAAGGCATGAGAAAAGAAAAGAACAAAAAAAGAAGAAAAGAATAAGTGGTTTGAAGCTAATGATTGGGGGTTTTGGGAATTTGAGGAGTTTAGTCACTTTAGCCTAAAACCACCTACCTTTCAGAGAACCACGATATAACCAAAATGAAGACCTGCAATTGATTCTAGAATCTAGCTCGTTGTAGTATAGTGGTGAGATAGGATGCAAGCCCATGGAAATTGAACTTGATATCTCGTGCTTGCGTGAACGGTCCCTAAACACGAGAGGGAGTGAATTTAATTTCTTATATCAATCTTGTTGAGAGGATTGAGTCTCTTGCATTAATCGTTGCATAAATTTAGGTGATTATCTCATTTGATTGAGGCATGCTAAGATTAATATGATGAACTATGAGGTATTGCAATAGGTAGGATGGTTACTTCTCTTTGTTTTAATTGAGTACAATCAAATGTTTATGTTTGGGGGATTATGATATGTGTGTGAAATGATCGATTTATTGATATGTTGGAGTGCTTGATTGGGTTCATTTCACCCACATATCGTAGGGTTTTCGTTTGTTTTTGTCTTGTTTTTATTTTTTGTTGTGTTAGTGTTGTGTAGGAAAGGAAATGAGCATTTTTCATCAAGTTTGGCCCATTTTTTGTTGAAAATTGAACCGGATCATGTACATGCCATGGAAATACCAACCCGAATGGAGCACTGGAGCAGCAAGGAGATTTCAGAGCTAAATCCCGGTCCAGACCAAAATGGATTAGGTCGAGATTTACCTCTATAGGGAAAATACCGAGGCAGATCCACTTCTCGATCCGGGATCTGCTCTGCAAAGCTCTATCAGGATCTGCTCTACAGAGGCAAATCCCAGTCAAGTTGATTTCATCCGGGGCAAAATGGATAGTGTTGTTTTGGATGTTTTCAATTTTTAAAGCATCCGGGTCAAGCCGATTTCATTCGGGTCGAAATTGGGCTATGCTAACTTAATATAAAAGTTAGAAGGATGATTGGGGAAAGATATTTTGGCAAAATTAGAGCGATTACTCACAAAATTCTCACTTCCCACTCACCAAAGACCTCAACCAAGGTGTAACTCAGGCCAATCCAATCTAATTGGAAGAGAAATGAAGACTACGACATAGATCAAGTCCAAATCCACTAAATTGGGGAAATTCTCTACCTAGATTTTCTATTGTAATGGATTTGTACTCATTTTGTATTCAATTGAACCTAATCAAAGGTATGTGTAGCTAATTCCTCAGGGATACTGCTAGAATGAGGCATTGAATTGTTTGACTGAGCTTGAATTTTAAGTTTACCTTCATCCATTTGATTGCACTCACTTGAGCATTTTCTTAAATCACATAGTGTAGGCATTAACCAACTATGTGTGTGATAGACACCGAAATTGCAGCCAACACGCGGATTGAGGTGTTGTGAAAAGTGTAGATGCATATTGGTTTTGTTCCAATCCCTATGCGGAGATTGCCTATAGGTCTATAACTTACGGTCTATTTGCAATGGAATTAGGTCCTATAACTTAACTGTTTGCGTATCTAGTTTCATCTACTCTTATCTTGCCGGTGCTAAGGAAGATAGGAAGCTAAGGATAGGTTGATCATCTTTGGATGAATTAAATGATTGTTTGCTTCATTCAAATCAATCTCATGGATTAAATGTGGATTTCTTACCAATGTCATTTGTTACACCATTGTTGAATTTGATACCTTGTGTTTGTTTACATTTGCTATAGGGTGTGGAAGTGATTGATTAGCCAATATGATGAATGTTGAGAAAATGCATGTTTTAGTTAAAGCATTCCTAGTTAGGTAGTTATATTTAGTTGTTGCCTAGGATTAATAACTACTCAATGACTTAATCCGTACTTAGATACAAACGCAACTCTTTATTAACTAGTAATCTAGTGGGCGAAGTAAGAAGTTCCTAGATTGATAAAAATTATTCCTTTATTCGTACTAGAGTATCAATTATGTAAAATTGATTGAGAATTACGTTTTATATCTTATAAGGAACCCAACAATGCGATCTTCAGTGGGACGACACACCCACCACATTGTCTACAATATAAGATAAGTGGATATACATGCAATCATGAGATTGCAACAATGTGATAACATTTATTTCACTTAAGTACAAGAGATTAAGTACATGACAAAGCTCACTTAAAATTTTGGTTTACAGTATACTCCAACAATGTCCCACCTGTACTAAAGCTTCACTTTTAGTATACACCATGTCATTATAAATCTCCCACTTAGACTTAAAGTGTAGCTGAAATGTATCGTTAACCAAAACTCTCTACATGTTCTCTGAAGATATAAGTTTCCAAAGTCTTCGTGAAAGGATCAACTAGGTTATACAATGAAACAAATTTTCCACAGCCACGTCACCTCGCTTTACGATCTCTCGTAAAATGTGGTACTACCTCTCTATGTGTTTGTTTGCCACATGGGCTCTAGGTTCTTTCGAGTATGCTACTGCACCAGCATTGTCACAACAAATTGTGATACACTTAGGCATACTCGTAACCACCCCCAAGTCCAACAAGAAGCTTCTAAGCCAGCCAGCTTCTTTGGCAGCCTTTGAGACAGCCATGCAATATAGTTCCGCCTCCCAAGGTAAACACATAACCCGAGGTTAACTTTCTCATATCTCGATTAGCTTAAAATCTTAATTTGATTAACCCAAAGGGGTCAGGATGTCTAATTGGTAAACCAGTATATAATCTCGAGTTCTTTTAGATACGTGAGAACATATTTTACCTCAATCCAATGCCCCAGACCTGGGTTAGATTGATATCTTGCCACCATGCCAACTGCACAGTAGATATCATGTCTAGTACAGAACATAGCATACATAAGGCTTCCTATTGCCGAAGTATAAGGAACCTCAACTATCTCCTCTGTCTTATCTTGCATTTTAGGACACATGTCAAGGAACTCCATATCACAAAGGTAGAAAACCTTTCTTGGAGTTTTGTATGCTAAACCGGGCAATAACAGTGTTGATGTAAGAAGCTTGGTACAGATGCAACATTCTCTTATTTTGATCATGAATTATCTTAATACCAAGAATGTACATAGCATTTCCCAAATCCTTCATTTGTAACTATTCCGACAGCCACACCTAAACATTCGACAATACCCTCAAGTTATTGCAAATAGAAGATATCATCTACGTACAATACAAAGAATACCACCACGTTTCCATTGCTCATTTTGTACATACAACTTTCATCTTGACATTTTTCGAATCTAGGGATTTGATCACCTCATCAAAATTATTATTCCAAGATCTAGAAGTTTGTATATGTCCATAAAGAGACTTCTTTAGCTTCCAAATGAGATGCTCTTAGCATTTCCTCACATAACCTTCGGGTTACTGCATATAGATGTCTTCATACTGATTTTTATTAAAGAAAAATTGTCCTGACATATATTTGCCAAACCTCATAGTACACATAATTTGCTATGGATAAGAGAATTCGGATCGATTTTAGCATGGCTACAGGTGTGAAATTATCATCATAACCGATTCTCTCTATTTGAGTGAATCCCGTGAATCCCTTCGCCACCAACCATGCTTTAAAGGCAATTACCTTTCCGTCAGTTCCTCTCTTAAACCTATAAATCCAGTAACACCGAATGGCTATATTGCCTTTAGGAAGGTCTGAAGGTCGTACCTATCCATAGCATCTACAGATTCAATCTCAGAAGTATATCAAAAGATCGAGAATTCAAAAGTATGTATCTGTGTAGGTACATCATAGTCAACATGTTGTGTAGTCTCTTGTGGTATAACACTTAGTACACTCGGTGTGCCATTATCTC
>JAPKLW010000005.1:1057427-1153434 GCA_026898455.1 Plectranthus barbatus | reverse complement strand
ACATTAGTATTAGGCACCATCCTCTAACAATAAAAGTAACCGCCTTTCGTATCCTTAGGATATCCTATAAACGGTCGTACTTCTTTCTAGGTTCCAACTAATCGACTTCCTTATCCAACACATATGTTGGGCGACCCCAAACCAAAATATGATTTTAAAATAGGCTTTCACCCAATCCACAATTCTATTGGAGTCTTTATAACCCTAAAACAAAGTAGGCAAAGTGGCATAACTCATCATCGACCACACAATCTCCAAAAGAATTATTTTTTTCTCTCTTCTATGCCAACTAGTTGCAGAATATCATGCATAGAAAGTTGAGATGTAATCTCATTATCCAATAAGTATTGCCTAAATTTAGCACTGAGGTATTCGAAACTACAATCAAATCGCGATGAGTTGATACTTTTACCTTCTTTATTCACCACCCCAGTCTTAAATTCTTTGAACATGTCAAATCATTCAGACATGTGGCGTATCAAGTAAATGTGTCCAAACCTTAAGTAATCATTCGTGAAAGTCACGAAATACTTAAGACCACCTCTTGCTTGAATAGACATAGGCCCACAAAAATCAGATTGAATCTTTTTCAACATACCATTAGCTTCAAACCCTTAGCTTTAAAAAGGCCTCAATGTCATATTACCCTCCAATCAGGATTCGCAGACTGAGGATGGTTCAACTTGGAGAGACTCCAATGATCCACTACTTATCAATCTTTGGATCCTATTAAGATTAACATGACCCGGGCTTGGATGCCAAACATATGCTTGATTCAACATAGAAGAAACTATTCTTTTAAATGATAAATATGCATGATTTTCAGTTGCAGAATGATATACACAAGTAATAGTATATAAGGAGTTTCCCAACATACTAGAACAGATAAAAGAGTTATTTCTCATAAAAACATCATTATTATTAAAAATAATTGAATATCCATCCAGAAATAGTATCGAAATTGAAATTAAATTCTTTTGTAAACTAGGCACTTTTAAAACATCCTTTAATGCTACAACATAATCCGAGAAAGATTAAGGGCATATCTCCCACTACAACAACCACATGTCTAACAGCTTTTACCAAGCTTATAGTAATCTCGCCTTCATTAATTGTCTTATCTGCATAAAACCATGCTGAGTAAAACAAACATGATCAGTGGCACCAGTATCTATTATCCAAGAGATAGTAGAACAAGCCACAAGACATGTTTCAACAACTAAAACTGAGGATGTACCCGATTTACCCATCGTAAAGAGGGGACAATTATATCTGTGATGCCAAGACCGGTTGCATTTGTAGCACTTTCCCTTTAGTTTCATGACCCAACCAAAAGGTGTCATACTACTGGAAAGTATTACTTATTTGCTCCCACTGCTCTCACTGTTCTTTTTTTTTGTGGCTATTTCTTCTTAACATCATTACACAAAGAAGATGATGCTTCAAAAGAAACTAGAGCCAGTGATCTCTTACACATGAGATCCTCCATTGTAATCAAACCAGTAAGAAACTCAGCAACAAAGTACTATTGCTTACCCATGATCACTTTCAAGAGAAAGTAAGGGTTCAAGAGACATTGAGTAGGCGTCTTGAGTACAAATATGTACTCTTCAGCAACCAGTACTATATTCAGATTTATTTCAAGTCCAAACAAATTGGACCAATAAGCTTGTTATGATTGAGAACAGTCATAAGTAGATTAAATAACATGATGATAACTGAAATAAATTAAATGCAAATGCGTAAGCATTTAAATCACATTAATTGAAGCATAAAACACAGACACCTTCAAAACCAATGTTTATGCAACCTCCAACAGCCCAATAAATATATATCCAAGCCATGGTGGGTGGACGTTTACCCACATATCCATTGACTAGACAAAAATTCCAATATCACATCAACCTCTACTTTATGACAAATGGAGTTAATAGTCGGACCATATACACAGGCCATGTGAATTAAAACAGGAACTCCGTTGGAGAGTTATATAGAAATTCACATCTAAGTGATGAACACAATTTAACCAAAAAAGAAAATCATTCACAATTGATGACCTTACCGTTTGGACTTTAAATCGGTTGCAAATAATATCTTAAGGTTATCTTGAATTAAATCTTTACCAATGAATCGTGAATGAAACATCCGTTGGGGGGTGAGGCCCAGGGTCACACAAGTGCCACACACTTCATTTAAAGATAAAACTCATTTTATTAGAAGTCTTATCGAGTGAACCATTGAATGTTGTATCCATTGGGGGTGAGGCCAAGGGTCACGCGAACAACACACACAATCACTTATAAGACCAATTGTGGAGGCCTAAATAAATAATTAATATTTATTTTAACTCACTTAGTCATTTTAAATTGACGGTTTTTGACAACATGCAAAAAAGAATTAAATAAAGCATTCTCCTAACATGTAAAACATAAAACTTGCTCAAAAAAATAAACATACATCATGCAAGAACACATAAAATGTCCTCGTGACCCCAAGATGTGTACCTGCATATCTACCTATTCTATTACATGAATATTGGATATGAAGCTCTTCAAATGGGCCTTTGAGTCGTATCCAGACTTCGAACCATTCAAAATTTGGGCTTCTGAATTTACTGCAAAAGACCTTTTTCAAGCCACTGTTGCTACCAAACGAAACACAATCAATGGCCGAAACTTATTGGACTTCGAAGATCAAAGTTTGGACTTCCATCTCAAAACAACGACACCGAAGATTCATGCTTGAATTGCTGCCAATTGGCCGAAGAAAATGGCTAGTTGAGTAGCCTGGGCAAAAAAACGTGCACAGGGCACTTTTCTCGCCTTCGTTGTCATCAATTCCAACAACCATCATGCCGGTAACCTATTAGGCTTTAAATCCAAAGGTTTTGACTTCAATTCCACGTCATCGATACTTGAAATCCATAACGGGATCGCCTCTGAATGAACGCGGAAAAATTCCCACCTGCATGTTGTTTACCCTGAAAATTACGGTTTTCTTGCGACTGTGCCGACTTCCTAGGCCCATTGCACCGCCACAAGATATCTTCAACCTCCTAAACCTACACAACCCATTCCCCGTGTTTAAGACAACACACATACATTAATTAATTAAAAGCTCTGACAACATTAATTAATTAATATCATAATTCCTTAAGTAGTACCCGCTCAACATTATTATCGTTTCGGAATAAATTCCACCTATAGAGTTTAATACAATAAAACTTATGAGCTTCTTAAGGGGATGTGATCAACCTGAAGTGCCCTAATGTGACTACATAAACACATACAAATAATGGTGTTACATAAGATACAGAGCATATTGAATCATCCTTTTGTTTCTCACCCATGGTAAGTTAAAGTAACAAACAATCATTTGCATACAACAAACAATCATTTGCATACAAATAATGTTGTTACATAAGATACAGAGCATATTGAATCATCCTTTTGTTTCTCACCCATGGTAAGTTAAAGTAACAAACAATCATTTGCATATATCAAAATATCACATCTAGGGTTAAGAATTAATAAAGTTGCCAAGACCTTGATTATTCATAGAGTCGGGACAGAAGAACATGTCTCACCGCGATCCATTCAATGCGACACCACACACTAGTATAAACTAATAACCGAAACTAGTTATCTCAAGTTTATACTACAATGTGAAATGATAGTTTATCCAGAACTATCTCAGTTGTGAATACGTTTTATATATTATAAGGAACCCAACAATGCGATCTTCAGTGGGACGACACACCCACCATATTGTCTACAATATAAGATAAGTGGATATACATGCAGTCGTGAGATTGCAACAATGTACATGACAAAGCTCACTTAAAAGTTTTCTTTACAGTATACTCCAACACCATGAACCTCCGAAAATTATACTTCATAAGACGAGAGGCCCACTTACAGTCTAGGTTGGCTTTGTGATGGTCTGTTGACTTTAATTAGAAAATATTGCTTAGTATTTTTAATTAAAAAGGTTTCAATTGCGTACATATAATTTTCATATCATTATACTTTACCAAATTTTTGCATGCAATAAACATGTTTAAAAAATCCAAAATATAATTCACACATGAAAATAAACACATAAGCATGCTTGAAAACAATAAATAATAAAGTAGTAAAACATGATTTCTTATTATCTACATATGCTTATTGCGCAATTAATAATTAACACATCATACAAGAACAAATATAACAAACAATTATGTCCTCGTAGCCTCTAAAACAAAATAAGACCTATTCTATTACAAATTGAATAAAATAAAAGTCTTCAAGTCTTTGGGGCCTTCAAGTCTCAAAGTTGAATCAAATTAGGTTCTGAGGTTTGTGATTTGCAAGTTGGGTCCAAAAACCGAATTACAAATCTTAGGGTTTGCAACACAGTGTCACCAGCTGCCAACCACGAACAGCAGCTGCAGACCACCAATCGCAACCAGTAGCTAGCTACTGGTATTGACCGTCACAGCCAACATCAACAAACGTGGTCGGCTGCATCGAGTGACGCGCAGTGCATCGACCAATGAGATTCGCACATGCCCGTGCATTGCACGCAATAGCATCCTCGGCATTGCCCACTGCTCCTCATCACCGTCCACCGCTGAACTGTCACCCGCAGTTTTTGCATCTCACTAAGCTGAGCTCAACGGCCACTAAA
Source organism: Plectranthus barbatus (assembly GCA_026898455.1). Classification (NCBI taxonomy): domain Eukaryota; kingdom Viridiplantae; phylum Streptophyta; class Magnoliopsida; order Lamiales; family Lamiaceae; genus Plectranthus; species Plectranthus barbatus. Next base: position 1,148,763 of record JAPKLW010000005.1, on the reverse strand, counting down.
GGCCAGTACATGTTGTGGAGATGCAGCTATGCAGTGCAAACCCTAATTAGGGTTTACGCTGCCAATCGCTTTCGTCACACGCTACCACTGCCACCTGCACGTCTCGTCGCCGTTGCTTGCAAGATATATCAAGAAAAATCAAATCTTCTCTTAACTTTAATAATTTCGTGATATATCCTGAGAAATCATGCCACTTGGTTCTCCATCATTCCCCTCCTCTAGAAAATGATTTGTCCTCAAATCCAAATTTGCACTAGACTCAATGGACCATCTTAAGTTGGCCTTAGTTGGCTTGTTTGGAGCATCTTCATGTTCAAACTTAGGCATTTTCTTCTCTTCATGCATCTTCCTTTTTAGAATAATAATTCCTGCAGAAACAAACTTATGAATTACATTCCTCTCGACCTCACCTCCATTGCCTTCACTGGTTATAAACCCTAATGTATATCCACTTGATTTTGTACACTCAAAGTTTTACTAGTTACAACAGTGAGTACAAATGGTATAACGATTTCATCGTCAACATCATTCAAATCTTTCGTAGGTGTATCAACTATTGTATCCTCATCCTTGGGATCTTGGATTGAAGCGCTTATTAACTCCATAGTTGTATCAACTATTGTGTCCTCATCTTGGTTTTTGTGAACTTGTTTGGGCATGACAAATGGCTTTTTCTCTACTCGAGACTGCTCCTCGTTCTTCCATAGAGCTTATTAAGATGTGGAACCAATACTAGACTAGTATTCTCTCCAGCCTATAAAGTTTTGTCTTATGTTGCTTCCACTACTTCCTCTTGAGTTGATTCTCTATTTTAATAGTCATTTGGACCATGTCCAACTTCTCACAATAGTGCAGCTTCAGTCTTTCTTGGATCTTCCAGTTCAATCCAGCTAAAATTTGTCCATAGTGTCCATACTATCTTCAACAATATTGTCTAGAATCATGGCTTCTTCAATCTCTTTAAAATAGCCTTCTATACTTTTAGATCATTGCCTTACATTTGCAGCTTAATACATAGCAGTCGGTAATAGTGATTTTGCACATGGCACTTTGTTATGATTGCTTTCATCTCAGTCCAAGAAACTATGGTTCACTCTCCATTGCACTTTCTGCTCTTCACCAGTTGATCCCATCACACAAGTGCAAAATCAAAAAACCCAAGAGTTGTTAATTTCACATTTCTAAGCTCCGAATATTTGTGACACTCAATATTTGTTCCACCTTTCTTTCCCATTCTAAATAACACTTAGGATCATTTATGCCTTGAAAGGAAGGATTGTTCATCTTCATTGTTTCCAAGTTGTTATGATAGGGATGATTATCTGCATCATCATGAGCTTCCTTATCATAAATAGGATTTTGTCTCAGATTTGCTCATCTTCCTACCATGCTTCCTCGTCCTCTTCTCCCACCATTCATATAAGTATTAGAATGTGACAGCATGGTTTATCCATTCGCTCATCTATCCTATCACATAACATCTCTAATATATTCTAAAGCGTCTTATTCAGTTCGGATTATAGAGCATCCATTATGGATTCAGCTTGTACACCTAGATCACCATTGCCTCCAATTACTCCGGATTTGATTACTTTTTAACATATTTGCAGTAAAATGTATAGGCCTTGACACCTCACAAGCTCTCGTGTATCAATCAAGAAAATCATGTAATGTTCATGTATCACTCAATTTAGGGATTTTATAATCTCTCGAACTCTTGCCTTTTACCAGCTTACCTCACCAATCAATTTTTTTCTCTTTTTTTTTTGACATGCAAAAATCATACTAGAATGATCAAAATGATTAGGAATCTATATATGGATGAAAAAAATGTTATGATAGATATGGATAGATAAGGATTAATATGGATGAGATATATATGGATAAATATGGATGAGATGGAAAGAATAGATTTAGATGAACATATGGATGAATATGATATTGATAATTGTGGATGAGATATATATGAATATATATAAAGATAAATAATAATGATATACATATGGGAAAATGTGGATAATATTGATAGGGATAAAATAGATATTGGTTACTCGTTACTTAAATTAATTCAAGTAATACACCAATAACTTAGTAAGTTGTTGGGTTTCAAATAGTTAAGCAAACAATAAACAAGTAAGTAACACCAAGTTTATAGTGGTTTAAATACTAAAAATCGTATGCCCACTCTTCGATCCAAAATATCAAAAATCATTAAAGCATAGTTTACAACACAACACAATTGAACTTCTTCTGGTTTTTCGAGGCTCCTGCATTCTATGAATTCCACACAACTTCTGGCGAAGGGCTTTACCACGAAAATGTCATCAGGCTTCTAACTTACTTCTTTTAGAAATTAATGTTAGTTCCTAATATGTTAGTTTTGGTTTGTGGAACTAATTTAAGAATCAGTCAGTTTATATTGATCTGGTTAGAGTAATTTAAAACTTGCAACCTTCTATACGTTAATTTAGTTGTAATAGATTAGAAATTGCTTTCCAGAAGACATCATTTGAAGACTGATTTAACCAGTTCTAAGGAATAGAGAATGCACCTAGCGGATCTTACAAAGAATCAGTAGCAAAGCTCTCAATCAAAACAAGCTTCAAAACTAACATAAAGAAGAGGTACTCCAAGAACTGATAGCAAAGTCAACTGACAAAGAGCCGTTCTTACAAGAAGTACATATCCCTGAAAAAGGTATGAATAAGTGCAGACCTCGTAAGCAGGGTCAACGGCTAGGAAATGAAGCAGAACCAACCTGCCACGGAAAACCTATAAATACTCAACATGAATATCGCTTATGGGAAGTTGAAAATGTGTATAACTAAGAACTTATGGCTTATGCATTCATCAACTCATATTCTCAGTCAGTTTCCATGTCGTCGAACAACAGATTCTTCACAGTCTTTGCTAAAGTTATTTTTGGAGTTTACTCTATTTTAGAAGTGAATCTGAAGATCGATTTCTAAACTCTTTTTAGAAACCGACTCACACATCAACTACTGTTACATTCCCTGATGAACTCAAACTCACACCAACATTTTCAGAGAGAGAGAGTCCTAGTGATGCATTCGTGGTAAAGCTAATCGACCTAAAGAGATCAGAAACATGTGGACTTGTTTGGTGTACATATAGCCAGAGGACGCAGGAGCTTCCCACAATTACTATAGACCAGTGACATCAATCTGTGCTATAGGTGGATATGCTACGTACACATACAATTGGTGGACTAGGAGCTTCTCACGATTTCTATAAATAAGTGACATCACTTGTAATTTTTTCTAGTGATTTTCGATCCTGTTGGTGATCCAAGAGTGGATATAGGATCTTTTTGCATTCGAACCACTATAAAAATCCTTGAAGCTTTTTCCTCACTTCACTCTTTAACTTTGTCTGTTTATTTTGAAACCCTATAACTCACAAGTTGTTGAAGTATATCTCGTGTTGTAATTAATTGGCTATATAACAAAGATTATGAACGAGAAAATTAAGAGACACAAGATTTACGTGGTTCGACAATCGCCTACATCCACGGGAGAGGATCAGTGCAAGTCGGTTGATTACAAATACATCACGTATTTATAATAAAATCATACTAGATATTAAATTGCCAAAACACCCCCTACCATGCTCACACTTCAGCTCCTCTCCCTCGACAATGCTCAGCGAGCTTTGCTCGCTAAGCCTGCTTGCTCACTTCGCTTCGCAGCCATCTGTCTTTCCACATTTCCTTTGCTGACATATATAAGCCATATCAACATATGAAAACTGGTAAAGTTATTCCTGTGAACAAAACAGTGTTTTTAGAGACTTAACTGACTTGATTATGAGTCAGCTCGGACCACCACATTTTTAGATTAAAGACTTTCGCCGCACATTTATACTCTTAACATTTTTTGGACAAACAACTTCAAACTCACAAGCTTTACCACAAACATGTCGTTAAGCTTCAAGGTTGGAACGATTGTGGTGTTTTGTTCTTCACATAACATAGAGAGGTATGATGGTGTTTCTTGTCTTTTAAAGATGAGCAGGACGTCATCTCGGATTCAGTTATCTTAGAAATAGCTAGACTCCAGATCTCAAACTAGACAACTTGAGGTCTCGTGTAAAGATTACAGATTGCTTTGAAAGTGATTACATATTGATTTCTTGTGTATGCCTATATTCTTTCATTGTTGTGTGTTTGTAATTTTTTTATGTGTATCTTCTATTATATATATATATATATATATATATATATATATATATATATATAGGGAGCGGATCCGGTGAGAAAGGTCTTAACGTGAGAAAGTGAGAAAGATGCTTGATTGTTTATATGAGGTTGCTTGATTGTATTCAGGTCGTTGCATGATTGCAACGTTGCTTGGTTGTGTTTAGTTGTTGCTTGTTTCAATATAAACCATTGATTTTTTCAGATATAATGGACATGATTCATTCTTTTTTTCTTACATGACGATTTTTCTTACATGTTCTCTCCTCTATATATATATATATATATATAGGGAGCAGATCCAGTGAGAAAACTCTTAACGTGAGAAAGTGAGAAAGATGCTTGATTGCATTTCACGACATTGCTTGATTGTATTCAGGTCGTTGCTTGATTGCAATGTTGCTTGATTGTGCTTTAGTTGTTTCTTGATTATTTTGTTGCTTGATTGCATTTTAGTTGTTGCTTGATTCAATATCAACCATTGAATTTTTTAGATCTGATGGACATGATTCATTCTTTTTTCTCACATGAGGATTTTTTTTTACATGATCCCTCCTCTATATATATATAGGGAGATAGGGAGCAGATCAGGTAAGAAAAAGTCCCCTGTGAGAAAAAAGAATGAATCATATCCATCAGATTTTAATAAATCAATGGTTGATCAATCAAGCAATTGCTTGATTTTGTTTTAATTGTTGTTTAATGCATATCAACTATTAATTTATTTAGATATAATGGATATGATTTATTCTTTTTTCTCACAGGAGGATTTTTTTCTCACATGATCCCTCCTCTATATATATATATATATATATATAAAAGGAGAGAGACAATATTTATTCTCATTTGAAAAGTAGTCCTTTGATAGCGGTTGGTTGTACTATATTTTCTTGAAAGGTGACAGGTTTACGCAAAGTGACAGACTTTTTGTCAGAACGATTCTTTTCCGTCAAACCGAGGTATCCTAAAAAAATTTCCTATCTGACTTACGACGAACTAAAATCTTTAGGACTTTTTATCGACTTTTCTCTTCTCCCTCAATTCTACCAGTTGAAACTCCTTTTTAACTAAAAGTCAGTTCTCATTAGTTTCATCCAATCTTCTGAATGATGAATAATGATTATTCCCTATCAGTTACAAATGTAACTATACAACTAAACCTAAATAAATTCTATACACAGATTTAACTAAATATATGCTTTGATTCATCAAAACAATCAAACAATTTCCCAAGAATATTAAAGTAATATAATCGAACTCTATATATGAGAATCCTCATTTAAGAAACTAATATCTTGTATGTATATTTGTTTTTCACGTGTTTTTACTTTCAGATTTAAATATTTAATAATAAATAATCGTAGTTTTTTTTTTTTGTATCTTTTATTTTTATTATAATTATAATTTTGAAAATTTGGAACTCAAAACATGGTCCTAAATTATATCTGACGTTATCGTGGTTCACTATTCACTAGTGGTGGTCGGAAAGATTTTGATTATTTTACGTAAAAATCTAGTGAGTAGGGAAGGAATGGTGACTTCATTGTCAAATTTAGGATATTTAAATGTGAAGATATTATAACCACTTTTAATACTCTTTCGCCCAGTGGAAAATAATCCATAACAAAATATCTCTAATTAGTTTTATTTATTTGATATTTGCTAGGATAATGTATTGTAAAATGATTGCTGTTTAAATTTAATAGCTATTATTAGTATATTATTTAAAGATATCATAAATCTTATAATTTAGTAGTCCGCATCCTTTTCAATAGTAACACAAGAAAATGCATTAATTTGGTTTCATGATATGAATTGAAAGTATGATTGTTATCCCCAACTGGGCCAACTCAGACGTAGAGAAAAACATCATGTCAATGGGAGGTCATAAGTATAAGATTTCTTGGAAATATTTGAATAGGTGAATTAAAATAAATATATTATTATTTTAAAAAATAATATTGTATAAATATAATATTATTTTTAAAATGAAACTTTTGGGTCTCACTTCCACCTTCAATATCATGATATTCACGAGATCCACTTGACAAAGTACATTCACTACTCTACTACTTTACTAATTTTAAATAAACCTACATGAAAATCTATAATAAACAATCTTTACCAGATTTTCGTGGAACTTTTGGTGAGTCCTGGATTTAGCTTGAAATATATATTTAAATAATGGTCTCTATAGAAATATTTTAAAAGAGTTCAAGCATAAAAACGTTCAAATAAAGATTTTTACAACATAATGCCTTCCTTATCTACTACTCAAACAAGATTTGGTCTCCTGAGAGACGGTCTCACTATTTTTTTATTCTGAGACGGACCTTAATACATCATTTCAATAAGTTAAATACATCATTTAATTTTTAAGAATTACATTATTTGCAACAAAGAAATACATCATTTGCAATAAAAAATACATCATTTTATTAAACTCATATTACAATAAAAATGGTGAAACATCATTTACAATAACGAAATATATCATTTCATTAAATTCGTCTCACAATAAAAATGATGAGACCGTCTCATCTGAGACTTTGCCCTCAAACAAACATATTTATTCATAGAATAAGAATTAATTGATTATTTAACTATTTTGATACATATAAATTGAACTATAATTTTACCTTTTGGATAAATTGAATCCCTCGACTTTTAAAATCTACTCAATTGGTCCTCTCAAATTTTATGATTTTTAATTTATATTTTTAGATTTTCTTTTGTTGTTTTAATTGAGGAGAGACCCTAAATAATTTAAATTTCTAATCTTTTTTCTTTACTGTTTGTTTATCTTTGTGAGAGACTCAATTATATATTATTTTCCAATGAGAATTCGGAGAAAGCCCTGTATTTGAAAAAGAAGAGGACTAAGAATGGGATTAAGATTCTTTATAATTATTTTATTATGAATTTGAATAGTACTAATTATACTTTTTACATAAATAATCTAAAAAAATGGGATTGAGGTGGTTATGATTGTAGAAGATGGATATGAAGGTGGAGCATTAAATGTGTGCCACCAATCCAATATTAAATAGACTTCTCTTCTTTATACCTACATTCAGATGCATTTGCATTTGTTTCTGTGGGGATATTATCATTAACCAATTTCACACCAATCATCGTTCTCCTTTACAACATAAAAATGAATCTCGCTCGCAGTTGTCACCAAGAATTGAATTGGAAGGGAAGAAAATATGGATTTCAATATTCTCCTTAAACGGTCTTTACATAATAAATTAATTGAGAAAAAGTTATAGATTTATTCAAATGTATTGATCATTTATGAAACTTATCCTAACTTTTTCTTTTTAAGTAGTTTCTGACAAATTAAAAAATTTCTCCCAACTTTTCCATATAAAAGAATTTTACCCTTATATGCTTATTTAATCTCGCCAATCACCAACAATATTTATAATTTATAAAAATTAAAATTAGAATAAAATTCCAATGATATAAAGAAGCTAGGGTAAATTTCCCTAATTTATCAAATATTGAAATATAATACAAAAATAAAAAATGGGAAAAACTTATATTATTTTGTTGGGTATACTTAATTTTTTTTAGCTTCTACAAGCAATTTTCCATGTGCTAGTTTAAACAAAAAAGAAACTACTTGTTGGTCCCGGTTTATCAAAGTAGAAAAATATATGCACAGAGAAAATTAAGTTTGTTTGTTCGGTAAACTTGCACTTATCCAAGCTGATGGTGACATGTCAGTTTGGTTTGTCAAATCTGGTTCACGTACTTAAAGTCAAGTAATCTTTATGTCAGTATTCAGAGTATACTACAACACTTGAGTGTTGAGTTTGAAAGAGTAAAAAAATTACAATATGAAATAAAGCAGTAAATGACAAACAATATATAGTGGTTCGGACTAAATAGTCCTACGTCCACTCTTCATACTCTCGATCTGATAATCCACTCAGCTTAGAATTTTTACAGGTACTCCTACGATATATAGCTTTTAAGCGAATGCCTCATCCACTGATCCACATGCGCACTCGCCTGGTCCTTGCTTGGTTCTTTGCTTCTCAGCTGCTTAAAGTGTGGGCGTACCACTCAGCCTCCTTGTAGACGAAAAATGGTGTTTATAGTTCTCCCTTGAACTGTCTCCTTGCCGGCAGGTTGCCCGTATGAGTCAGAGTACAACAAGAAAAATGGTTTTATAATTGTTGTAGTCTTTCTAGGAGAGAAAGACCACCAAGAAATAACTCGAGAATGCTAAGGTTCTGAGTCTTGTGTTCACTAAGGTGACATACGGAAAAGCATACTCGGTTCGGTGATTGTTTATTATAACTTGTGTAGTTTGAGTTCGCAGATTGTAACCTTCTTTTGTCGATTTCTCCGATATTTATAGTCGTGAGGTTAAAGGTTTGAAACAAATGCCCGTTAGAGACAAATTGGAAGATTCCCAATTGGATGTCTCTGTTGGCTACTACGCCAGGCGGGTAGGTGATGTTTTTCAGATGTTGTGCACCTGCTCTGCCTTTTTCTGACAGTGACAGCGATGGTTCGCATTTGTGTCAGGACGACAGTATTCGTCTGTTTGATGAATCTCATACTGGTTGTCATAGGTGAAGAAACATGAAGCTTCGTGCTTGTAGACTTTAAGACATCTCCAATCTTTAAAGTTTGTACTTCGCAAGTACGTTCCTCAACAAATTTATCTTGTCTTTATGTGCTGGGACCTGGGCTAGGAAATCTATGCTAGTGCTATCATACTTGCAAGTCCATGTTGATGATGTCATCCTTCGGTGTATGCTTGGTCCCTATGCTTGTAAGTATGGCGTATTCGTTGATACCATACTTGCTAGATCCGTACATGACAAAATCCTAACTTTCCAGCTAGACTCATATTTATCCAGACATGTAAATTTAGTTTGAATCTTTTTCTATTGAGTTTCTTCTGAATTCTAGACTGATTGGCCAGTCTTGTCTTCGGACTAGCTCCAACTTATAACTTAATAAAAGATCTTATACAGGACTTAACAAATTTTGAATATGTTGAAACTATCTAAGATAGCTTTTACATACTTTGACCCACCAAAACACACAAATAAAGGAAGAGTAATTCTATCAAATTTCCTAACAATTTTCCCCTTTTTGGTGTGGTCAAAGCCATCTCTAACCTAAGTTGACGAGGAGCGAAAAACTTTTATAATTTTTACAAGTAAAAACTATCAGTCTATAAACTCAGAAAGATTCCCCCTCAAACTCATTTAGGTTAGTTTAGAGCATTAAAATCTTAAGTAAACATTAGAGCAAAAAAAAGCTTGCTGGTTACACAAGAATGTGTACGTTCAGCTATGAAGAACGAAGACCATTGTTGGACAAAAAGTGATTGTCATCAACAAGACAGTTTATTCATTTAACAATTTTCATTACAAGTACAGGGATAAACAAACTCAAGAAACATATGCAAATCTATTACAAGACTATGCTTGGCTATTCTTGGTCTTCTTCTTCCAAATGACTACTGCTGGTGCTGATCTTAGTACCTCATCCAAGGAAGGCAGCTAGATATGCTGACCAACTTTCCTCTTACTCTGACTTCTTCCAGCAGTTCCAAGTATCGGAGGTGCCGTAGCTGTGAACTTTGTGGGAACAAAAAGGAGTATGTCTCCGTTTCACATTCCCCCTCCGGGCTTCTTTTCTCATTCGTCTGCCTGTCCTTCTTGCTGGCATTTATGGACAACAGGCAGGCGAAGAATTCTCTAAGTGATCATGCCCAGTTGCTGGCATGTTATTTTGAGCAGTAAACAGTTGTATCATCGATTTGTATAAGGAGACGACAATGGTAGAAGAAATCTTTGATTTCTTCTACTTCAATTTGCTCACGCTTTATTATTCTGATCTCATCTGTTCCTTCCATACTTTTTCCCCCTCGTTGACCACACCCAAAAAGGTGGTGATTCTGGAGACATCGGGTGGCTTCATCTTTTTCTTCATTAGGAAAACAAATAAGGGTAGGGAATAGATTTTGAAGTGCAGGATTATTGGAAGGTAAGTGTTGGCAAATAGAATGTTTTGCTTAAGGCAACAAACAACCCCTATTTATAATCAGAAGAGAATTGGTAAGCAATGAAAGTGACCCTTAAGATCATGCATCGTGGTGTTAGATCGACTCCTGGGAAATCGGTGACAGTTGGACTGCCATATACCTATGACTAGAGTAATAGGTTCTGACGTGGCGTTCCTTCTCGTGTCCCAAATATGCTGGTGTGGCAGGTGGCTATTCGATCACAGATTCCGATAGAAGATTTGAATGTCTTGTTCACATCCCTTCGCTTTAAATATTGCATTTAATGTGGCGTATCGTGTATGCAAATTGGAAGTTCAAACATCTCGCCAAAAATATGGTCATCAACTAGGTTGATAAGCATAGAAGCCTTCAAAGTCAGTACAGGTGCACAAGTTTGGACCAAAAAAATTGTCAGCATGGATCTCCATCAACTTAGTCTTCAATCTTCAATTCTGAAAGTGAGAGTTTGGACTCAACTTCAATCTGCATCTCTTCGTCTTCACCATCCTTGAAAGATTAAGAGATTGGACTCAACCTTAGTCCGCTTCACATCGTCTTCAACCACTTGTTGATATAGAGAAGATTGATACATACTTGTTGATAAGAAGATTGATATATTCTTGGTAGATTGTCTTTTAAGGGTGCACTGAGAGCTTAGACTCAGTATCAACCTTTGATGTGACAAAAACTAAGAGCTTGGACTTGTTTTATTCCACATCCCTTCGGAAAACAAAGAAAGTGAATGAGAGCTTGCACTCACTCTTCTACTATATCGATTTCATCAAACTCCATAAGATCGAGTTTGATTCAGAGCTCCTTGAAGTGAGCTTCTAGATACGGATTTGTGAAGATATTGTCAAGAGGATCATCAACACGAATGTACTCCATGCTTATATCTTTATTCTCGACGTGATCACCAATGAAGTTGTGTCGTATGTTAATATGCTTGATTCTGGAATGATGAATCGTATTCTTCACGATGTACATTGCACTGTTATTGTTGCAATTATTGTTATTGTTGAACACATCCTGAGTCCACATCATAGTCGAACAGCTAATACTTAATACAAAAAATTTGAGCATAGCAACTAGCAATGACAACGTATTCCGCTTTTGTTGTAGACGTTGCAACCGAGTGTTGTTTCTTGCAAAACTAGCTTACTATTGACAAGTTCCACTAATCCTCCTGCGATCACTACGAGAACCTCCAAAGTTTGAATCTAAGTATCTATTAAGAATAAGATCATCGCATTTGGGATACAATATTCCAAGTGACTCTGTGTACTTTAGATACATCATTGCTCTCTTGGCAGCATCCATGTGCAATTTCTTCAGATTGGCTTTAAATCTCGCACATACTCCATAAGACCGTGTTTAATAGAGAGCTCCTTGAAACGAGCTTTTGGAAATAGTTTAATGAAGATAGCGACAAGCTAATCATCGATACGAATGTACTCTATGCTTATATCTTTATTCTCGACATGATCACGAATGAAGTGGTGTCGTATGTCAATATGTTTGATTCGGGAATGATGAACTGGATTCTTCGTGATGCACATTGCACTGTTGTTATTGTAGTAGATGGGAACACATCATGAGTTCACATCATAGTCGAGCAACTACTGTTTAATAAAAAAAATTTGAGTACAACAACTAGCAGCAGCAACGTATTCCACTTTTGTTGCAGATGTTGCAACGGAATATTTTTTCTTGCTAAACTAGCTTATCGCTTATGTCCAAGAAACTGACAAGTTCCACTGATGCTCCTGCGATCACTAAGAGAACCTCCAAAGTCTGAATCTCACTATCCATTGTGAATACGCTCGTCGTATCTTGGATACCATATTCAAAGTGACTCTTTGTACTTTTGATACCGTATTGTACTCTTGGCAGCATCCATGTGCAATATAATCAGATTGGCTTTAAATCTCGCACGTACTCCATAAGACCGAGTTTGATAGAGAGCTCCTTGAAACGAGCTTCTGGAAACATTTTCATGAAGATGTCGACATGCTGATCATCAATACGAATGTACTCCATGCTTATATCTTTATTCTCGATATGATCACGAATGAAGTGGTGTCGTATGTCAATATGCTTGATTCGAGAATGATGATTCGGATTCATCGTGATGCACATTGCACTGTTCTTATTGAAGTAGATGGGAACACATCATGAGTTCATGTCATGGTCGAGCAACTACTGTTTAATTTAAAGAATTTGAGCACAAAAACTACCAGCAGCAACGTATTCCACTTTTGGTGAAGACGTTGTGACCGAGTACTTTTTCTTGCTAAACTAGCTTATCAGCTTATGTCCAAGAAACTGACAAGTTCCACTGATCCTCCTTCGATCACTACGAGAACCTCCAAAGTCTGAGTCTTAGTATCCATTAAGAATAAACTCGTCGCATCTAGGATACCAAGTTCCCAGTAACTCCGTGTACTTTAGATACCTAATTGTTCTCTTGGCAGCATCCATGTGCAAATAGTACAGATTAACTTGAAATCTCGCACCTACTCCATAAGACCGATTTTGATACAGAGCTCCTTGAAGTGAGCTTCCTGAAACGGTTTCGTGAAGATTTTTGCAGCTGATCATCAATATGAATGTACTCCATGCTTATATATTTATTCTCAACATGATCACGAATAAAGTGGTGTCGTATGTCAATATTCTTGATTCTGGAATGATGAACCAGATTCTTCGTGATACACATTGCATTGTTATTATTGCAGTAGATGAGAACACATCCTGAGTCCACATCATAGTCGAGTAGCTACTGTTTAATCCAAAGAATTTGAGCACAACAACTAGCAGCGACAACGTATTCTGCTTTTTTTTATCGACGTTTCAACCGAGTGTTGTTTCTTTCAAAACTAACTTATCAACTTATGTCCAAGAAACTGACAAGTTCCACTGATGCTCCTGCGATCACTAGGACAACCTCCAAAGTCTGAATCTTACTATCCATTGAGAATAAGCTCGCCGCATCTGGGATACCATATTCCAAGTGACTCTGTGTACTTTAGATACCTTATTGTTCTCTTGGTAGCATCCATGTGCAATTTCTTCAGATTGTCTTTAAATCTCGCACGTACTCCATAAGACCGAGTTTGATAGAGAGCTCCTTGAAACGATCAATCAAGCCCCAAATATAATTGCGAATGAATTCTGCAAGCTCCTTTTGCATCCAGTTAGCTGATTGAAGTGTGTCTGCTATTTTTGTTGGCTCAATTTAAGAAATGTAGCATGTGTGTAGCGCACTGCCTTGTCTGGTTTGAACTGGATTGGTGACATCATCCAATATAACTTCTTCTGGATGGTTGCGAAGCTATTTCGTCCGTTGAAGTTCTTTGGCCTTGATGGATTAAGTGAAGGGCTCCTTGGAGTGGAAGCCTGCGACCAACACATCTATGAAAAAGTAGTCTTTAGGGATAATCACGTTTCCCAATACTTGATTGCTAGTGCCTTGGTCGGGTTGAACTGCAAGATGAGTCTGAGCATGTTCTTCAGTATTGACTCTATCTTCAGTTTGTACTCCACATTCTGCTTCAGCACTGTCTTCGTCATTTGTCTGAGCTTAGGCATTCTCAATCCTAGCTTCTCGATAATCAGTCCGGTCCTCAGGATTACCAATCTGATTTCCTATGTCGTCATGTTCTTCATCAGAATTGTCATCTTGGAAGACACAAGTATGAATCCCCCCTTGATTTATGCTATCTTTTAGGGTTATGGAATTTGAGGTCTCAACATGATCATTAGCATCAGCAATTGATATGTGTGTAAAATGACCTATTAGTCGATGTGTGTGTATGCTTGTTTGTGTCTATTTTACACTCATATCATTTGTTTTTTTTGTGTCTTTTTGCTTTGTTTTCATGTTTAGTGTTGTTTGTGTTGTGTAGGATCATGTTTGAGCATATTTCAACATTTTTGGCTAAGTTTTGGTGGAAAATTGACCGATCTGGGTTTCAAGTGTGGGAAGATTGACCGGGATGAGCAGGGGAGCAGCAAGAGAGATTTCAGAATTGATGCTCAATCGAGACAGTTTCAGATCGGTCGAGATTTGCCTCTGTTTGGCTCATCTCGACCGATCCATGCTATGCTCGACCGATCTGGCCAGTTCAGAGCCAAATTTCGGTCGATCTAGTTTGAGAAGGGGCGATCCTGAATGGGTTAGTGTGGCAATTTTTTAGTTTTTAACCATTCCGGGCGATCAAATCTCAGACGAGGCAATCTATGGGTCTGAGAACTTAGTATAAAAGGTGGAAAAACGAAATTCAAAGGAGATTTCTCAGACTTTAGGCAATAATTGAGCGGTTATTCTCTAGAATTCTACTTCCGACTCATTCTAAACCTCATCCAAGGAGGATGTAAGGCTATCCTATCCAACTGGAAGATTGAAGATGATCAAGGCATAGATCAACACCAAATCCAAGCAATTGGGGGAAATTTCTCCTTTGTTGTATCTTTGTAATGGATTTGTGCATTTTGTCTTTTCAATTGAATCCAATTAAATGTATGTCTAGCTAAATACCTTTGGATGTTGGTGGATTGAAACATTGAATCGATTGATTGAGCTTGAATTGTATGTTTAGCTTCATTCCTACGATTTCACTCACTTGAGCTTTTCCCTGAATCACATAGTGTAGGCAATAACCAACTATGTGTGTGAAAGATACCGAGATTGCAGCCAATACGCGGATTGAGGTGTTGTGAAAAGTGTAGATGCATATAGGTTTTGATCCAATCCCTTTGCGGAGATTGCCTATAGGTCCATAACTTACGGTCTATTTGGAGTGGAATTAGGTGCTATAACATAACTGTTTGTGTAGCTGATTTTCATCTACTCCTATCTTGTCGGTGCTAAGGGAGATGGTAATATAGTGTATGTTGATCATCTTTGAATGAATTAAATGATTGTTTGCATCTTTTAAACCAATCTCTTTGATTCAATGTGGATTTCTACCAATGTCTTTAGTTCACAATTGATGAATTTCATACCTTGTGGGTGATGCTTGCATTGTAAAAGTGTGGAAGTGTGAGAATGTTAATGATGAATGTCAAAATGAGTCATGTTTTGATTTAGCTTAGACTAGATAGTTGATTTACTTACATTGCCTAGATTAGATATAAACTCAATGATTGTGTGTTGCCTAGCTATTAGCCTTTGCATAAGTATACCGATACTCTAGTGGGCGAATGAAGAAGTACGCAAATTGATATTTTATTCTTGCATTGCATCAGGAATTCTATCGAGTTTTTAGTGTGATCAAGTTATGGCGCCGTTGCCGGGGAAATTATTAAGTAGGTTACTAGATATTGGGGGAAGTGTGAAGCTTGTAGGTAAGGTGTTAGTGTTTTTGTTTAATTGGTTAATTTATTTGCTTAAACTTGTTTTGAAGTTGGATTGTGAGAGGAGTTGTTGAATTTTGTAGGTGTTTGATGTTAACAAGATCCAAGGCTCGGTTTCTTGAAGAGCAAACGTTTCGACAAATGATTGAAAGAGTTTAGATTGAGTTCGAGATGGAAAATCAGCATGAAGACATGAGGAGGATAGATGAGCTTGAGAGGCAACTCGAGGAGATGAGAGCTATTATGAATGGAAGGAATAAACCAAAAAGGCCTCTCCAAAATCTCTTATGGCCTCAAAGTGACCATGCTACGGGAGGATTCTGTTTGGGGGTGAATGCTACCCAATTTGAAATCAAGCCACAGCCTGTACAAATGATAAAAGGAAATCAATATGGTGTCCATGCTACGAATGATCTTAATGCCCATATCTTGCGGTTTCTTGAGATTAGCAACCCTGTAAAGATCAATCAAGTACCTCAAGATCATATTCACTTGAGATTGTTCTTGTTTTCACTACAAGATGGGGCTAGGTATTGGTTTGAGGGCCTTGACAAGTTAAGCATCAACACTTGGGAGGAGCTTCGGGAGAAGTTCTTATTCAAGTTCTTTCCTCCAAGTCTTATGTTGAAAAGGAGAGCCGATATCACATCCTTTGGGCAGAGGTACGATGAGCCTTTGTATGAGGCTTGGGACCGGTTTCATGATTTACTCCGATGATGTCCAAAGCTAACAAATATGCCAGTTTTATGGGGGTTTCAATTACGAGACAAATGTAATGATGGATGCTTCCTCGGGGGGTTCGTTCCTCGACCAAGAGGAAGACGAGGCTTGGAGAACCATAGAAAAAATGGCAGAGAGTAGCTACCAGTGGCCAAAGGAGAGGAAAGATTATAGGACCGTGAAATTGGTAAATGAGTTTAAGGAAAGCAATGAGTTGAAAGATCAAATCTCATTGATGCAAAAGCAATTGGAATTGCTTACTACCTCGGGTTAAAGAAGGAATGAGATGGTGATGATGAAAAGAGAGGAGATGTACCCGGAGAATGTAAACTTTCTCAAGCAAAGGATGGGGTACAACAACAACAACAACAATCGTGTCCCCTACAATCAATCGGGTAATATGTACTATCACCATTCCACTCGGTTCCACCCTAATTTCTCATATGCTAATCCTCATAATGCCTTGAATCCTCCAATGCAATTGGAGAATAGGGGAAGTAGTGGCCATGGAGGATATATGGGAGGAAGAAGTACTAGGCATGCCAATCATGAGCCTCGGAGGAATCCAAATGATGAAATTGAGAAGAAGTTTGAGAAATATGACGGGATGCTAGCTGAGATACAACTTCAAATTTCATCAACTACAAAGCAACTAAGTGGTAAACATCACACCGGGAAATTTCCTAGTGATACAGAGATAACACAAAAGAAGAGTTGCAACGTGGTGAATGAAGAAGGAGGTGAAGATGGTCCATTCGCTCGGGGTGTAGTGGTTAAAGCACCTTGCCTGTGACTGAGAGGTCACAGGTTCAAGCTCCCAGGGGGACATCTGGGTGTGTCGGTGGGTGTGTGAGTTTAAGATTAATGTACACTTATTCAAAAAAAAAGGAGGTGAAGATGAAAGAGTTGTAGTGATGACTCAAAAGGTTGATGAGGTGGAAATTGAATTAGAATGTGAGGTTGTAGATGGAGAAAAGTTGGCAAAAAGTGAATTTAAAAAAAATGAAAAGGAGAATGAGGAGAGTGTGCTTCACAAAGAAGAAGTCAAGTACTTTGACTATATTTGAAAAGATGATATAGAAATGCCACTCCCGGAAGAAATTCAATGGGTTCCGGTGCTTGATGAAGTTATTGAAGCTGAGTTGAATTCGGGGAGTTGGGTGCATGGAGAAGAATTGATGGAAGATGAAAATAGTGAAGGAAATGGAGCTTGAGGAATGAGAAAGATTGCCAATAAGAAAGATAATCCCGGGAGCTTTGTTATAAGTTGTAAAATTGGGACTACTCAAGTTTACAAGGCTTTGTGCGACTCCGGAGCGAGCGTGAACGTGATGCCTTTGGATTTGTACAAGGAATTGAATGTTGGAGTGATGAAACCCACTAGTTATGTTCTCCAAATGGCTAATCATGTCAAATTTTTCCCAAGGGGAATAGTGGAGGATGTGAATGTGGAGGTCCTAGATTTTACTTTCCCGGGGGATTTCTTAGTTGTGGACATGAAAATAAGGGTTGAATCCAATTGATATTTGGAAGGACATTCTTGCATATGGTGTATGCTCTATTTGATTTGATAAATGGAGAGTTTACCTTCCAATACGAAGGAAAAGAAGTGGTTTTCTCATTTCCTCCTAAAAATGTAGGTGTTGAAAAGGAAGGAAAGAAAATGTGGGTTGAAAGAGGCATTGGAGTGAAGAGAGTAAATGAAGATGATGAGCAAAGGTTGTCTATGAGGGATGAAGGAAAGGAAGAAGATATTGATCCGGGAGATTATTTTGAGAAAGAGCGAGGAAGAATAAAGAAAGCTCGAGTTGAGGATGGTCCCCCCAGAGTGCACGAAGGAAGTTGATCTTTCCGGACGAGAATTGGCATAGGGAGCAAAGTATGAGCTCCGGTTCTTCTCCTTGTGACAATGATTGAAGATGAAAAGGTAAAAGTCAAGCTATTGACTATAAGCGCTTGTTGAGAGGCAACCCAATCTCTTAGTTGCTTTTGATATTTTGAATTTTTTAATAAGTGTTTAGGTTGCTTAGTTTTGTTGATGTTGGTTGTTTTGATGATAATGGTTGAAGGATATCTGATCCGTGGATGTTTTTGCTGACTTACATATTTTTGTGGTTGAAGAATTGAGATTTAGGGAATTGCAAACTCGAAATGGTGCTGAATGATCGAAGAAAGAATGTCGGGAATTGGAAAAATAGAGGGAAATATCGCCCCGGACCGATTTGGATCACCCCGGCTCAGGAAGGATCAACCGCACCCAACCTTTGCTGCTGTGGGATTGGGCGAGCTCAATTAAATTTCAAAATTTTTGCAGGTCAGGGCACCGGATCGGCTGATCAGAAACAAGATCGGTCGATCTTGATCAGGCATCCTATTTTGGATCGGGCAGATCCTCTGATCGACCAATCCTGCTTCAGATCGGTCGATCCTGGCGCACTTTTAAAGTGGAATTTAGGGCCCATTTTGCCCCATCTCAAGTTCTTTCGAAATCCTACTCTCCAAAATTTCAATTCTTGCCTAATTACTCAATTTTTTGTGAATCTTACCCTCTATTGTTGCTAATGGCTAGCAAGAAAATCCGTGGGAGTTCCTCTTGTCTGCCCTTCGCCGTCCATCTAACTTCGATGATGAAGAGTATCAACATTTGAAAAACCTTGCAGAGAGGCAAGTGGTCGGCACTAGATATTTTGGCAGGGATGCATTGGAGGCTTTGGGGTTAAAGGAGGATGTTTGGAACCTTCTTACCGGAATGGGATGGAAGAAGTTTTTGACTGACTGTTAGGAAAGGTGCGAACAACAATCCTGTCTCCGTGAAGTTCAAAATTAGAGGTAAAGAATTCTTATTGAGAAGGCATTAAATTGGTGCTATTTTTTTTTTGTAATGAAGACTCCATGTTTATTCCTGATGAACTTTATCTTGCTCAATTTTGGGAGTCAATTTCTGGGATAAAAACTGAAGGTGTTTTTAATATAAAGTCTTGCAAGTCATCTTCCATTAGAACTCCTGTGCTCAGGTACATTCATAAGGTGATAGGGGGTCGGTCTGTGGTCGTCATGAGTCTGGCAATGTGATTCTTTCGGAGGTATATTTTATGTTTGCTATGATGAATGGGATAAAGTTCTCAATGGGAGGATTGTTGATGGATGGTTGTAGTAGAATATATCATTTGAAGACTCCATCTATTTGTGGTTTTGGTATGTTAACTCTAATTTTTGAAACCTTTTGTATTAAGTTGTCGGGTGTTTTTGCTCCTGGATTGCCTATTGATACTAGTTCATTGGTTGCTGGAAAGTTTTTGGTTCCTTCTCGGCATGGAGAGTGTTATTATTATAGGTTAGGGAAAAGGTGATTTAATTGCCCCATGTTGAACTAACTGTGATTGATAATTTAGAGGATAGATCCAACTGGTTGATGGACTCTGAGGACCATTTGGGTTTTGTTGGGGTTTTTTCGAGTGCTAGGTTAGCCGAGAAGCAGTAGTCCGGAGAACAAAGAGCAGGAACGAGTTCGCAGCCACCACCACCACCAACACCTGTTGACGATTGGCAGTAGCAGATGTTCGTGATGATGCAGCGAGCTACTAACTCGGTTGAGGCTTTGTTTGTTTCTATGCAGGGTCTCGATGTCCGGATGACCGCTATGCAGGGGGACTTCACCGCTTACCAGGAATTTACTGTTGCCCGATTTGAGAGCATCGACCGGAGAATGGACGAGATCCATGGGGATGTCCCTCTCGATTGTCTGATGGTCAATCGAGGATGCCATCCTTCATAGATTGAGTCAAAACTGTCAATTTAGTATTGAAAGAACTTGAGCCTGACTACTCATTGACATCATTAATCTCAGGAATGTCATCTCCCATCTCTCTCATGGTCATGCGTACTAAATTAGCTTCATAAAAAATAACATTACATGTTATCACCACAAGTTTAGTAGTCTTATTGATTTCCTGATATCTCTTATGAGATGTGTGCTTATATCCACGGAACACGCATTCCTCAACTTTGGGAGAAAAAACATCTAGTTTCGACTTGTTATTGTTGTGAACATAATATGGTGAATCGAAAGCACGAAGATAAGTTAGGGAAGGCTTACAACCATGATATATTTCATATGGGGTCTTCTGAAGTCTGTTATTGATGCCGCTTTAATTTTGAGTATAACACGCCGACATCAATGTTTCGACCCAAAAATTCCCACCCAAGCTGGTCTCAGCCATCATGGTTTGGACTGCTTCCTTCAGTGTCCAATTCTTTCGCTCTGCTAAGCCAATCTACTGTAGAGTTCTTGGAGTAGAACGCTCATGCCCGATATCAACTTCCGCATAGGAAACCATTAGAGGGTCGTTGCAAAACTCTGTTCTATTATCGAATCTAATTCTCTTGACTGTAACCTCTCATAGGTTCTGGACTCGCATGATCAGCTCTGGCAGTACGTGTTGGGATCGTATACTGAAAGCATATATGATTAAGTGTTTTGTACACTGGTCTTCATATATGTGTTGCCACAACAATGCTCGCTGTCTGATGTAACAAACATACAACGAACCATAATATCCTATTATCTCGCCTATAGGGATGATCATATGGTGTGTAGGAGATCACAAAGGATCATATGAATCGTTTGACCTAGCGAGATATAAACAGTATCACAGCTGAGACAGTCCCTGGATAGGCTGTCGGTCTAAGCTGCGGCACATCGGTTCATAAGTGGGCTTATCCTAGCTACTTGATGTGTTGGTACATAGTTATGTATTGATGGGATCATCAATGGGATGTGCCATTCTCATTGACATATGAATGAGCCAGATCCCTAACATACTTCCTATGATCTTAAACCTAACTGAAGGATAAGGGGCACACACAGATTGAACACACTTTGATTTACTAGAGTGGCGAGTCTTACATGTACTCTAATACTTGTATTTTGGGTGTTGGCAATTTGTGTGTGGCCTGCTTAGTCTGGACATTTAGGTAAGCATATCCACTTCAGAATGGTGACATTCCATGAGGAGCTCACAAGGTTCATTATGCTAAACCCTGCAGGTTGAATTATTTAATTCAGGCATAAGTGAAAAGGAGTGAGTGGTATTACTCAGGAAATAAGAGATTAATTAATTGTGGTTGATTGTCATAAGCCAAATTAATTAATGAATGTCTAAAACCTTAAATATGTGGATCATGTTAGTTTGGTGCAACCCATTCCTAATAACGTGGCAATAAAGGGGCGAGTCAGCATTGTTACCGTGGTGAAGGTTAAAACAATGTTTTATTAATTAATTATGTTCTGGGTTGAACAAGGAAGGATTAATTAATAAAGAGGGCCCACTTTATTATTTGCATCTGGTCCCTGGTCTGGCCCATGAACTGCTCACATCCCATTAGGGTTAGGGTTTCTCAAAACCCTAACACTATATAAAGGCCTTCTCCCTATCAGATCATTAGAGACTTTTTCAGTACATTGAAAAAAAAAAGGGATAGAACGGCGGCGGCTATCCAGAGGGAGAAACTGATCGATTTCTCCAGATCTCGGATTCAACTTGGTAGATAATCCTCACCAGATTTCCAAGGAGCAACGGAACAGTTCAGAAGATAAGATCTGTAGGAACAATTGTCCATCGCCGGCGTTCTATCTCAGATCTAAGGTTATTTCATCGTTATTGGCTCCGATCTAGATCTGTAGATCAAACGGTGAAATCAAGTATTCCCTAAATCAATCCACTGCAATTAATATTGTAGGAGCATGCATAGGTTCGCATGATTTATTTAATTAAAATTTGTTCCTGGTATCCTAAGAACGATCCATGGCAAGGAATTCATGAATGTCAACTGGTGTTGTCCATCGTAGACTCAAACCCTACAATTGGTATCAGAGCCAGGTTCATGTTCTTAGGCTCTATCTTGGATAAATTGAAATTAAATGAATATGTATGTTCATGGATGGATTTAAACTGTCGTGGATGTTTTTGTTCTCGTGGCCTTCTCGTTTTTGGATCTGTTTTTCACCACGAGAAAATCCGTGGTTAGATTTGATAGGAAATCATGTAATAGATCTAGATCTGGTTTTTGTATTTTCTTTTTATTCAAATCTATAAAAATCTGAGAATCTGGATCCGGAAAGAAGAACGAGAAAAGGAGGATGAAGAACAGACATGGAGGAATGCTTCACCCATTAGGGTTCAGCCCCATTCAGCCACCTCTCAGATCTAGCCGCCGCTGGCGGCGATCACGGTGGGTGGCGGCGGCAGGGTTTTTCCCTGCGGCTGGGCCGCGCCCATCTCTCAGCTACTGCTCGTGAATCCGGCGAGCACGGTGAGCCCAGCGAAGCAGGCTGTGGCAGGCGAGAGCAGACAGGCCGCGCGGCGGCGGTTCTGTTGTGGTGACTGCTACTGCGTGGTGCGCGACTACAGTCGTTGGCCGGTGAGCGTGCGAAGCCGGTGGGCTGTGTGGACGGCAAGAGCAACGGCGAAAGGGGTGGTGCTGCAGGCGGCGGTTGCAACCAGAGGCAGTGCCGCGCGCTGTGCTTGCGAAGTTCACCGGCGATGGGATACGCGTGTGCTTAGCACGCTGTGACGGCGGTCGTGAGCAGAGGCAAGGCCTCGCGCGGCTGGCTGCGTCAGGCCGGGCTCACGCAGGGTGCATCTGCGTGCGCGCGAGACCTCGCCGACGCTGCTATTAGCTCCGACGACGTGACTGGGCTGTGGACAAGAAGCTGGCGACGATGGCTAGGGTGCGAACTACAGTGGCCGGCTGCAGGCGGTGGCCGGCGGCTGCTGTGTGGCTGTGGCGGCTAGGTTTGTGAAACTAGGGTTTGCAAAACCTAGGGTTTCCTAGCACGGGCCGGAAATCAGGCTTGTCAGCCTGGAGGCGGCCCGCAGTCTGAAAAATTAGGGTTTGGTTGCTCATGTGGGGCCAGAAACCCTAATTTGCAGCCCAATTTCTGTTTTTTGAGCCCGGTTCAGTTTTCAAGTCGAACGGAGGCCTAGTTTGAAGATCTGTACTGAAAAATAAATCTTGTAATAGTTAGATTTAATTATTTTTCAGTTGTAATCGCATCTGAGGGGCCACTAAAAATTTTATTTGTTTATTTAATTATTTCTCGTACTGATGTGATTTATTATGTGCGCACTAGTAAATAATAGGAAGCATGATTATTTGCTTTAATTATTTACAGTTATAAGCATGTTGCAATTTAATTTTTGAGCATGTCTTATGTGATTTATTTTATGTTTTAAATTGTGTGTATAAATTCCGGGATCATATTAATTTATGATGGAATTTTAGATGTGACATAATTTATGGAACATAAAATAATGTGTGCGCATGAAACCTTTAGAATTAAAAATACTAAGCTAGATTTTGGTTCTTCTCTAACCAAGATCATTAGACCTCCACAAATATGACCTCTCACTGGAAGTGAGACATCTTGAAGCGTAAACGTCTACTCAAGTAGCTTGCATTAAAGGCTTCTCACTAGGTCTGGTGCGATGAGGTTTCTAAATAAAACATTTAGTTTAAGATGAGAAGTGGGAGCCTCTGAGCAAACGTCTACTCAAGTAGCTTGCATTGAGACAACTTTCACTGGTCTCTAAGATTAAACTAAATGAGATAAGAAAGGATGTGAGGGGCATGCGGCATGGGTCCAGTACGTATGCTAAATCGCTCTAAACATCCGGAGTTAGGATTGTGGTTAAACTGGCTTAGATGTTGCCTGGAGTATAACTCATGAATGATGTCCCTGCTCCGGATGGGTGAACATGGTCTTAAGATCTCCAATATTAATTTCTTTTGCTTAAGATACCTGGCATGTTAAGAAATTAAAGGACCTATTTAGGTCTGGTTGAGCGTTTGCCGTAAACGCCTACCCAAGTAGCTTGCGGTAAATTAGCTTGGGCAATTGGAGGAAGCAAATTGCATTATTTTATCTAAAGGTTCTATGCATATTTGTTTCAATTTTTCGTAGTATGTGCTTACTTTAATTCGCTTATTTCTTTTCAGATATGTCTATGAATAATGTCATTAATATTCTCGCTCAAAATCCTCTCAATGGTCCGAATTTCCTTGAATGGAAACGTAATTTGGATTATATCCTTGTTGCGGAAGAACACAAGTTTGTCCTTACTGATCCTTCTCCGCCAGTCCCAGCTGCTGATGCTACTGCCGAGCGGCAGAAGTCTTACAATAAGTGGATCAAGTCTAATAATATAGTGAAATGCTACATGATGACCACTATGAGTAAGGTACTGCAGCTGCAGCATCAGCATTATGATAAGGCCTGTGAGATTATGGATAATCTAGCAGCGACTTATGGGGAGATGGACAGAACTATCAGATTCAATCTCATGAAGGAGATTGTGAGTAAGAAAATGTCTGAAGGCAGTTCAGTGAGAGAGCACGTGGTTGCCATGACTCACCTCATGGATGAACTAACGTTGCATGGTGGTGGTATTGACGCGGAAGCCCAAGTCGATATCATACTAAACTCTCTTCCCAAGTCTTTTGAAAACTTTAGGTTGAATGCTGTGATGAACAACAAGGAGTATACTCTTAATGAGTTACTCAGTGACTTGATGGCAGCACAATCCCTGATGGAACCCGAGAAAGCAGTTTTGGCTTCTTCTGGTAGCCGGTCTGCTATTCTCATTGACATATGAATGAGCCAGATCCCTAACATACTTCCTATGATCTTAAACCTAACTGAAGGATAAGGGGCACACACAGATTGACCACACATTGATTTACTAGAGTGGCGAGTCTTACATGTACTCTAATACTTGTATTTTGGGTGTTGGCAATTTGTGTGGGGCCTGCTTAGTCTGGACGTTTAGGTAAGCATATCCGTTTCAGGATGGTGACATTCCCTGAGGAGCTCACAAGGTTCATTATGCTAAACCCTGCAGGTTGAATTATTTAATTCAGGCATAAGTGAAAAGGAGTGAGTGGTATTACTCAGGAAATAAGAGATTAATTAATTGTGGCTGATTGTCATAAGCCAAATTAATTAATGAATGTCTAAAACCTTAAATATGTGGATCATGTTAGTTTGGTGCAACCCGTTCCTAATAACGTGGTAATAAAGGGGCGAGTCAGCATTGTTACCGTGGTGAAGGTTAAAACAATGTTTTATTAATTAATTATGTTCTGGGTTGAACAAGGAAGGATTAATTAATAAGAGGGCCCACTTTATTATTTGCATCTGGTCCCTGGTCTGGCCCATGAACTGCTCAAAGCCCATTAGGGTTAGGGTTTCTCAAAACTCTAACACTATATAAAGGCCTTCTCTCTATCAGATCATTAGAGACTTTTTCAGTACATTGAAAAAAAGAGGGAGAGAACGGCGGTGGCTCTCTAGAGGGAGAAACTGATCGTTTTCTCCAGATATCGGATTTAACTTGGTAGATAATCCTCACCAGATTTCCAAGGAGCAAGGGAACAGATCAGAAGATCAGATCTGTAGGAACAATTGTCCATCGTCGGCATTCTATCTCAGATCTAAGGTTATTTCATCGTTATTGGCTCCGATCTAGATCTGTAGATCAAACGGTGAAATCAGGTATTCCCTAAATCCATCCTCTGCAATTAATATTGTTGGAGCATGCATAGGTTCTCATGGTTTATTTAATTGAAATTTGTTCCTGGTATCCTAAGAACGATCCTTGACAAGAAATTCATTAATGGCAACTCGTGTTGTCCATCGTAGGCTCAAACCCTACAGTATGATCTTTACCTTGTCCTTGGCCTTGAGAAGTTTGAACCAAGTATAGCGTTAGTAGTCATCGATGAATACCAGTGAGAATCTCTTTCCTCCAACGATTAGTGGAGTTACAGGACCGAACAAGACCATATGGAGTAACTCCAGCACTTGGGTAGTGCTTGGGCTCACTACTTTGTTCTTGAAGGAGGCCTTGCTTTGCTTCCCTTGCTAGCAGGCCTTGCATACTCCTTCCTTTTCGAACACCCCATTTTTTAAACCTTTTACCAAACCGTGCTTCGCCAAATAGTAGATTATCTTGAAATTTAGATGGCTTAACCACTTGTGTCATAGCTAGTTTGTTTTAGTTGTACTGATGGCAACAAAGTGCAAGTCATTCTACCCGCTCAGCCACTTTACTACATAGAGTGCACCTATGTGTACTCCCCTCAGCTTGATGACTCCAGTAGCTTTATCCTTGATTTGAAATTCAGATTCTTCAAGGGAGACAACATATCCATTCTTGTTAAGTTGACTGACGCTGAGTAAATTGTGCTTTAGATTAGTGATGAGGATACAATGATTAACCTTAGTCTATTCTGCTCGATGCATCCTCTTCCAATGGCTCTTCATTTGGAATTTTCACCTAACAGCATCGGTGGCCCTCGTATCATGTTGAGCTCTGTAAAAATATCTTTATTCCCTGTAATGTGTGCGAAGCATCCACTGTCGAGGATCCACTCGCTCTTCTCCTAGTGTACCTGTTCTTGCTCACATGAAGTTGTGAGTGTTGTCTAAACTTCAAATTTTAAGCCTTCCTCTGCTTCTTCTCCAACTGCGACCATGAATGCTAGTAGAGCTTCCTCGTCAGCTTCTTCCTCGTATGAGTAATCCTCATCATGATTAGGAATGTCCGGCATCTCTGTCCTTTTTAACATAGCTTGAGCTACGACATTTGATGCTAGGTGCTCGAAGACCTTTTTCGGTCTTTCCCTTTCCTCTTTGTCCACGGAAGGAAACTCGAACTTTAGGTGTTTGGAGGAACTGCATTGGAAGCATGCTCTGGGGGCTCTCCTCACTAACCTCTTCTCTTTGGAGTCGGGAGATTTCTTCTTCCCTTTTGCCTTCTCGAGGAGTTTGGAAAGCCTCATCATTTGTTATGCTCTCTCCTTCCTTAGATTGAGAACGAGATGTCGTTGTTTTCTTTGTTGTAAACTTGACTAACCAACTGGTCGGTCAGTATGGAAGAGTTTCTTGGGTTTCCATTTGAAATCCCTCATCACAAAGTAAGTTGCGTCTTCAGCTTGGTGGCTTGGCGAGCTGGCTGCTCTTATGGCTTCGTTCTTGTTCACCATTTGGATATCCCATTCGTGGGCTTGTAGTTGCGTGAAAACTCCTTGATCGACATTTTGGATAAGTTTTTTTCTTCCAGCGCGGTTGTCTTGATGAACCAATCCTCTTTCGACATCTTGGATAGGATCTTTGCGTTAAGATCTGCATTTGAGTACGACCTATTCAAAGCCTTGAGCTCGCTGATGATGGCGTTAAATCTCTTTTCCATTGCCTTTACGGTCTCTCCAGGTTGCATCTGGAATGACTGTTACTTGTCGAACACACTTGCAGTTTATTGCGCTTTATCTGATTGGTTTTGTGGCAAAGTGTGTCGAGGTAGCTCCATACTTCTTTGGCACTGTTAAACTGTTGGGATTGTATACTAAAAGCATTTATGATAAAGTGTGTTTGTTTGATAGAGTGGTCATCATAAATGTGTTACATCAATATAGTCGTTATCTGATATAACAAACATACGATACGAACTATAATATCCTATTATCTCGCTTAAAGGGATGATCATATGGTGTGTAGGAGATTACAGAGGATTATATGAATCGTTTGTCCTATGAGATATAAACAGTATCGTGGCTGAGATAGTCCTTGGATAAGCTGTCGGTTTAGGCTGCGACACAGCCGTTTATAAGTGAGCTTATCCTAGCTACTTGATGTGTCGGTACATCTTTATGTATTGAAGGAATCAACAGTGAGATGTGACATTCTAATTGACATATGAATGAGCCAGATCTCTAGATACTTGTTATGATCTTAAACCTAATCGAAGGCTAAGGGGCATATATAAGTTGACCACACTTTGAAAGATGTCCAATCGAATGTATTTGTTGGCTGCTGCGCTAGGCGGGTAGGTGGTGCTTTTCAGAAGTTCTGCACCTGCTCCACCTTTTGTTAGAACAACAGTATTCGTCAGTTTGAAGTATGTCGGACTGGTTGTCCTAGGTAACGAAACTTAGAGTTTCGTGCTTGCAGACTTTAAGACATCTTCAATCCTTAAAGTTTGTACTTTGTTAGTACGTTCCTCAACCAATTCTTCTTGTCTTTATGCGCTGAGACCTGAACTAGGAAATCCATGTTGGTGCCGTCATACTTGCAGGTCCATGCTGATGACGTCATCCTTCGGTGTTGCTTTGTCCCTATGTTGGTAAGTATGGCGTATTTGTAGAGACCATACTTAGTGGATCCGTACTTGGCAAAACCCAAACTTTCCAGCTAGACTCATATTTATCCAGACGTGTAAGTTCGGTTTGAATCTTTGTCTTTTGAGTCTCTTGCGCATTCTAGAATGATTGGACAGTCTATTCTTCAAATTAGCTCCAGCATACATTTCAATAAAAGATCCTATACAGAACTTTACAAATTTTAACTATGCTGAAACTATATAAAATGTTTCAATCAAATTTCTTAACATTATTCTTTCTGATTTTTCAGATATTATTATTATTTTTTTTTACATTTGGGTTTTCCGAAATTAGTTACATTAAAAACTTTATCGGTGTTTATTTAAATTAAATTTATCGCATAATATTTATATCCTCTCCGTCTAATAATTATACATTAGGTTACTATTTTTTTTCTTTATAAAATAAAAAATAAAAAAATAGTGTTCTCGGTACCATTTTAAAATGACTTAATTATGAAAATTTTATTTACCTTTGAATAATCTTAGAAATAAGCAATAAAGTTAAGTTTAGAAAAAGAAGAATAAATTAATATTATTAAAAACGAGACTAATGATTGTTTTGAAAATATAGAGATCACAAAAGAAAAATTAATTACTTATATAATTTTTATTAAATAAGAATAATATTGAATGCTTGTTTAAGTCAATTATTTTCTTAAACAAATTTTATTTAGATCAAATTGGATTATATAAAGGGGATGGAGGGAATATCATGCTTTTTAGGGGTGTGGACGGTTTGGCCGAAACTGGCCGAACCGGCCAAACCAAATTAATTTGGTCGGTTTGCAGTGGCGTATCCAGAAATTTTAAATTGGGGTACAATATATAAATATATTAAATTGGGGGTACATTATGTATAAATATTATGTAAAAAATATTATAAATAATAGAAAGATATATAAATTTATAAAAGAAAAAATTAATTTTGGGGGTACAAGTGTACCCCCAAAACAACCCCTACATACGCCACTGCCGGTTTGGCTGGTTAGAGAAAAATGATTTGCCGGGTTGGTTTGAAAAATTTTAAATCGGATTATTTGGTTTGGCCGACGGTTTGAAGGTTGAAACCGGCCGTTTTGACCGGACCGGCCGTATAAATAATATAATTTTAAATATAATAATGATAATAAAATATCATTTGATAGAAAGCTAAAATATCGATTATATTGATATATATGTCCGATGCTTATATTTTTTCAATTGTAACCCTATAAATCAACATATATTTAATTGTTTTTTGCAACCATAATGTTATTTATTTATTACTTATCTCATATTTATAATTAATGACAAGCGATATATATTTATATTAGTTTTATTTTGTGTATCATTATTTCTTTAATATCTAATAATAAAATTGATATACAAGTTTCATTTTTTTGTAATATTATTAGTTGAATAATCTTCAAACCGTTTAAACCGGCCGAACCAAACCGTTATAATATAGTTTGGCCGGTTTGGTTTGAAATAATTATTTGGCTGGTTTGATTTGTGAAAATTTCAAACCATACCTATTGGTTTGGTCCGTACTTTGCCCCTTAAACCGGCCGAACCGGACCGTGCACACCCCTAATGCTTTTATTCTACAAAAGCAAAATTTATTTAATGTTTCTATAAATATTAGATTACTTTATAAGAAAATTATTTAATATGCAATTCTTGGCAATTGGGAGGTGTGACAGCAAATTAATTACTGTACTGTATATTCGGATATATATAAAATATGAAGTATTATATTAAATGAGATTCTGTAGACCTCAAATTAAGTAATGATACGTGGTATTTGAAAAACGAATATTAAATAAATCCTATAAGTAGTATCAATTATTAAATGTTTATTTTTTTCTGCACACCTGAATATTCTTAAATTATCACTTACAATATAACGTGTACAATTGATTCTAGTATGAATGAGGCCACATTAAATGCATGATAAAGACATGTAATCAAATATTACAACTAATCACAAAATATCTAAGGCGTATTTATACATCAGAAAATGAAATTTAATATCATAATGGTTTGTAGCGATAAAATCAAACACCTTTCTGATTCACTAAAAATATCTTGACATGAATATAAGTAGTTTTACACTCAGCGTTATATGTGAATTAATAATTAAGTTTTTATTTTATGACATCAAAATATTTGAAAAGAAATTATATATTTATTGCCCAAATACGTATTTAGTTTTGTCCATCATATTTTAAATTAACTTTATTAAAAATTATTATATATAAATCTTATCATGCATATAAATTTAATAAACAAAATCAAAACTTACAAAGTATAACTCCACAAAATAAAATCAATCAAACTTAAGAAAAAAAAACTTTTTGTGAAAACCTAATTGTTTTATGCATTACATTTTTAGTGGTGTGTAAAACTATATGAATAAAATATTAATTTTTATTATAATTATACAACTGCAACTAGATGGTTGGATAAATGTGATTGTCTGAAAAATATATTCAATCTTGTTGTTGTTAGTGGAATTGATTACAAGATGAGAACAGAGTAGAAGGAATAACATTTGCCGAAATGTAAATAATACAGAAAAGTATGAAATCAAACTGAACAGCCGAGTCGTGATGATCTCTTCCCGCAAGACAAATACACCACCGTAGTGCTCGATTTTAGCAGTTTGTCCCTAAAGGTAAAATGGCTACGTCTCGGTCAAAACAACACCGTAATCGAACGAGCTCCGGCGAACTGGAGAGGAGCAGGACTGAGAAGTTGAAGGTTGAAAAATTCAGGGAGAATTTTGCAGAGATTCAGGTGAGAGCTAAATGCGGTAACTTCAGCATGCACCTGGGGATGCCTATTTAAAAGCTTTCAACATCTGAGGGAGCGTGTCGGACAATTAAGGTCCGAAAGCAGTTACGTTCGCGCTCATGATGATGCGAACGGTTACGGCGGGAGACATGGGCTCAAGGGGCCGTTATGGGCGACAGTCACGGAGACTTGAAGGCTCGTTTGAATTCAAACGAGTGTAAAGGTCCCGACACCTCAACGCGCACGTAAGTTGACTCATCAACCACATCGCAAGCCATGTGTGTATATGCATTGACAGGGCAAACCCAATCAATTGACCCACTCCGAAAAGCCCATCGAGCTCATTTATGTTGTCCAAAAAGGTAAGGTCGTGACGGGCCAAGGCCCAAAGACCACCCAAAAACCAATTGCCAAGAACCAAGAATCGGGAATCAGGGTCCGAGGCGCGGGGCACGAGCACGGGTGCGGGCGCAGGCTCGAGCTCGGCCTGCGACCTAGCAGAGGCTGAAGGCCAAGGCGAGGAGAGGCATGCGGCGGCAGCGCGCGTGGGCACACGGTGGGCACGTTATGCAACGTCCTTAGCACACTCAGCTATTACACCATATTAGTGTAAATGTATTTAAGTCTGTTAAGACAAGATTAGATTCCCAATGTGAGATGTCTTAATTATTACATGTCTGTAATTAATACTTAATTAATCATGTAATAATGACGCCACATGTCAACTTCACGGATTAATTTCTCACTCACCGGAATACGGATTGGAGAAAATAAATATACCACGATTATCTACTCGCAATGTAGATCGATCTTGTAATATTTAATTTTCACAAAATTAATATTTACGTCCGAAATATTTATTCAAATATCTCTGGATTCCAACAATCCCCCCATGAGTGGAAATGCCTAATGCATGAATGCACAGCCAACTAAGTCCACGAGAAATGTTGTTGCACATGAAAAGGTAACTTGTGATTTTGAACCTTTCATCTTCAATGTAGTCGGATACACTGGCGGCTTAGTGGTAAGGATACCTTGAACTACTCCTCCTCAGTGTGCACCTAGTCAACGACATTGAAACAACAATGTTTCAAACTCCATCCGTTCTCACGTTTGTTTCCTTTTTGGGCCATGGAAACCCCTTTGGATTTATAAGTGCTCCATTGAAGCTGTCTCACTTCTCACTTACATAGGTGATCTCCTTTTAAAGAGTATCCTGCCTTACTCCACCATTACAAGGTTTTCAAGAGTCATTAAAAGTCAACTGACTTAACCTGTACCACGTGCAGGGTTGTTAACACCTCTCATTGCTCACCTAGGGAAGGGTAGAAGATATTCTCTTCTAGGTGTTATCACATAAACTTATACAGCTTATTTGTCCCATTGAACCTAGTTCTTGGGATCTCCAATCATCTAGGTTGGGTATCCACTGTATTCGTTCTAAGTTGTGGATTTTACTCTCATTCCCTCT
Source organism: Plectranthus barbatus (assembly GCA_026898455.1). Lineage (NCBI taxonomy): Eukaryota > Viridiplantae > Streptophyta > Magnoliopsida > Lamiales > Lamiaceae > Plectranthus > Plectranthus barbatus. Next base: position 1,115,965 of record JAPKLW010000005.1, on the reverse strand, counting down.
AGCAGTTTATTCATTTGATCTTTGCTTAACCCCTTGGTTAGCAGATCTGCGAGATTATCTATTGATTTCACATAATCAACAAATATTACTCCATTCGAGATCAATTGTCTAACAATGTTGCGTTGACGATGTATGTGCCTCGACTAACCATTATACATATTATTCTGTGCTCGGCGAATTGTTGCTTGGCTGTCACAGTGAATCATCACTAAGGGCATAGGTTTGCTCCAACATGGAATGTCTTCTAGAAAGTGTCAAAACCATTCAGCTTCTTCACCAGCTTTGTCTAAAACAATAAACTCGGAGCGAGCTATACACGTTTGTTTTTTAGATTTCCATGATACTGCCCCCCTTTCGATCGTGAATCCATAACCACTCGTGGAGTACGAATCACTTGAATCAGAGATCCAATTGGCATCACAGTACCCTTCAAGTACTGGTGGAAACTTAGTGTAGTATAGCCCCAAGTTAAGAGTATATGTCAAGTATCTCAGAACGCTTACAAGAGCTTTTCAGTGATCTTTGCTTGGATTGCTCGTGTACCTGCTCAACTTGTACACCGAGCATGCAATATTAGGTCTTGTACAGTTAGTCAATTACATTAGACTACCAATCACTCTTGCATACTCTTCCTGAGCTACTGGGTCACCCTTGTTTTTTCTCAGATGGACGTTGAGTTCCAAAGGCGTCTTGGCCGGTGGACTATCATAAGCATTGAACTTCCTAAGGACTTTCTCCACGTAGTGAGACTGTGATAGGACAATTCCATCAGGTCTTCTTATGATCTTGATCCCTAGGATCACATCGTCCAAACTCATATCTTTCATGTAGAGGTTGCACTCCAACATGTGTTTAGTATCAACGATGATTTGTCGATTACTCCCCATAATCAACATGTCATCTACATAAAGGCAAACTATAACAAATGTGTTGGTAGTGCCTTTATAGTAAACACACTTGTCACACTCGTTGTACTTAAAACCATTTGACAACATCGCATTGTCAAATCTAATGTGCCACTGCTTTGGTGCCTGTTTTAGACCGTATAGGGACCTAACCAATTTGCAGACCTTCTTTTCTTGACCAGGTACTACAAACCCTTCGGGTTGGTCCATATAGATTTCTTCTTCTAGCTCTCCATTTAAGAAGGCTGTTTTCACATCCATTTGGTGAATCTCTAGATTGTGTACGGCTGCAATCGCAATTAGCACCCTAATGGATGTGATTCTAGTCACAGGCGAGTATGTATCGAAGAAATCATCTCCCTATCTTTCTATATTGCCTTTCCCCACCAAGCGGGCTTTATATTTATCAACAGTACCATCAGCTTTGTATTTCCTATTAAGGATCCACTTGCATCCTAAGGGTTTGCAACCTTTAGAGAGATCAGTCAAAATCCATGTATGATTTTGCATTATGCACTCGATCTCACTATTGATAGCTTCTTGCCATAGTGAGGCATCTGGTCGAGCTAGAGCATCTTTAATAGTTTTTGGTTCGTCATCCAACATAATGAAGTCAGGACCAAAGCTTTTAGCAATTCTAGCTCGTTGACTATGTCTTGGTTCTTCCTCTATAGGATCGGAACTAGTAGCCTCTTCATGAGTTTTCTTCCCAGAGACCTCTGGAACATCTTCCTTGCTCTTGCAGGAGTAGATGTGTTCATAGAATATTTCATACCTTGACTCTATCATTGTTCCTTCAATCACATTCAGATTTTTCGATCCTTGTACTAGGAAATGATAGGCTGCACTGTTTAACGCATACCCTATAAAGATGCAATCAACTGTTTTAGGGCCAATTGCAACTTGTTTGGGTAAAGGTACCTCAACCATTGCCAAACAGCCCCACACCTTGAGGTATTTGTAGGAAGGTTTTTGACCATTCCACATTTCACAGGGGGTTACATCTTTCCCTTTTAACGGTATCTTATTCAAGTTGTAGTTAGAAGTTAGGATAGCTTCTCCGCACATATTTTGTGGTAGCCTTGAGCTGATCAACAGTGCATCATCATCTCTTTTAGTGTACGAGTCTTCTTTCGGCAACACCATTAGACTGGGGTGAATATGGTGCAGTTGTTTGATGAAATATGCTTGAGGCAGCACATAGTTCTTCAAATGGAGCAACATTTTCCCCAGCCCTATCACTTCGAATCACCTTAATTCGAGCCTCCAATTGATTCTCAGCCTCTACCTTGTAGTTTTTAAAGGCTTATATTGTTTCATCTTTACTTCTTAGCAAGTAAATGTAGCAATATCTTGTGCAATCATCTATAAAAGTAATACAGTACTTCTTACCACCTTTAGTTTGCACAAACTTTAAGCCACATAAATCAGTGTGAACCAACTCTAGAGGTTTAGTACTCCGTTTGACTGAATGAAATGGTAACTTAACCATTTTTGCTTCAACACAAATCTCACATTTAGTTTGTTTGAATGCAGTCACTTTAAGTAAATTTAAATTTACTAATCTTTTTATAGCATTTAAATTTACATGTCCCAAACGAATATGCCATAAATCAGAGCACTCAATCAAGTAAGCAGAAGAAGACTCAACTTTATTAATCACTTTTTCGGCTTAGCGTCGTGTCATTACATTCATTTTGAAAAGTTCATTGGCGAGATAACCTCGGCCAAGGAACTTCCCAAACTTAGATAGAATAAACTTTTTAGACTCGAAAACAAGCTTAAAACCATTTGTTAGGTGGTGCTTTTCAGAAGTTCTTTTGGATGTCGGGGACATGCAGCACATCCTTCAAAGTGAGTTCCTTTCCACTCTTGAGCCTTAGAACCACGTTTCTAACACGAGCCACATCAGACGAGGCCTGGTTGCCCATGTGAAGCTTTCTACCTTCAACAACTTTGTAGGAAGTGAAGACACTCCTCTCGGATGCCATGTGACAAGTTGCACCCGTATCAATGAACCACTCCCTTGGGTTGTCCACGTGCTCGACTTTGGACACAACAACACACAAGTCCTCTTCCCAATCATCATCGAGTTTGACATCTTTTCTTTGCCCTTGCCTTTAGCTTTGGGCTTTTTGAATTGGCTAGTCATGTGGCCGGACTTGTCACAATTGTAGCAATCACCCTTGAACTTTGGCTCTTTTATAATGATGCTTTTGTTCGATTGGGTAGGCCTTTTCGTTTCTTTGATGGACCACCACGTTCCATCAAATGGGCATTAGCCTCCATAGCCCTTGGCTTAGGATCAACCCTTCGATTGTCTTCTTAAATTCGAAGTTTGATAATAAAATCTTCAAGAGTCGTTGCCTTTTCCTTATGCTTAAGGTAACTCTTAAAGTCCTTCCACGAAGGGGGTAGCTTTTCTATGACCGCAGCCACGTTAAAAGCATCGAGAAGTGACATCCCTTCGGCTTGAACATTGTGCAAGATTAATTGAAATTCTTGGACTTGTTCTACAACCGATTTGTTTTCTACCATTTGGTACGACAGATACTTGGCCACGACGTACTTTTTAGTACCCGCGTCCTCGGTTTTGTACTTCTTTTCTAGCAGTTGCCACAACTCTTTAGCACTAGTTACATTGTTATAGGTCCTATACAAGGTATCTACTAAAGCATTTAAAATAAAGTTCTGACAGAGGAAGTTATTGTGGCACCAACTGTCGAAGGCATGTCTTCTATTGATGTCTCGCTCATCATCAGCAATTTCAGGTTTGTCGTCCTTGAGGAAAGAGGCCAGCCTGAGAGTGGTAAGGTAGAACAACATCTTCTGCTGCCACGTTTCGAAGTCCACTCCTGCGAACTTGAACGGCTTCTCAGCTTGAGCGTTGGTAGGGAAAGTGTGGTTCAACATAGGAGCATTGGGATCATATCCGGGCACACCTCCGGCTCCATTTCAAGTAGGGTTGGCAGTGTTGTCTCCGGTACGGGGGTTGTTGATGTTGTTAGCCATCTTATTTCAGATCAATTTGTATATTTATCTTGTGATTGTTGTTGTTAGTGGAATTAATTACAAGATGAGAACAGAGTAGAACGAATAACACTTGCAGAAATGTAAATAATATAGAAAAGTATGAAATCAAACTGAACAGCCGAGTCAAGATGATATCTTCCTGCAAGACAAATACGACACGGTAGTGCTCAGTTTTAGCGATTGGTCCCCAAAGGTAAAATGGCTACGTCTCGGTCGAAATAGCACCGTAATCGAACGAGGTCTGGTGAACTGGAGAGGAGCAGGACTGAGAAGCTAAAGGTTGAAAAATGCAGCGAGAATTTTGCAGAGATTCAGGTGAGAGCTAAATGCGAGAACCTCAGCATGCACCTGGGATGCCCATTTATAGGCTTTTCACACATGAGGGAGCGTGTCGAATAATTAAGGTCCGACAGTAGTTACACATGTGCTCATGATGACATGGACAGTTACGGTGGGAGACACGGGCTTGAGCGGCCACTACGAGCGACAGTCACGGACACTTAAAGGCTCGTTTGATTTCAAACGAGTGTAACGATCCCGACACCTCAACGCGCACGTGTGCTGACTCATCAGTCACGTCGCAAGCCATGTGTGCATATGTATTGACTGGATAGACCCAGTCAACTGACCCACTCCAAAAACCCCATCGAGCTCATTTTTGTTGTCCAAAAAGATAAGCTCGTGACGAGCTTTTCCAAAGACCAAGAACCAAGAACCAAGAACTGGGAATCGTGGTCCGGGATCCAGAGCTCGGGGCTCAGGGCACGGGCGCGGGCTAGGGTTCGGGCTCAGCCTGTGGATTCGTAGTGTAAATGTATTTAATCCTGTTAAGACAATGTTAGATTCCCAATGTGGGATGTCTTAATTATTACGTGTCTATAATTAATACATAATTAACCATGTAATAATGACGCTACGTGTCAACTTTGCATTTTAATTTCTCACTCACCGGAATACGAATTTGAGAAAAATAAATATACCATGATTATCTACTCGCAACGTAGATCGATCCTGTAATATTTAATTTTCACAAAATTAAATATTTACGTCCAAAATATTTATTTAAATATCTCTTGATTCCAACAAATCTTTGTCTATCGATATCATAAATATAATTATATTGTAAGTTATCATATATATAAATTGAATTACATAGATATGTTTAAGAAATAATAAAAATAAATAAATAGAGTATGATAGATTTATATACTAAAAGCATTATGATTGATATATTAAGAACAAGATTTTTGGTTAATATACTTGTAATCATTATAGTTGTATTATCGTCTCATGTCTGAATTAAATAAATGTATTGCTAGCGACTCTATTCTTTTATTTCGTCGATGGGGAAATTATACGATGTGTTATAGAGCACAAAAGATTGTATGGACCGCTTAGCAAGATATAAATTGTTATCACAACTAAGACAGTGCTGGGATAGACCGTCAGTTTAAGTTGCAGCACATTCAGTAATTAATAGCTTATCTTGGTCACTAGATGTGCTGATACATTTGGTACGTATTGATAGGACCTAACTTAGATTGATTCTTTATCTGGCATTAAAAGAATCTTGATCTCGATGGCTTGATGATATCTGAAGCCTAATGAAAGTTCAAGAGGTATGCACAAGTTTTTGTATAACTTCTAGTTCTGTAGTTAGGTTACCATATCAAGTATAAGATGGTGACATTCCCTAAGAAGCTCAAAAGGTTCACTATGCTAAAGTTCTGCAGGTTGATTAAGTTCAAGCATAAGTGAAAAAGATTGAGTCGTATAACTTTGGAATAAAAGATGTTAATTAATTTGTAGGCTTTTCATAGCCTAAATTAATTAATGAATATTTATAACCTTAAATATGAGGATATATTGAGTCCATGCAACACGTTCCTCATAATGTGGTAACAAAGAGGTAGGACAATATTGATTCTCTGTTGGTATGAATAAATTTTAATTAATTGATTATATTATGGGCTGAATATGAGAATTAATTAATTGATAAGACTTCTTTTTTATTTGCATACTAGTCCCTGGTCTGGCCCATGAAAAGCTCAAGCCCATTAAGGATTAGAATTCTCCTACAAATACCCCTCTAGTTCTCAGATCACAATACATCACAAGATCAGAAGTTGCTGAGCAACAAATCAGAAAAGTGGAAGCTGCTATAGGCGACTGGACCTAAGCTGAGGGAAGGAAATTATGTTTCTTGATAGGCATGATATTTGGAGGGAATCTTCTTCAGACATTCGGATCGGAACGAGGATACAGATCAAAAGATAAGATCTAGAGGATCATTCGCCTTCTCTCTCCTCTTCTTTTTTGATGTTTTATTCATTAAAAATCAATGATTTTATTATGATTATTTCAGGATTGAATCTTTTTGCGCAAAAAGGACTCAAGATCAAATCCCTGCGCAAAAGTTCAGAGATTATTCCATCTAGGTATTCCGCAATTCTTCGTTTGTATTCAATAGGAGCATGCTAGGTTTTAATCATAGACATAACAATTATTTTAGACATCCAATAATCGATCCTTAGTAAACGGATTATGCAATTCAATTTGCACATAAAAATCCCTTCAGAGTAGACATAGAATTTATGAAATTCTCCAATTTACAAATTTGATCTAACTTAAAATGAAAAAAATAGTAATTCTTGAAATTCAAAAGAATTAGTGAATAAATTATTAGGAAAATGAGTTGTAACTGATAGATCAACTCTTACTAAGATGACTGATCACTGCTATTTCTAACAGATTAATTATAATAACAGCGGCAAATAAATTTGTAAACCCTAAGGTTATCGATCCAGGGGAATTGTGTGGGGAAACTATCCTATATACTAGCTATGATCCTAAGATTCATTGTTTGAGAGATCCAAAATCAGGGTTTTATAAAAGTAAAGAAAACAATGCAGAAAATTAAAGTAGTTTTGGAAGCAAATTTAAAGGAACACAGATTCTAGGGAAGAATTCATATTATGGATGACATGTAGGAATCAATTAATTTAACAGGTGGAATACTGCAACAATGCTATATTTCCTTGTTTGGCTAATATAACCTAGATTACTAACTAGTGACTATCTCCGCTCGGTCTCAAAGTACACCAAATTAGTCAATCTGATAAGCAAATCAGTTCAATTCCTACAGTCTAGTACATCTGTTTGGATAGTGTAGATTGTATCATGCATTCCTATTCCCACTATTAATATTCACCTCTCGGTCCTTCTATCAATAGCTAGACATCTAAATTAATCGTCACCTCTCGGTCCTTGAATTAATCTAGAATTATAGAATAAACACAGGAATCATGAACCTAATTAATTAATCCTAACATGCATCCATAATAATATCAACCCCTAGAACCCGCTAGGGTTTCTAGCCACTCATCGCAGATAGAGATCCAAAAGAAAACATATTAAATTGCATAAACATAAAGAACTTACAAGAAAATAAAAGGGTTTCGTGTTTCCCAAGTCTCCAAACTCTCAAAACAAAATTGTAGAACGAAAATATGATAAGGAATTATGGGGCATTCTGAAAAATTGAATTTACATAGGTATTTATAGTGGTGGATGTGTATCCTATCAAATCTAGGGCTAAAGATATGAATAAATCCGTTTTTCCTCGAATTTCCGCTCCAGCAGACAGCCTCGCGTCGATCGTGGCTGATACACGTCGATCGACGTGGCTTCTTGGTCGGCATCGATCGATGCTGATTGGCGTCTGTCGACGCGGCTTCTCGCCCCTTCTGCGCGGTCTCACGATTTTGGCCATAACTTTCTCTCCCCGAACTCCGATTGACCCGATTCCAGTTGCGTTGGAGAGCTAACTCAAGGCATCATCCATTGCCATGTACCAATAGCTCGAATTCCTCTTGTGGAAGAACTCTTCACTGCTACTCTTACACGTCACTGCTTCCGGAACGGATTTCTCCTGAACTTAGGCCTAAAACCCTACAAAAACACCAAAATGCGCATAATACCACCTAATATAGACTCATGCATAGAATATATATATAAACTCAATAAAACTACATAAAATAGTAGAAAATAATATAGATAAGCGAGTAAAATAATGAGCTTATCAATGACTGAACCTTCATATGGCTGAAGATGACTCAATTGAAGTGATAAAGTGATTACATTCTAGGGTATTCTAAGGGATGAGCGTAAACTTGACTGAGGATAACAACATATACTAGGGTTTTCCTTTAAATAAAGGAAAAATGGTCCACTAAAAAGGACTTTTTGAAAATTGAGAAAAATTTGAGGGTTTCTCGCTCATTTACTTCTGATGCTTCTGTTTGATCCTTAGTTAGAAGAATTTTAAATATTTAATTGGAAGGTAATGGATCAAAGAGTAAATTCATAGATTAAGAACTTGAATTGATCTAGACTGAATATTGAGAAATCTTATATCGAACTTAAGAGTTTTTAATCGGTTTTACTAAAATAACTTGGAAGGAAAATTCAGCAAATGCAGATACATGACTTACTAGTTGTTAGTTTAATGAATGTCCTACTCAAAGTAATCAATTCTTTAACTGACACTTCCGATGATGGATTTATATACTGTAAGCATTATGATTGGTATATTATGTACAAGGTCGATTGGTTAATATACTGGGAATCATAAATGTTGTATGTTCATCTCCTGTCTGAATTAACAAACATGTGTCGCAAACGCAATTATCCTCTTATCTCGTCGATAGGGAGATCATACGGTGTGTAGTAGATCACGAAAGATCATATGGATCGTTTGACCTAGCGAGATATAAATAGTTATCACAGCTGAGACAGTTCTAGGATAAATTGTCGTTGTAGGCTACAACATACGCAGTAATAATCATCTTGTCTTGGATGGCTTGGTATGCTGGTGTGGGGCACGCATTGATAAGGACCTAAGTCGAGATCGATTCTTTTATCTGACATTAAAAGAATCTAGATCTCTATGGCTTGATGAGATCCTAAGCCTATATGAAGGTACAGAAGTATACGCAGATTGTGTATTACTTTGAGTTGCAGTGAAAGGCTCTAGTTGAGCTTGTATATTTGTATCTTGGGTAATAGCAGTTTGTGTATGACTGTCTGGTACTGGAACTAGGTAGCCACATCCAATATAGGATGATGACATTCCCTTCACTGACTTTATTTGACCCTTCACTGACTTTAAACTCTTAGCCTTCTGACGAATTGTCCACATGCTCGATGTAGTTGTTGGGCATTAAATGTTGACTCATCGGCTTCTGACTTTGAACCGTGAAGACTTGTGTCCTGCATTTAAGTGATTTGCCACCCTTTTCGATCGACACATAAAAAATTGCTTATAAATACCCCTTTTACGAGGTAGAGTTAGCACACAACCCATCCTCTTTTAGATCTCAAAAATATCTCAAATCCACTCATCTAAAGATCATGACTTCTCCATCTGATATCATCATTGAGCAAAATAAAATCCTAAACAAACATGGCTTGATGGTTCGGTGTTGGGAAAGTCCACGGGTTTATAACACAGTGACGGGGGGTCTGATGACAAATGGCCTTGAATCGTTTGTGACCAGAAAACCTTTCTCCTTCCATGAAGATATGCTGAAGGTGTTTGCCAACGGCTGCTATGTTATGGAGGATAATGAGATCCATGGAAACATCAACGGCCAGGAATTATGCTGGTCTCCTGAGTCCTTTTCCATCAGCTTTGGACTTCCTCACGGTGATACGCCAAACATGGACTACCTAAAGGAGGATACGGCACCAGAGTGGACTGCTTGGCAGAGGTGGAGAGATTACAACATCGGTTTATATCTGATGGCCCCATCGAGGTTCCTAATGCCTCAATATTGCCTGACATTCGATATCATCAATTAGATGGTCGTCGGTAACTCACCGTTGGACACAAACTTCTCACCGCAGGTCTGGAAGGCTATGATGGCCTTCGTGGATGAAGAGGAGGTCGGCTGGGATTCCTTTGTTTTTGATCGAGTGAGGTACGCCTTCAAGAATCTGCCTTCTATCCCTGTTCCTTTTGGGATGCAACTGAGCTCACTTCTGGAGCAGTAGATTCCGACATTTGTTCGAGGCTGGACCAATATTGAGGACTCCGACTTCTATTCACTGAGGCGTCATCCTTCCTGCTGAAAGCTTTCCAAAACAAATTTTCTGAATATGTGTTGTGATGTAATTTCCTTTTTTTGCTTGGACGAGGTACTCTCCTCCCTCTTATCAATGAATCGTTCTCCTTTTGTCTTCAATGTTGAGCAAACTGTCTTCCAAATGATAAATGCGACTAACTTAACTAATAAGCCAAACAGTTTTACATGCTCAGTTCAACAGTTTTGCACCAATCAATTTTCATCTCTCTCTCTTGAGATTTCATCAAACTCTAGAAGTCCTAGTTTAATGCATAGCTCCTTAAATCGAGCCTCAAGTAGCGGTTTAGTAAAAATATCCGCTAACTGGTCTTCCATTCTTATATATTCCACTGAGATATCTCCTTTCTCAACATGATCTCGAATGAAATGATGACAAATATCAATGTGCTTCGTCCGGGAATGTAGAACTGGATTCTTCGAAATGCAAACTGCATTGTTGTTGTCACAGTAAATAGGTACACATCTAGTCTCTATCCCATAATCCTTAAGCTGTTGTATAATCCAAAGCACTTAAGCACATCAACTTGCAGCTGCTACATATTCAGAGTGGTTGATGTGGCCACTGAATGTTGCTTCTTGCTGAACCAACTGATCAGTTCATGACCCAGAAACTGACAAGCTCCACTTGTGCTCTTCCGATCGATTCTACAGCCTCCAAAATCTGAATCCGAGAATCCATTCAGCATGATTCCATTAGTTTTGGGATACCAAATACCTAAAGACTCAGTCTTCTAAAGGTATCTCACGATCCACTTAGCTGCTTCCATGTGGGACTTCTTTGGATTCACCTGGAATCTTGCGCACACTCTCACATCGTAAGATATGTCGGTCTGCTGGTAGTTAGATATAGCAACGATCCAATGATCCCTCAATAAGCAGTTGGATTGATAGGTTCTCCTTCTTCATTAAGAGTAATCTGAGAACTGGTGCTCATGGGAATCCTCAAGGACTTCTTCTTCTCCTGACCAAATTTGTTGATCAACTCTTGAGTATATTTCTTTTGACTTATGAAAATCCCTTTATCAGATTGATCAACTTGCAGTCCAAGAAAATATGTCATCTTGCCCTTCATACTCATTTTAAATTTTTTTTGCATCAACTGGGCAAATTTCTCACATAGCTTGTTGTTCTTGCCGTCAAGGATGATATCGTCTACATAGATTTGAACAAGAAAAATTTCCTCTCCATCTTTTATTTTGAATAGGGTTCGGTCGATTGCGCCCTTCTCAAAACCATTCTTGAGCAGAAACTGGGAGAGAGAGTCATACCATGCTCTAGGTGCTTGCTTCAATCCATACAAGGTTTTTCTTAGCTTGTAGACTTGGTTTCCTTCCTCGAAACCTGGGGGTTGTTCAACATAGACTTCTTCCTTCAGCTCTTCATTGAGGAAGGCACTCTTCAACATAGACTTCTTATCGAAGTCTATCCTTTCGTATTGTGCATACCCCTTGGCAACCAATCTTTCTTTGTTCGAACGATGGTACTGGTCTCGTCTCTTTTGTTCTTGAAGAACCACTTGGTGCCGATCATGAATTGATGTGTCGGTCTATCTACTAGATACCACACATTGTTGTGAGTGAACTCCTCTTGCATCGCATTAACCCAATCTGTTGATTGAAGAGCTTCGTCGATCTTCACAGGTTTGATTTGAGAAATGAAGCAAGACATCAATGCAGTGCATTTTCTTGTTTGAACAGGATTGCCAATATCATCTAGAAAAGCTTCAATAGGATGATCTCTTATCCAACTAGGAGCAGCTGTTGTCTCAGGAAATGTTGGGGGTCCTTGGTGAGATGGTTCACTTAAAAGTTCTGGAACTGGTTCCTGCACCGCAATTGGCTGGTCAGCTGGAACTGCTTCCTCAGCGGCCTCAAGGTTGACTTCCTTGGCTTCAGGTTGCTCTGCTTCCAAAACTGTTGCATTGGCTTCGGGGGGGTTTCTCTTCATTCTGATCTTCTAGGTTAATGAGCTTTAAGGCCTCAGCAATGACATTAGCATCATTGGCCCTCGCGACTGTTTGGGGTTCAGCTGAGGTAACTGTTGTCTCACGAGCATCATTCATAGATCTAGTCAGAGGAACTGTTTGATTATGATTTTAGCTTCCTTATTAACATCCTAGATCTCATGATTTTCTCGACCCAGTTCTTGAAGTGTCCTGCGCACTAGAGTAGCTTCATAAAAAACAACATGACATGTTATTTCCACAAGTTGGATTGTCTTATTGAATACCCTATATCCCTTATATGAAGGGTGTCCATAGCCGAGGAACACATCTTCATCAGCCTTAGGGCTGAAGGTATTCAGTTTGGACTTCCCATTGTTGTAAATATAACATGGAGAACCGAATGCACGTAGATGAGCTATAGAAGGCTTACGACTATTGTATATCTCGCAGGGAGTTTTGTGTAGTTGCGTGTTGAATGCACTTTGATTTTGCATGTAGCAGGCTGTCATCAAGGCTTCTCCCCAAAATCTTTTTCCAAGGTCGGATTCAGCCAACATGGTCCTCACTGCTTATTTGAGTGTTCTATTCCTCAACTCAGCTAGGCCATTTTGTTGAGGAGTTCCTTGAGTTGACTTCTCATGCTCGATTCTAATTTTAGCACAAAAGTCCTTGAGGGGTCCATTGCAAAATTATGTTCCATTATCGGACCTTATCCTTTTAACATTCACCCCTTTGTCATTCTGAAGTCGGGTAATCAGTTCTGGCAGCTGAATCTCGACTTCATCCTTGGACTTGAGCAACACCACCCACGTGTATCTTGAGTAGTCATCAACGACTACTAATGTGTACTTTCTTCCTCCAATTGTGGGCGGAGTAACTGAACCAAAAAATTCCATGTGGATCAATTCCAAGATCCGGTCCGTGCTTGCTGTAACTGGCCTGTTCTTAAACGAGGCTATTCTATTTTCCAAGCTGGCAAGCTTTACAGACTACTTCTTTTTAGAACTTCCTCTATGGCAGTCCATCAACTAAATTATGCTTTGCAAGATGTCTGATCGAGTTGAAGTGCTGAGGAACTGTGCGCCAAGAGCTAGGTTCCTTCTTCTCCACTGTACCAATCAACAATATATAGACCTCCTTTTCTGATTTCTCTGATCTTGGTCTCGTGAGTCAGCTTGTCTATGATGTGGCACTCTGATTCTTCAAAACTGACAATGTAGCCACTCTCGCTCAACTGGTCGATGCTTAGAAGATTGTGCTTCAAGTTGGTGACTAAGGACACATTCTGAATGATGATTCCCTGTTGCTCCACGCATCCCTTTCCAACTACTCAACCCTTGGCCTTGTTCCCGAAAGTGATAGATGTTCCTCTGCACATTACAAGATTTCATTTCTCCTTTCATGTGTGCCGAGCACCCGCTATCTAAGATCCATGATCTTGCTTTCTTCTGAGAACTCTGTCCCTGCAAGACAGAAAATTTCAATTAGGTTCCCGCATCCTTTCGGGTCCTGCAAAGTCAGTTTTCTGGATCCATCCTTTTGGTATCCAGATTTGTTTCACTTTAACAGTTCATGAAACTGAATCATTCTTAAGTGAATGGTTAACCTTTCTCCTAAAATATTGTATGCAGTTTGGATGCATTTTAGGAAAGGTTGTGGTGTGTGAACTCTTTCTGAAACTATTGTTCTTGAAATAGTCTCGAGAAGCAATTCTCGGGTGTTTAGCCATCATAGTCTTAAAATGACAAAACTGTCTTGACTTAGGCCTCGAATAGGTGTTCCTCCTAATCGTATAGTTGTTATAAAAAACTGAGTTCTATTATAACCTCTCGAATTTCTATCCGATTGTCGAACTGACTTCCTTCCAACATTTACTTGTTGCTCAGTCGTTCTTGTTGGTATAACTGGATTCCTTGCAGTTTGAACATTACGCTTATCTAGTTTTGAAGGGAATTCAGTTTTCCTCTTGACAGTTTCTTTATATAGTTTACGAACTGTGTGTTCTCCCTATCGAGGTACCAGGTTAGGGTTAGTTTTTTACCAGCATATGGTCTTTTCTTTTTGCTTAACTGGTTCTTTGGTTTTAATTTTTCCTTTCTCCAACACAATGCCTGGACTAGGTTTGGCTTTGGCAGAGACTAAAGATGTTTTCTTAGTTCTTGAAGTAGATGCATGTTCGCTCAAAACCTTTTCATTTTGGTGCTCCAACAATCCAATTCCGTGTTTATCGGATGATTTTTTTTAGCATTCAAAATTTCTTCTAATTTTCTTGAGCTCTTTTTGAAAGTACATTCACATTTAACAAGCTCAGTTTTCTTCAAGGAATCACATTCTTTTGAAATATTTTCAAAATCTTTAAGCAGTTTGGAATGTTCTTCCTTGAGTTTTTCAAAATCCTCAGTAATTGACCTCGTCTTTGCGACTTCATCGGTCAAAACTAAAATCTCTGATTTCAGTGAGGCATTTTCATTGGCTAATGCATCTTTAATCTCATGAAATTTTTCTACCTCTTTAATAATGTTTTCAAGAGAAACATCTTCTGAATTTGAGCGACAAAATTAAGAGTTTTCTTCAAAGCATGTAGATGCAAGAGATGAGGGTTGATGAGTTGTTACCACTATTTCGTAGTTTGAAGCATCGTCTTCTTCATCGGTAACATCTCCATCGACTGCTGCCATGAAGGCCAGGAGTGTTTCCTCATCATTCTCATCCCCAGATGTGTAATAGCCTTCATCATGGTCTGGGATGTCTGATACTTCTGTTCTGGACAACATCGCTTGGGCCACAGCTTTAGAGGCTCTCCTTTCAATCACCTTCCTCAGTCTATCTCTCTCCTCTTGAGAAACTAGAGGGCATTCGTACTTTAGCTGATCTGGAGAGTTGCATTCATAGCACGTGTGTGGCTATCTCTTTGTGAACCTTTGCTCACTGGACTGAGCTTCCTTTCCTTTTCCTTTAGCCTTCTTGAGGAGTACTGATACGATCCTCGCCGGGAAGGTTTAGATCGCAGCCCAGGAACTCGGACGAACGAACTCAGACACGATGCGGAAGCAAACTGAACATTGAAGATGGAAGGATCCAACACCTTTGGATTCGAAAACCTTCAAGTACCGTAGTCCAGAATAAATTCTCCTACGACCCAAGAAGCGAATTGACCCAACAACGAAGGATATATGTGAAGACACCACCAATGGATATGACTGTCCAATTGATTAGTCGAAATTGAAATCCTAAGGATGAATAGGAAATTCGAAATTTTGAGCTTTCAGAATTGAAGGAGAAAACCTCACAAATTTTATTAATTGAAAACTGAATTATTTGTTCCATAACAAGGCCTATATATAGGCAAACTCAAATCCTAATAAGGAAATCAAATCCTAGTCTAATAAGCAAATCAAATCCTAATTTCATAAGGAAATCAAATTCTAATAAACTAAGGAAATAAAATATATCTAAAAGATATTGTCGCGCCCCCAAACCGGGCCTATGCAACAGTCCCACGTGCGACCAAAGCACGCTAAGGGATTTAATAGTTTTAAAACAATTTTTCGAAATTTTAAGCCGAAGCGAATTCTTGTTTTGAAATAATATGGCTTTAATGATTTGAAAGAAATATAAATTGAAGCATAACATCAAAGAAGTTCGAAAAGATGAATATGAATACAATTTCAATCAAGAATTTCAAGGTGACACTATGTATGGAGACATAGTATCTTAGCTCAATACCAAAACCTCAATTAATTAACATAAGTATATGAATATCCCTATTTCCTCATTTGACCACATGTTTCTCACTCAATCATGAACCTCATGCTTCAAATTAAATCATGCATAACCACCATAATTATAAGCTTCAACAAGTTCATAATCTTAATACATGCTAAAATTTTATTCCTCAAAATCGGTGCTCTCTATTCATGCTTCTCAACATACAATCCATAATCATAAGCTTTAATTGCGTACCTCGGCTTTGGCGATGGTGTGGGGCATTGTGGGATTTTAGAGCACTTGATTAATCAACAATGAGGTTCAAAGTAGTTTGCATGACCAATAACTCAAGCAATAGGCATGACAAGAAGAATTACAACAAGGAAATTCGATTTCAAGTGGTATGTTCATGCTTCAAAGAAATGTCATGTCCAAGGAATAAAGCATGATCTCATATGGCATCAAGTTGATCACTTGATTGAGTTCAAATAGACACGTTGATCATGATCTCAAAGTGTTAATCAAGGAAGGACATTAAGCTTCAAGTAACAACAAGTCGACAAGGTGCTCATGAGAGAGTACAAGTACCAAGGGTAGAAATAAAAGCATGTTTGCACAAGTGATTCGTTCTAAATCAAAGGAAGATAATAAGGGCTCGATACAATTAGGCATGCTTGAATCAAGAGAAAGATATACATGCTCAAAGGAGGACAAAGTAATAAGACATGCTTGATCAAGAGGACAACAAACATTTCGAAGGCAATGAGAGTAAGAAGCAAATAAGCATGCTTAAACAAATGGAAGAATTCAATTTCAAGGAGTCAAAGGAAAATCAAATATCATTAAGCATGCTAGAATGAATGGAGGCATATAAGGCGCAAGGAAATCAAAGGAGAAAAAGGAACAAGTAGGAACGCTTGATTCAACAATTATTCCAAGTAAGAAGCAAAGCAAAGAAACATCGAATAGCAAGTAAGCATGCAATCAAATGGGAGACCTCGATTACAATGAGGTTCCGGTATAGAGCAAATAAACCTAGGCTCTGATACCACCTTCTGTCGCGCCCCCAAACCGGGCCTATGCGACAGTCCCACGTGCGACCAAAGCACGCTAAGGGATTTAATAGTTTTAAAACAATTTTTCGAAATTTTAAGCGGAAGCGAATTCTTGTTTTGAAATAATATGGCTTTAATGATTTGAAAGAAATATAAATTGAAGCATAACATCAAAGAAGTTCGAAAAGATGAATACGAATACAATTTCAATCAAGACTTTCAAGGTGACACTATGTATGGAGACATAGCAACTTAGCTCAATACCAAAACCTCAATTTAAGTATAGGAGTTTTTCGAAAATCATGCCATAGGACAACAAGGGTAGAAATCATGCTTAGGGATCGAATTGAAAGATGTATCAAAGCTTCAAAAGACAATTACTCCAAGTAGATCAATTTGGTTTACAGGCCAACAAAAGAAATTAAATAGTTATGCAAGAGTAATCAACAAAATAGGGGAAGAAAGGTTTACATGCCAAGTACACATTCATTTAATATAGGTTCACATTGAACCACTTCTTCCCACAATCGCCACAACGCACCCGCCATCGCCATCACCATGTCCCTACATGTAGGGAAAACACATGCAGGGGCTAAGTACACGAATGTACCCAGTGGACAAGTCGTCCCGAAAACAATACATACATATATTTTGGAATCACCGTCTCACACAAGCATAACATGAGGGTTTTATAAAATCATTTGCTCATGCATGCCAAAACAATTCATCTCACATGGTTGCGCAACTCTTTTCATTTGTGGTGCCACTAACAAATGAACATGAATTTATGGGTTGAGCCCTCAAAATGAATTATTCAACAAATTAAGCAATCGAGCATACATATATGGGCTGAGCCCTCCAAACAAATCATGCATTCATGTATATATGGGCTGAGCCCTCCATTCCCCTTTCCCACCTTATTCCTCCGCAATGATATCATCAATTCATAATTGTGTAAATTCATGCATACATTTATGGGCTGAGCCCTCCAAGCAAATCATGCATTGTCAAGGCACCAAAACATTTTACGGTGTTCCAAATATTAAAAACAAAACTTTCATCATCATTTGATAAAACGTTTTGGAAAAACAAGTTTTTAGATAAATTAGTGCCCACCTTATCGTGTTGTAACGTTGGCTTACTTGGTTCCACTAGTTGAGGCTTGCTTCCCAATGTCAACCACACCTAGGTAAATAATGACGTAGTGTTACTAGGTGTTTCACTTGGGCATGTACATTCATATTCATGTTTACATATATGTCCTAAGGTAGTATCATGTTTAAAGGACTTAATTGGTCTTATTAGTCTTGGATTTAGACTTAGCAAATTCCTTTCATGCCTTAGTCATATTTTGCTTAATTTCAGATTTGCGCAGTCATATAACAAGTTGCATAATTTCGTGGCCTTAATTTTTTTTAGGCTCAACTTCTAGATTATGAAAGAAGACATGTCAGGGTTTACTCTCCATTTGACTGATCTCAAAAATTCCTTACGGATTGGTCGGGGCAAACTAATCAATTTCAGGTAGGGCTGAGAGACTAAGGAATCAGGGCATCATTTTCTAAATTCTACCCTGAACAGGATAAACGTCCAATCATGCTGAAATTTTGTAGATCTCATACTTAGGGTGTCTATTATAAGCATGTAAATTTTCATGGCTTAAATCTTAGTACTTTGCTCTGAATTAAGCCAACAATGTAGGTGGTACAGAAGTGACACATGATTTTGTAAAGGCTAGAACTCTCAAATAATATCATTTTCAAAAGAATGTCATTTCAGATCTACAGAGAATTAAGGTATTAAATTAGACATGCATAAACTATATTTTAAAATTGACATGCTCCATTTTACGGTTCTTAAAAATCACTTGTCGGTTGGGAGATATGGACTGGGGGAGTTAGAATTTCCTGGGCGTTTTAGGGCTATGGCAGAAACAGGGGTTCAACTTCGAAAATTCATTTCGGCCAACTTACTCATGCTAATGACTTGAAATTTTACATGCATGTTCCGGAATGAGTCTAACACCTATGTGTAAAATTTGAGAATTTTCTAATATGCCTAACTACAGTTTCAAAACCATTTATCACAATGCGACACAGATTGACACATATTTTTGTAGAACTCATAACTTTCAGAAAACACAACATTTTGACATGAAACCAAATCCTTTATTTTCCTATGACATTCAGGTACCATATATTTTATTTTCAGCTCAATAGAACTCCATTTGGTCCGTCTTCTACAACCAAACATCTTTGTTCACTACACAGTTCATTCACAGCATGTCTCATTATATCATGCTTTCATCAATTTCGTGGCTCATCATCATATATCCATAATTTCAGACACCACACACATCATAGCATCACCATATAACTTAGATCTCAAGCCATAACATTCAAGCAAGATTTATATCATCAATAATCACTAGATCAACATGCATTTGCCACTATTAAGCATCATGTCAAACCTAGTTCACTATATGGCTTGAAACTTAAGAAGGTGTGTCTTGATCATACATGCAACCTCATATTCATGCTTAGAAAGGTCTAAGGAGAGTAGATAGAGGTTACTTGAAGGTTTTAATTTTCAGATTTGAGTCCCTCTTCCAAATTTCAAAAATGGGTGGTTTGAGGCTCCAACTTGCTCTCTCTTTGCTCCTAGCTCTTTGTAGCCTTCTAGATCTCCTTCATGGCTCCATAGATCTTCAATTTCCAGCCATGGTCGATTTTACAAAGTGTTCGAATGATAGGGCTTTTTAGATATTTGGATAGAGGAAGGTGTGTAGAGAAGTTTTATGCTACTATTGTGGTAATTTGAGGTGATATGGGAGGTGTTCTTCGCTAACTTAGGGGCTGTACTTGGTGTTCATCCATGGAGGTTTTGAGTGAGGTTGAAGGAGGTGAAATGATGAGAATATATGGAGGGGGAAATGGTGACAACCGATGGGAGTGAGGGGAAAGGAAGAGGTGGAGTGTTGCTTTAAACTTCCATGCATGATTGCCTAGTTTCAATTCTCCATGCACTAGCTCATGATGGCTTCAACTTTTTACACCTTTACCCTCCAAGATATTTGTTTGGCACCCCTTAGGTAGTCCTCAAAGGTCTTTTACCATTAATTTTCTATTTAATCTATTTATCATTATTTGATTACTAGTATACCCTTACTTGTCTTATTAGGTGATGTTTATTTAGGAGGGTTATACTTGTAATTCCCTAATTTATTTATCTCCAACTTGTAACATATGATTTAAACTAACATAATCTTCCCACATTAATCACATAGGGCCGAAGACTTAGGAAAAATAATAGGAAATGATTTCCGGAATTTTACCTCGGAATTATTCTCGAATATTTACTCATCATCGAGTTAAATCATAAAATGAAGACCTAAGTTGGTCTTTGAAATAAATTCCAATGTGGAAATTTGGGCCTCAATCCATACATATAATTAATGGGCCTAATTGGGCTTCAAAATAAGATATGGTTGCGCTCGTAATTAATTTTGCCCAAATGCATCATAATTATTTAGCAAAATAGTAGCGGAAAATACGGGGTGTTACAGATATAATCCAAAATTACTTAAATAACTAACTACCAAATCTTATCAAGATAAATCAAATGTTCAATCATATCTTCAATAAATATTCTTGAAATATCTTGATAAATCTTGCCAATTAGATCTCAATCAAGCACGGCCAGGTTCCTCATTTGTTCCTCTAGTTCGGCAACTAACAGATCAGTTCCCTTCTTCTGAACTGAGGTGGAGGTATCCTTCGCTGGTGAGGATTGGTAGGCAGTTTTCTCGAACTGAACTAGCTTCTTCTATCGTCTTTGGAGTCTCTCTTTACGAAGAATGCAGCATCATCATTAGCTGCTGAATTCGAAGTTCTAACTGCTTCATTTTTGTTCACCATCTGAATGTCTCATTCATGGGCTTGAAGTTCGGTCAACAGCTCTTTGGTGGACATTTTCGAGGGATCCATGGTCTTTAAACTGGTGGTTTTGACAAACCAATCTTACTTCGACATTCTTAAAAGAATTTTGGAGTTCATGTCAGCCACATTTTCTTCTTTTCCAAGACTTTTCATCTCACTGACAATGGCGTTGAACCTTGCTTCCATTGATTTGATCGTTTCGCCAGGCAGCATATGGTTAGATTCGTATTTGTCAACGCACATTTGTTTCTTATTGCACTTCATTGCTTCAGTTTCCTTAGTAAGGTCATTGATCCAATCCCATAATTCTTTAGCACTATTGTTCTCTATGGCTTCGTCCATGAATGATTCTGGGAGAGATTGCATGATCATTTCTTGAGCGATGGAATCAAGCTGATGACGCTTCTTGTCTTCAAGTGTCCATTCTTCAAGTGGCTTATCTACCATTTGGACACCACCTTGGTCATCTTCTGCTCCTCTGAGTCGGATATTAATCTTCTGAATCTTCAAAGGTCCATTCTTCAAGACTTCATCCATTTCTGGATGCAGAGCCCTCAGTTGGATGAGGCACCTCTTCTTCCATACCGCGAACTTCTCCGGGTTGTACTTGGGAAGGCTTGGATAATTCATCATTATCTTAATATAATCTGCTCGCTAATCACACTTAACAAACAAATAAGAGTGCAAGGAAATATGGATTCGGTCCTAAGCGACTCAAAACAGGATAGTCTAGAAAGACCGACCTGCTCTGATACCACTTGTTGGTCACTGATCAGAGTACGAATAAATGTGTAGTGGAAACTTTTACAAGCAATTGCACTCTAAAACTGAGGGGTCAGTTTCCCAGTTTATGATTATAAAAACTGTGTTGGCCGAGAAGTTTGAATTAGACATTTTTCAGATATACACTTCAACACTTTAGAGAAGTGTTGAAGGTTTCAAACTCAGTTTGAAACTGTGTAAGATAAATGTATGGAAAATTTTAAACGAGACAAGATATTTATAGTGGTTCAGAGTCTTAAGTCTTATGTCCACTCTTTGGAAATTAATCCTGTAATTCACTAAGAAGATGAAGTTTACACTCCTCACAATATATAGCCAATCACCACGAAACCACCATTCGCAGCAAACTGGATCACTCGCCCAAGAAGATGATCTTCACTCCTTCTTCAGTTCCTCGAAACCATGTAGCACCTTGAAGTCTTCTCAGAACTGGCAGTCGTCGGAAACGGATTGAGGACAAACCTCCCTTCTCCTTCTCCGGTGGATGGATGGTTGAGTTCTTCCAGAATGTACGTAGGATGGCAAAAGCCTGTAAGAACTTGTTCCTCGACTGAGAACCAGGCTGCTGTGTTCTTACTTGAAAAGTAAGAACACCAAAAGAATAGACTAAGTCAATAGACTTAATCCTCGTGTACTTAAAGGTTACACGGTGAATCTCAAAAGATTCCATAAGCAATAATGCTTCTTGTTCAATAAATGAACCACAGAGTTAATGCCTTCTCGCTTGAGAGCTTTCAATGATTTGAGCTTTTAATTCGGCATAGTAACGGCAAGGTTCGGAAGTTGTTCGTTATTCGTTGTGTGTAGGTTGTAGGTTGTAATGTGTATCTCTGATCCTTCTGTTATTTATAGTTGGATATTTGAAATAGCCGGTAGAGACAACTCGTATGATGTCCAATGGTCATGCTTTTCTGAAAAGCAGACCTGCTCCTGTGCCTTTTTTTTAACACTGTCATGCTTTTGCAGAGACAGTTTGTCCTTTGTGTCAGACTCGAAATAATGTTGTACTCCAGTCATAACTGAGTGTATCTTTGTTCCTTGTCATTGAGTCTTCAATGCTCTTTATTACTGTTCGGCATCTTGCTTTTCACGTGTTCCTTTGACGTAAAACTGTGCTGGTCTGAAACTGTGAGCACCTCGACAGTTTCTCTATGAAAACTGTGTCCACAGTTTTATCCGCTATACAGTTCCTGACATTTTAAAATTGTCTGCACAGTTTTCTTACATGCTTCTTCATAAAACTGTCGTCACAATTTTTTTGCTCTCTTGCTTCTTGAATTGTCTTTAAAGTTTTTCTCGCATGTGGCTTCTTTAAAAACTGTCTTCACAGTTTTCTTCGCATAGGACCTCTTGAATTGTCTTCACAGTTTTCTCCGGTCCTTCTAATCTGATAGTTTTGTCCTAAAAAACTGTTCCATAGTTTTTGGTGGTTTGCCTTACCCGAACTATTACAACTGGATTATCCTATACAAGGATTACATGAAGTAATAACTCTAAGGACTAACCTTGGTATTCAGTTCTTGACACATCAAAACATCAAATTAAATGTGGGATTTCTACATCAACACCTAACACTTTCGTTGCATATAAAACTACTCTGATCTCGGGACCAACACAAATGAAGAAGAAGAAGAAGCGGAAGGGTAAGGTGGAAGGTGCTAATAAACCTCCTCCAAAGAAAATTTTCGAATCAGCGACGTAGGTTATGGAAAATGCTACCACGAAGCCAAAGAGAAGAATGTCAAAGGAAGCGGGGACAATGGAGATGGCCCCAACAATAAGAAGTCGAGGAAAAAGAAGAATAAGACTCTATAGATCATGGAAATGGAAGGCTCGCAAGAACGGTGCATTATGACTTATCCTCGAGCTATTAGGAATCCACCCCCTACTTTATCAATTACAACTCCGCCCACTTCCCTTACTCCCATGGATAATGACATCCTCTGATACTAGAAGATGGATTGGAGATCTCACCGAGTTACTTCGCTGCGATCAAACCCTAAAATAGTGGTGTTAACATTTCGATCGATTCTTGATTCATTGATCACTTAACAGTTTTCTCTTGTCGTTGGCTAGACTTGTTTTTCATCATTCCTCCCCTGTCGATTCCTTCCCACAACATGTCCACCCCTTTTAGAAAGCAGATGCACTAAGTCCCTTCATTCTATATTTAGACCACCTCTTCCTTCAACGCTCGACAAGTTTCTGTTACATGTTTATGATCCTTGTGAAATTTATAATAGAGAATACAGTTTCGAAGTATAGGATTTCTTATCATATTCCCTGGCCATTATGCCTTCTCCCTAACTTAGCAACTCCCTTCTCTACATGAACTTTCAATGGGTAAATTGGCTCATTAAAGTTCTTTCTCACAAGAACCTCCCTTCTATCCCTTGTCAAGTAAGGTTGATGCCGAACGGCGTCCCTCAACTCCATTCTTTCATTTTTTACACCCTCTTCACCGAAAACTCCTTTTTCTTTTTAATAGTGAGTGCCTCCTCCACTCTCAACTCCATGTCTGCTTGCACTTGCACCTCCGCCATCATTGAACAATGATATTTGGTTAAGCCGTGAAAAAAAGTGGAGTCCCCATACAGTCCATTCATGAAAGTTGATACGGTCGTGTCCTCTAGACAATTGGAATCACTACTCTCTCCCTTTTGAACCTCGCGATATGGTTCCTCAGTTACTCATTTTTTCATTGAACAATGGAATACAAGTCATTGGATCTTTTGATAGTTTCTTATTGTTTGAAACCACGGTGAAAACGTGCAAAAAACGAAGGAAATAGCGCCTCCAACCAGGGTCCAAAACCTAGCGAAGGACCAAAAGTCCCTCTATCAAGAGGGTAAAGCTAATGCCCTCACCCCATGATTTCCTGGCTTTATACAAGTTGAAGATGTGCTCGCAACGATAAAGAGCGCAGATAAAGAAGTACTTAATCTCCGCATTTTCTGAGTTGCACCGAAACTTCGTGCAACACATTGACTTATAACAATATCTAATTTAGACATTTCTTAAACGATAAAATTATGATATTAGCTCAATTTATGATCGGCTTACGTTGTCAAGAAGCAATAAAGCATTACATCTAGTAAATAACACTAAGCTTGTGAATCAGTTTGAATAAATTGGAATCTTAGCTATATCTTTATATCAATATTATATTTAGAAAGTTAATAAAAAAAAATCGAACAATTCTTTATCATCGATGTATAACTATGAGTTAATTATTCTATTGTTAATTGTATAAAGAAAAAGAAACGCTAGTAGGATATTGGAATAAGACCTAATACTTAAGTGATTTACGTTACTTAATTCTTGAGTTAATTTTTTATTTTGAATATTTTAAATATATTAATATTAGTAAATAAAAAATAAAATAACAATATATAATTTATTTTTTTTAAAAATTGGGTGCTAACCGGCTTAGATTGGTGCATGTCTAGGTGGTGCTTAACATAGGTTACTCAGTAAGCTTAGAAACTAATTAAATAATTTTCAATTCAACTATAGGCTATTGAGCGCCTAAAAACAACCACCTATTTCGGACCAAACATCAAAAACTCAAATTAGTGAGATCACTATGTATTGAACTTTCACAAAATAAAATGATATCGTAAATAAGAATATAATGAGACTATCGATCACATAAGCTTAATTGACGAGTCATAGAAATGTGCATAAAATTGATGAGGAAGAAAGAAAAGTCGTATACAGCAGAAAGTCTAAATTAAACTTTACACCCCTCATTTAGCAATCTCATCCAAAGCCACCGCATTAGTTTCAATATTCCTAGTTGTAACCCCATCTTTCTGGAGCAATCCTTGAATCCAGTCCCACAAATGGAGAACAATATAGGTTCCAATCCCACCGATCAAACCGTAAGCAATGGAATACGTCAACGGCATCAGAATCAGAGTCATAAATGCCGGAATCGCCTGCCGCATGTCGTCCCACTCCACCTCCACAACCGACCTCATCATCAGCACCCCCACCAGTATCAGCGGCGGCCCCACCGCCCACGCCGGTATCGACGCCAGCAGGGGCGTGAAGAAGAACGCCAGCATGAAATACCCTGCCACCGTCAGCGCAGTGATCCCAGTCCTCCCCCCTTCCCTTATCCCCGTTGACGACTCGATGAACGCCGTCACCGGCGACGTCCCCAGCAGCGACCCCACCACGATCGAAGACGCATCCGACATGAAAGCGAAGTACTGCCCCTCGAAGTCGCCGTTGCTGTCCGTGAATCCGGCGAACCTCGCCATGGAATACAGAGTCCCGGTGGTGTCGAGGATGTCCACGTATAAGAAAGTCACCAGTGCTTCCCAGAAGCGCCCCTTTCCGACTCCCTTGAAGCTCAGCGCGCCGGCGGTGCTCTGTATTCTGTGCACGTCAACCACTTTCTTGAAGTAGGCATAGGCGGCGTCCCCTGCCGCCGTGCTCGGAAACGCCGTGACCTTGGTGTTTCTGAACCAAGAAACAGCAGTCACGAATACGATTCCGTAAATCATGGCTCCTTTAACGTCCTTCACCAAGCAGTAGGCGATGATCACGAATCCCACCACGCCGAGCCAGAGCGTGGCGCTCTCCATGCGTCCGTGCAAGCAGAGGATTCCGCCGGAGACCGTGCCGCCGGGGATCAAAGAAACCGTTCCGTTCGGTAGCGTCATGACCGGAGCTAGCGCTGCCCGAGAGGAGCTTGGGCAGCCGCCGAGGGTGACTAATGTGGAGGGACTGTAACCCACTAGGCCGAGTCCTTGATTGCTCTGCAATCCGATGAAAGCGAGGAATAGCCCGATTCCGGCGGAGGAGGAGATTCTCACCGGCTTCGGAACTAATTTAGCGAGCCTTGCGCGGAGGCCCAAGGCGGAGATGAGTAGAAAGATTAAACCTTCGATGAATACGGCGGCTAATGCGTTTTGATATGAGACGTTGCCGGAACCGTGAAAGCCGACGACTGTGTAGGCGAAGTAGGCGTTGGTGCCCATTCCCGGCGCTAATGCGAGCGGAAGATTGGCGAGTAGGCCCATGATGACACAACCGACGAGAGAGGAGGCGACTGTGGCTACGATAAGATCTTTTCTTGTTTTCTCCAAGCAGGCGGCGTAGCCCGGGTTGACGGGAGAGAATTTACAGGAGACATCGGGCTGGAGAAGGCGTAGATTGGGGTTGTTGAGACAGTCGGCGGCCGAAACAGAGGGGTTAGAGCAGAGGGGGACGCAGTCGGATACCGAGCACGTGCCGCCGGAATCTGAAAGAATGGAGGCGTTGACGGCCAGGATGTAGGCCATTGTGAGGAACGTGGCGGTGCCGGCGCGGAGCTCGGTGGTGAAGGAGGTATTGCGTTCGGTGATCTTGAAGCGCTTTCCGATGCGGGATTTGGCTACGAAGGTGTTGAGGCGGCTGATTTGGGACTGCCCGGCGGAAGACGGCGGAGTACCGGCTTCCACGTCCATCGCGGATTTTGGAGTTGAGCAGGATATTTGGGATTGTTATAATTATTTATTTATTTTCATTATATAAGGCGATGGAATTTATATTGTTTAGCGATGCTATATTTTAGCTTTTAGTATAATATCATATTTTTATATTATATATATATATATATATATTAATATGAGTTTGTATACTAGTGTGGATTCTTGGCATTATTTCTTAAATTTTCTTCTCCATTTGTAGTATTGTACAATCTCTATCACTCAGTAACTCCTATTTTTTTAATTATATAGAGGGAAATAGGGACCGAAGTTTTTTTTCTATTTAATATAATTTTTTATTATATTTAGTATTGAATTAAATTTAAATATATGAATCATTTAGATATTTATAATGAATTGATATCTTTACTCATATAATAAGTAGCATACATACACTGTAGCGGTGTACTACTATCTCCTTAATTGAAAACGAAATAAATGTCAAGATTTGACTTTGAATGTGATTTAATTAGTTACCATACAAGATAAAAATTCCATGTGGAGAAGATTTGGTCTGATTTTTAGGCTACAAAACCGTGGAAAAACCCATATAATTGGGTGCCAAATTCTATGAATTGTATAATTATAGTCTCATAAGAGGCTTAAAGGATACTTAAAATTGAACCCAAAGACCAAGTTTTGAGTTAGAACATTGAAGATTCTGATTTTTGTAGTTCGAGGCAAAACCAAGTATTGAATATATATATATAGGGGGCTGATCTGGTGAGAATAGCCCTTATCATGATAAATGAGAATAAATCTCGTCCATAGATTTGCCAACATCAATGATCCAGATTACATAAGAGCTTTAACAAAAAATGCGGCATAATATCCTCATTTTACTTCATTTAAGGGCAACATAGTCATTACGAACGTACAGGGCGCAAGAGTTGTGTTTTGTTCATTTTATGTATTATATACTTCATTTTATCTTACTTATACTTCATTTTATCTCAATTGCGAATCATTATAAAATAAATTCGATTCAAATTTTTATGTTACACGTGACATGCATTTTATCTTAGCAGTTCTTCATTATATCTTAGTTATTCTTCATTTTATCTCAATTGTGATTCATTATAAAATAAATTCGATTTGAATTTTGATGTTATATGTGACATGCATTTTATTTTAGCAATTCTTCATTATATTTTAGTCATTCTTCATTTTATCTCAATTGTTGCTCATTATAAAATAAATTAAATAAAAATAAAATCAATTTTTCGGAAAAAAATGATTTCAATTCTCTTCATTTTATTTCCTATATACATCATTAAATGAAAAAAATCAAATTTTTAGAAACAGTTCTCTTCATTTTATCTCCTCTATAAGTCATTAAATGGAAAAAATTAAATTAAATAAAAATAAAATCAATTTTTTGGAAAAAGTATTTCAGTTCTCTTTATTTTATCTCCTATATACACCATTAAAAGAAAAAAAATCAAAGTTTTAGAAACATTTCTCTTAATTTTATCTCCTCTATACTTTATTAAATGAGAAAAATTAAATTAAATAAAAATAAAATTAATTTTTCAGAAGAATATGTTAAGTTTATTTTATCTATTTAAAACTTCATTAAATTAGAAAATTTAATTAAATAATAATATAATTTAATTTAATTTTAGAGTATTGGATGACTCAACAAGACAATCGAAATCTTGTGAAAAATAAAAATGAAAAGGAATTACAGATCCAAATATGTAATAATGAAGTTCGCGGAGGATAAAATTAAAATGGAAATGATTTGAGGGAGATACCATCAGGTTAAATGACAATGATACCCTTAAATATGTAATAATGAAGTTCGCGGAGGATAAAATGAAAACGGAAATTATTAAAGCATGACCGCAGATCTTGTGAAATCAAAGGCTGAGATTTATTCTCATTTCTTACATTAACATCTATTCTCATATGATCTAACCTCTATATATATATATATATATATATATATAGGGGTGCGTTCATGGCTGAACATGTGTTTACGAATGAACAGAGACCAAAATCCAGCCCTTGATTTCGAAAATAGATGTCCCAGATTTTCTGTTGTCATTTATCATTGTTTCTAGCTTCTTCTATCATTGAAAGGGCAAATTAGTCCTAAACTGAAAAAATTGAAATTGAATTAAATCTACATGCTGATTTTTCGGATTCAGTTACCAAATCAAATGCCCCACGATATTTTCTATTATTATCATATAAATTGGAAAGAGAAAATGCACCACGATTTATTCCATAATCTTAAGTTAATCATTATCATCGTTTATGGCTTTATATGTCATTGTTTATGGCTTTGTGTGTCATTGTAAGGTTTTTCTGTCAACTTCCACTAATATATTATCGTTAATGTATAAACAATTTTAATTATTCGTACAATGATATTGAACAAAGCTAACAATGATCTAAAGGTGTATTATTAATCAATTAAGATTAAAATGATAATTTTGATAAAATAATATTTAATACAAGTAACAATGATAAAATAAACAGCGTACAATGCTACATATCAATTGAATTCACACAATGTAGAAAATAAATAAATAATTATCAATCTATTAAACAGGAATTCGAATAATGATACATTTATTCAAAAATAATGATACTCGTCTAAAATAACAATGATAATCGCATACGAAACAAAAATAAAGAAAACACTTTAATCCTAAGGATATAAACAATAGAAAATTGATTAACACGAAAATCCCAGAATTTAGGGAAAAGAGATGTTGCCCTAGTTCTATTACAGTAATTAGAGAAGATGAAATCGATTAACACCTTCCCTTAACAGAAATTTGAACGAATCGGGAAAGCACCGCCGAATCGATTAGAATTTTCACGAACCCAAGAAATCCCAAAGTACTCACAAATTTAATTTTGAAGAAAAAATGAAGAACACCCATTCTAGCCACAAGAAACGAATCGCGCAAGTGAAACAACACACAAGCACACAAGCAGATCACTGATACACATCGTTGATACAGTTGTCGGTCGATTGCAGCGAGCGAACGGTGCAGGGCTCTAGTGCTGTCGGTTGCACGGTGGCGGAGGGTGGTGGAAGGCGCACAAGTGAAACGCCACACAAGCACACAAGCAGATCGCTGATACAGTCGCCGGTCAATTGCAGTGAGCGGACGTCGCAGGGCTCTGGTGCGGTCGGTTGCACGGTGGCGGAGGGTGGTGGAAGGCTGCGATTGATTTCTTGGAAAAATAGAATACACGAATATAATGAAGAAAGACGATGAAAATTAATGAACAAGAAAAAGATACGTAAAAGGAAAAAAGAATAAGAAATAAAAAGATACAATATCTTTGTTTAATTGCATAAAATTAGGAAACTACCAAAATAATAAAAGATACTATAAAATATATTATTTAGTTATACCAATAACACCCTTTAGCTAATTAAATTATATATATAAAATGCCACATGTCACAATCTGATCCATTAAATTACAAAAAATAGACGGCTAGATATAAGTTCACTGTTCACACATAAATATATGGTTCGGATTTGAACACTGCTCTATATATATATATATATATATATATATATATATATATATATGCTGGAGCGTTTAGTATCAACCATCTCCCAGATGTGAAATAAGACCAAATCTGGATCTTCCATTTTAATAATTAACGGTTCAGATCTAGTTTAGATTCAAAAAAAATTCGCTGCATATATAGTTTAAAAAACTTGCATGTAAGGGTAAATATGTCAATGTGCAAAAATCTGAAAATTCCCACGTATTTTTTTTCGAATTTCACGGGAGAGGGTTGCGGCATTTACAGTACACGATTTTTTATCCAACCTACCGCATTTACTTTTCACTCAAAACACAACCACCGTAATTAAAAATTTTAACCGATGGGGAACGCGAATTCATGAAGCAACCGGCCGGAGAGCAAAGGAAAACGACGACTAAGGTTTGAATCACAACCGGAAAACATTCATACCAAGTTTATATACATATTTCATCAAGTTTTTCAGTCTTCCGGTTCGGAAATATTTCTCGCAGTCGAATTTAATTTGGTTTTTTTTTTTTGGAGAATAATCGAACACGACGACCGTGCAACCGCCGGAAAATAGAAGCCGACATCACTCTAGTAAGAATCACTCAAGACTGCCATTTTGTTTAATATTTGTAATTTAATTTTGCTTTTCTTTTAGGAGGCTAATCGTACACGACGACCGCGCACCCACCGGAAAATTGAAGTCGACATCTAACAACATCCACAATTCAGGTTTGGGCAAACGAATTTGAACTCTGAATTATTCAATTTTTGATTTTAATTGCATTATTAGGTATTGTAGTGTAAAATTTAGGGCTTTTTGCTGTGATAATTTTGGGCAACATCTGTACTTTATTTAAACATTCTGTGCATTCAGTAGCTGCAGTAGTATAATGTAATACTTGACAAAAGTGTAAAATTTAGGGCTTTTTGCTGTGATTATTTGGTGCAACATCTGTACTTCATTTAAACAATCTGTGCAGTAAGTAGTTGAAGTATTATAATGTAAGACATGACAGAATAATATGCTAGTGTTATTGAAATCAAATGCAATCTATATAAACTAAATCTGCAGTATAATTCTTAATTTATTTTACAATAATGATAATGTAATATATGAAGGAATTTATGCAACTTTTATTTGAATCAACTGCAGTTTTTGAAAACTAAATCTGCAAAACTGTATGCCTTCATAATACAAAATCATCATGAAGTCAAACCCATCTTAATTATTTTAATTAATAGGTATTTTAGTGTAAAATGTAAGACCTTTTGCTGTTACAATTTGGTGCAACATATGTACTTAATTTGATTACTATGTGGAATCAATAATCGAACTATAACAATGACATACTTGACAAGATTTTGTATAAGTTTTATTGATATCAACTGTTGTTTTTATATACTAAAACTGCAGAAATGAATGCACCAATCCTGAATACGAATTGAACTTAATTATTTGCATTGTTAGGTATTATAGTATAAAATTTAGGGCTTTATACTGAGACAATTTGGGGCAACGTTTGTACTAATTTTGTTCAATATGTGGAGTATATACTAGAACTATTACAATGAAATACAAGACAAAATTTATGCAACTTTTATTGAAATGAACTGTATTTTTAAAAAACTAAAGCTGCAGAATTATGTAGTGTAAAATGTAGGGCTTTTTACTGTGACAATTTGGAGCAACATATGTACTTAATTTGATCACTATGTGGAATCAATACATCGAAATATTACATTGACATAAATGACAGGATTTTATGCAAGTTTTATTGATATAAACTGCAATTTTTTTTATAGTAAAATTGCAGAATGTATGCACCAACAATGCTATTCTACTATCACCAATGATAAACTTATGCTGCACCATTATTTAATTTTCAAATCACAGAATTGTTTTGTATTGTTTAATTCACTGAATATTCGATTTAATTGTTTGTTATATTTTATAATAATGCAAGAATGGGACGGAAAAGAATCGCAACACAGGAGCAACCCTCCCCAAAAAGAGCAAAAAGAGCAAAGAGTACAAAATCAGAAGAATTAAAAAAGCTAGAAAAATCTTTCCCGGAGCTAGGCTACCGATCAAGTCCAAGGCAATTTGTAGAGGCAATCAAAAAATTGACCACTGCTCAACAACAATCAGTTGCCAGAATGGGTTTCACATCATTATTGAAAATGATGGTGAAAGAGATACCAATGAAGCTGGCACATTGGTGTGTCTCCAGTTTTGAACCTGAAAGTTGTTCATTGGTTACACGTGAAAATGAGAGGGTGCACATCACAGAAGATGATGTATGGATAGCATTTGGCTTTCCAAAAGGGGGCAACCCTGTTTAGCGAAAAACACATAGTGCTGACAATTTCGAGATAGATGAATGGGCAAAGAAGATAGGAAAATCCAAGTACCTGATCAAGAGCACTGACGTAGTGGAGGCAATGCTTGGAGACAAAGAAGGAGGAGAGTTATTTTGTGTTAGCTTTATGACATTGGTTGAATCAGTATTCATAGAGAATTCCCCGGATGGATATATCAAACCAAAGATCATGTCAAACCTGATGGACATAACCAAAATCAAAGAGTACAACTGGAGCAACTACGTTGTGAGTTGCCTCATGAGGACAGTCCTAGTATAGAGGGAAAACACAGCTGGAAAATTCACTGGACCAATTCTCTTTCTTATTGTAAGTAACATCTATGCCACATATGCATTTGATTTACTTTGTCTAATTATGAAGCATGTTTTGAAAAAATTCCAAAAAACTAATTAATTACATTCCTTAATTGCTCTGATACACTGCAACGAATGTGCATTCCTTATTATAAATATTACAGATTCAACAACATGCTATTCCTACTTCATCTTATTTTACATATTAAGAAAACAATTAATTTTCTGTTCGTGCTGTATTTAAAATATTCTATGTATGCAAAATTTATATGTCATTTACTGTACATATTTTTTTTTAATAAAATAGAAATACGTTAACCATAACAAATTACATTATATACATTTACTACGCTTGATTAACATAATACATTTTCTTCCAATCACAGATGTTTTACGTCGATTGTGTCGTACACTTGCAAAGAAAAGTGAATCGAGTGTTCCCTACTATACATGCATGGACTGCCAAGTTGCTGCGTCAAAGGCAAAATGACGAAACAAGGAAGAGCAAGGAATTTGGGAAAGGCCGTATGGAGCCTAAATTACATGTGACAGCCGAAATGATTGAGAATTTCAACAATTATGAGACCGCTGTTTTGAAGGGTGTATCAGCAGATGAAGAAAAAGGAGAAAGTGGAATGGATCATGGAAACAAATCTGAAGTTGGCACCGATGATGCATATCTAACAGATCTTACATCAAGCATGAAGCATGCTTCGTCTTCGGTGGCCACATTGCTACAAAAATTGACCAATGTATCAGAAACAACAATGTTGAATCCCAAATTCAAAGTTGCCTTCGAAGCATCAAAATTCCTGATCCCTGGCACCTTCGAAGCTAAACCAAAAGAGGATCAAGGAGTCCTATCATCACAAGCAATCTTGGATGATGATCCTCAATGGGAACAGTGCTTAAACCAAATGATGGACACGTGGGAAGTAATGCAGGAATACCCTAATTTCAGCTTGGGATTTACGCAACTGGTAAGAAAAATCTTATTTTAAAATACTGCAACTTACTAAATAATGAACTGCAATTTATTTCGTTTTTAAATGCAGTTTGCAGAGCTTGATAAGGATCCTACATTGAACAAAAATGCAGGAGGTAAAGAATTCGACATAGACAACATAGACACAGAACACACCATGCTGGAAGAAAACACCGAGGACGCAGACTTGGATAATTTCGAAGAAGCTGCTGGTATTTCTTTAAAGAAAGGGAATGTTCAGGTAAAATTTACAGAATATATTAAACAAAAAATAATTTAAATTTTATTTATACTCAATACACATTTTATATAGTCGAGCCGAAATATGCAGGGGAAAAAAGGGAAAACCGCAGCAAAAAAAAAAAAACAATTAAAACAAGGACGACTGCAGAAAAGAAAAAGTCCAACAAGGTGATATCACCTTACGTTGTGAATGTGAAAAAACCAAGCA
Source organism: Plectranthus barbatus (assembly GCA_026898455.1). NCBI lineage: Eukaryota > Viridiplantae > Streptophyta > Magnoliopsida > Lamiales > Lamiaceae > Plectranthus > Plectranthus barbatus. Next base: position 1,081,348 of record JAPKLW010000005.1, on the reverse strand, counting down.
AGAAGATGTTAAGTGATTCAAGGTCCATTTACTATTGGATAATGCATGAGAAAACAACAGGCAGGTAAGAATATGTTTTAAAACATACATAATATATTGTTAATTATTAAATTAACTAGAATTTTTTCCAGTGGAGTATATGTGTACGAAGACCCACGGACTTATCTGACAATGGAAGATTTGAGAACAATGGCACCATCAATAACTGTGAGGTCAGCTGTCGTAGACACATGGTGCTCATTATTAAATACAAAGGAGCAAGAAAGAGATGCTGATGCACCATACAGATTCTACTTCACTACGTACCCATGTGTAAGAACATTCTGACATTTAATAAGTATTTATGATTATAATATAAGCTTTAAATATTTTAATTAATCTGTTTCTTATTAAATAATTATGTTATGCTGAATTACTTACTAATATACACATTACATGTTAAATGACTGCGACATAGATGCTTATTAACTGTATATTTATTTAACTAGTAGTACAATAAATAAGTAGTAGTTCAAATATACTGTTAAATATGAAAGAAAGATTTGACGAGTCAATGTGTTGCTTACTAAAGTTGATACTAAACAGTCTGTATACTTTTATTTAATACAGAGCTTCACCATAGTGGACAAGCCGAAAGCATGGACCGATGAGCAAGCAGAAAAAGAAATGTTGACACGTTTGGGTTTGGAGCTGAAAAACAACCCAAATGTCAAAATGAAAGAACTCGACTTGGTAAAGTTTATTATTTGTTAAAATTTCACTTACTTAGCTAAAACGAAATAGTGAATAAATAATAAAAAACAACAACACAGGACTTCTTACTAGTATGCATGAATTCTCACTAATATGTCATGTGTTTCGATCTGGTGGAAGGAAAAATTCTCCTGATTGACAACTCCAACCAGCTGGACAAAAAAGATCTGACAGCAAAATACGGTGAAACACCGAACAAAGTGGTATGTCGAAAAACTTTTACTCAAATAGAATTACAAAAAAAACTAACATAACAGTCTACAAACAAATGCAGGTTAAAATATTCATTGACTTTCTAAATGAAATGAATATTCAAGAACGAGGAGAAGTAGTGGCCGATGCCAAGATAGAACGACTGAGAATGAAATGGAGATCATCCACCAACCACGTTGACTGTGGTGTGTTTGCCATGCGACACATGGAAACATTCAAGGGAGAATCTGCCGACAAGTGGGACATTGGGCTGCATCAGAGATCTAAGCATGCGCTAAAACTTCTACGAATGGAGATGTGCCATTCAATAATCGGATCAAAGAACAACAAACAGGGTCAGAAATACATCACCATTGCCAAGGAGTTCTTCAAAGAACACAGCAAAGACCAAAATCTTGACATGGTGAAGTACATGGAAAGCTACCGCTAGACATTTCTGTTATTAGCATGAAACTCTTCATTTTGGTGTTTTGCTTAATTATATAACTTTTCATGTTTCATGTTTTGAAGACATCGTTCACGTATTTCTAGGAACTTAAAGCTTTTGTTTTGAATGTACTTGGTTTTATGTTGAAGATATTGTTTTTTGAATTAAATTTTGGTATGCATTTGTAGATACAGGTAGATAGAAGAAATTTACAAATATTACTGTAACTATTCTAAACTATCCTGCACTATCACAGGCGATTTAACTGCAAGTTTTAAAAAAACATATAAAAACAATTTACGATTAAAATGAAACTATTTTAAACTATATATGCACTGTCACATGCGTAGTAACTGCATGCCATAAAATAAATATTATTAAAAAACTAGAAAATAAACCCATCATATAAAACATATGTAAATGAAAGAAAACAAAAATTATTTAAAATAATAATGACAACAATATTAAAGGTTAAAAAAAACTAACTGTAAGAATTAAATTATATAACTGCAATATTACAAGCGAATAATATGCAAAGTGTGAGTACAACATTTTTAAATAGTAATTTAAAAACAAAGTTCACTATCTGTAAGAATTAATTGATAAAACTACAACATTGCATACGAATAAACTGCAAAAGGTGTGTAAACAGTTTAGATCTAGGAAAATAAAATCGAAGATCGTTAACTCTAATATTAAATTAATAAAACTGCAACATTGCATGCAAATAACCTGCAAAAAATTCATACACAAAGGATTATGCACTGTATCTTAAAACATATATATTTTAACTGCATATTATTCCAACTTTAACTACAGTATTACAGGCGAAAATACTGCAAAAATTTACAAACAAGTTAAATGTAATGTTGTAACCATAAAATATTTACAAGTAAAACATCAAAACTAAAAAAAAAAAACCAACACAATTATAAATGAAGCAAATCAATAATATATTAGATCAAAGTAAAATGCTATTGATTAAATGAATTGAACTTAAACTTCTGAAATATAAGTAAAAAAAAACACTAAAAAAAACCAAATAAAAAAGGTTTAAACTTGTCACAATTACGTAACAAAAAAAAATAAATTAAACACTGCTCCCAGCATCCTTAAACTTGTCACAATTACGCGAGTCATGAGTAGCCATTTTCTTACATTTTCTGCAAAGCCGAAGATGCTTCTTTGTTGAACGAATTGCCTTCTCTTTATTTGACATAATGCGAGTACCACTTCCTTTCGTCTTCACAATATCAGGTGGGTGAACATCAATTTTTTCAGGTATTTCAGCGCCATAAAAATTCTAAAACATCTGTCTCTTATCACCAACTGCACAAGCGTTCTCCACGCCTGACACATTCTTCCCAGCAAGATCAATCGCAGCCATAAAATCCGACAACTTACTAACATCACCATCAAACTGCTGCAACCATCCATAAAAAGTAGATGTCATCCTTTTTGTCAAGCTCTTGCATTGATCAACAACTTCAAAACGGTCTAGACTTTCAGCATCAAATACTTGTTTGTTCTTCATCAAATGGACCTTCTTCCATCTCTCAAGCAAATACTTCTCTGGAATAAATGACACAAACTTTTTCTTCATAACAAAGAACACATGGCAGCAGAAAAATCCCATCCTCTCAAACATTTTGCAACTGCATACATAATCCACCCCTACTACATCGTAAACAACTGTAAAATTCTCCTTCAAATCATCAACAAGCTTATAAGTCTCTTTACCATTAGCAATCAGGCGTTCATGAAGAGCCACTCTTTTTAAACAATCCTTAATCTGATCTTGAACCTTGCGAATTTTTTTTGCAGAATACACTATTGCAGCATGCTTCTCAATTTCAAAATCAGTACCCAAACATGGGAAAAAAGACTTATGCAGATAATTCAACTTCGCATTTTGATGCCTTTGAGGATCTAAAGCATGGTTGAACTGCATCCAAAACTCTAAGAAATTAGATCTACACATAGTATATTTCTTGTAAAAGCTGTTTTCACACTCAGATATCGAAGTAGTTCTCAGCAAACCACTAAGAGGGAAATCCCTGAAATATGCAGGAACCCAAAAAATGTGGTTTTCAAACATAGATGTAAACCATGAATCACCACTCAAACAATACTTACTCATAATACCTCCCAAACTTGCATCAAAAAATTCGGAATCAATCACCTCAGACCACACACATGCATTAAGTTCTTTTTTAAAATTTTCATTTGCCCTGAGCTCCTTAGAAATCTTATCAGCAACTTTAAGCATTATATGCTACATACACCATCTATGATGCGTACCAGTCAAAACTCTTTCCACAACAACTTTCATGCCCAAGTCCTGATCCGTAATAATTAATTTTGGAGAAGAACCCATACAATCCACAAAATTCTTAAATAACCAAGCAAATGAAGCTGCATCCTCCTTAGTCAACAAACCGACAGCAAATGTAACAGGCTTTCCATGATTGTCTTTACCAGTAAATGGAGCAAAAATCATGCAATATCTACAAAAAAATAAAATAAAATAAAATAAATGCAAAAAATGTGTTACAATAATGCATAATTAATTGTTCATTATATTTAACTAAAAAAAATTAAAAAAACTTACTTGTTGGTAGAATATGTGGTATCAAATGCAACAGAATGACCAAACAACTGGAAATTGCGACGTGATATTGCATCACACAAAAAAAGTCTGGTCAACTTATCTTCAGCATCAACTTCGTAATTGTATGTAAATGCTTCACATAATTCTTTCTTTTTTTTTTTTCAAATCATTCAACATCATCTGCGCATCACATTCATCAACAAACGCCTTCATATCTCTAGAAAAATTTCTAGCCTCCAAAACCGAACATCCAACGAAATCAGTTCCACCCATAATTTCCGATAACAGACGGTGTGCAGCAGTAGGTCCAATATTTGATGCAGCACAGTCTAATATAAACCTCTGGTGGACAATATCAATGTTACGATTAACTTTCATAAACTCTCTATGTGAAAGATCAACCAAATCATGATTATGTTCCTCCACAAATGCATGTACTACATATCCCTCATAAGCAACAAACTTAAAAACGACCCTAGCATTGCACCCACACCTCGACGAAATTCTTCTTCTCACCTTAGAAGTAGAAACTTCTAAGCCTAACATATCAGTATCTGCAGCTACAAATTTATCTTCCTCACGGTTGCAAACGACATACCTCCACGTTAAAACATCATTCACCTTCTTCGAGCTAGATAAACGAGTATCAAAACCAATAAGTTTCACATACTCTCTATAAAAATGAACCCCTTTTTCTAAACTTCTGAATACTTGACCAACATAAGGTTTTGCTTATGCATCACACACCGGGGTAATACGAACTACAATGTTAAAACAAAAAGGATAAATAATTTGCAATAAAAAATAATAACAATAATAAAAATAGAAAAATATGTAAGTATTTTGAATTAAAACTGCAACCTTGCAGGCATAATATCTGCAACTAATTACTACAGAAAAATTTATATGAAAAAACACAAATAAAATACAAAAACAAAAAACAAAATTTAAAAACAAATAATAAAATCCACAACGAAACATTCTTATGAAACTCGAAAATTACAAAAAATAAAAAATAAAACAACAATAATGGATGCAAACAAATTACAAACAAAATAAAAATAACAAAAACACATGCATGCATACAATAAAAAAAAAATCCAACATACTACTAAAAATATGCATGTATTTATAACTAAAACTGCATAATTACAGGCGTAAGTATTGCAATATCTTTACAAAGTAAAAATGCAATATAACACAACTAACAAAAAAAAAAAAAAAAGGTTCATAAAAAAAACGTAATATACTAAACAACTTTACAAACAAACAAATTAAAGAGAATAACACAACTTACTGAAATTTAGTGACGACATATGTACCATACACGAGACAAAGAAACCATAAAATTATCATGCACACATACAACACCATCACATGAATTAACCAAAATTAATCCACAACAATACACATAAAAATAGAAAAAAAACGTAAATTACAGCCGGGAAAAAAAAATACCTTGCTCATACATGTCCATGGCTCGACGTGAATAAACCCCAGCAAATAACTTTAAACACCAAAAAAAAAATTGAAAGAGGGTTTTGAACTGAAGACGAACAAGAAAAAAGAATATCGCAAAAATTTATGTAAACAAAAGAAAAAAACTGAACGAATTAAAAAAAATAATATCTTTGCAAAATTATTTTTTTTAAAAAAAATGCCCATGCAAAACGGTTGTATCTAATATATCGAAAATGTAGGGATTAGTTTCCTAATCAAAATATTAAAAAAATGCAATACCAAAAATACCCTAATAAAATAATTAAACAAATTAAATAAATAAAACAAATCAAAACCAACAATTAATCGCAGCCACCAAAAATCAAATTTGGATGGTGGATATGAAGTTCTCATCTCTTATCTGGGAGTTGGTTCACATATGATTACAAGTCTATATATATATATATATATATATATATATATATATATATATATTGCGTTAAAGTGACAAGTGCCTCCCAGATGTGAGATGAGAATAAATCTGATGCGTTCATTTTCAAAATCAAGGATCCAAATTTGATTTAGAAAATTAAATCTTTTTTCAATATTTGGGCTTTTCAATCTTTTTGCATAATTATATTAAGGGATCACATCTTAAATATTATTTAATTTTTCTAAATATGAGGGGACCACATCTTATCTTACAAAAAAAATCATAATCTATTTTTTCACTTTTAAGACACGTTTATTTAATATTAACTTTATTCTCTCACCTCCAACATTGCTATAAAACTTTAAATAATCATAGCTCACTCAATTTAAATTATTTTTTTGCGTGTCATATATCAAATTAAAGATCGTTTTATTATCTTTCAAATGAAATCCATATTGCATATGTTTGGAATAAGATAATCGTAGTGAAAATAAGATACTGCAACTATACATACATAGATAATGCATATATATTTACAAGCTTATATATTACTCCCTCCGTCCCATAACATTAGTCTTGTTTCATTTCGGCACAGATACCAATGCGAGTAGAGATAGAGGAAATTAATATTTTATTAGTGAGTGTGTAATAATTTTCCATTTTAGGAAAAAGGACTAATGTTTGGGACAAACGAAAAAGGAAAACAGGACTAATGTGATGGGACGGAGGGAGTACAACTTATGTCTGAAAAAAATATCTATATTTTGAAAAAACCTGATAGACCTATCAAACATAATATAACTGAACTGGTCTATATAATGCAAATATACAGACTTATATAATGCAACTTAAATCAGAAAATAAAGAATTTTGTCAAAATATCAATTACCTCATAAATAGTCATACAAATCTATAGGCCTAAATAATGCATGTTTATAGACTTATATAATGCAAATATTTGGATTCCATGCTCTGTTTCGTTTATTACTATTTCTTTTATGTCAATAACTTAAATTAATCAGACCACCTTTAAGTTGCATTTTATAAGTCTGTATATTTGCATTATATAGGTCGGTTTAGTTGCATTATGTTTAATGGGGCTATCAAATTTTTGCAGAATATAGATTTTTTTTTCAGATGCAAGTTGCATTATATAAGCTTGTAAATATGCATTATCTGCGTCTATATAGTTGCAGTATCTTATTTTTGCTACGATTATCTTATTTGAAACATATGCAATACTGATTTCGTTTGAAAGATAATTAAATTATCTTTAATTTGATATATTGTACGTGAAAAAATAATTTAAATTGAATTAAATATGATTATTTAAAGTTTTATAAAGAAATTAGATGAAAGAGAATATATGGAAGCAAAACACGTGTGTTTGATAGGAAAGAGATTATGAAATTTATTGTGATCCCTCATGTTTAACTTACCTAAATACCCTTAAATTTCAAATTTTAAGAATCAATCTGGACCACTTATTTCATCAAATTAAAGGACAAGATTTATTCTCTTCTCCTATCTAAAATGGACTTGTGATATGATCACCACTCTATATACATTAAAATAAAATCGGGTTATATATATAAAAATGTCAGTTACATTAATTTATTAATAACCTGTCATTTTTTTAATTAATAAGTACAATATTCTATATAATCATTACAAAATTAAGTTATGGTATTCTTGAGAACAATTAATATTTACTATTCAAGTTATTAATCATATATTGTGGAATTAATTATTTTTTTACAACTAACAAAATAAGTGTTGGTCCCAAAATGTCATGGTAAAATGTATAACGGAAGGATTTTTAAATGTGGTGTTTCAATTAATTATTTCTCAAGTCAGTTGGTTTTCTGGAAGGATTTTTAAATGTGGTGTTTCAATTAATTATTTCTCAAGTCAGTTGGTTTTCTGAAAAATATTTTAGTTCGAAAGTATTACTTTACCAGTTTAAAAAGTACTTCAAAAACTTGCCACTTGTTGGGTTTAAAAAAAAGTAAGCAACACAAAATGATAATAGAAAACAGTAAACAAGGCATGAAATTATATAGTTGTTACGATTCTAAATAATCCTATGTCCACTCTACGATTGACAGATGGATCAAAATAACTGGAATGATTTTGCAAGGCGATGTCACTGATCTATAGCAGTCGCGGGAATATCCTTCGTCTCTAGCTATTTGTGCACCCAACAAGTCCACGTTGTATTCTGTTCTCTTAAGTCAGGTCGGCTTTACTACGAACACATAGCTAGGCCTTTCCGGCTGGAATAAAGTAGTTGAGTTCTTCACGGGAGGTCATAGATAATAGTTATGACTGTCGGAGTTCATAAATTGGTCTCGAACTTAATTCAAGATTGAATATGAACTCCGGAAGATTAACTATAGCAAAGATTGTTAAGAATCTCGTGTACTGCAAAATGGAAAACTGAGTGACGAGGCTGGGCTTATCTTAGATTATTCACAATGATTTTTAATTATATGACCAACAACCTATAATTGATACTCTTAAATAGTATTTATAGATTTCTTAAGATCCTTTGTAAGTGCTCATCGTCTTCTAGCCGTTGTACATGATTTTCAAGGTCTGTAACTGTTCACATAGTTTCCGGTGATGTGTGCATCTTCTTAGAAAGACTCTTTTGTAAGTTGCTATTTTCTTTATCAGTTTTGAAATTCATTTATTTTGAAAACTTCACAAATGACTATTTATAAGCATCACTGCTAACTTATCTGCTTCTCTAAGAAACTGGCTGAATATGTTTTCGGTAGATATCTTTAGGAATGCATAATTTCAAGTCTATTACAACTCGATCGACCTATAAAAGGCTACAAATATGAAATTACTCTACCCACGTCTAAGTGAACTAATTGATTTTACATTTGGCTTGGCACACAAAAACTAATAAAGAACTAACATTAATTCTAATACGTAAATATACCAGAAATAAGTAAATAAATGAATTGATTTACAATTATATCAAATAAATACCCAAATATGCAAATCAAATATCTATATATTCGCTTTTTAAAAATAATCATTTATTTAATAAAGAAATAAAGGTATAAATATATTGTAATAGATATAAATACATAGATATGTATCAAATTTTTATGTATTGAAAATACTTTATTGGAAATCATTTTTTTAAGATGTCGGTTAGAAACTGTGGGTCCCGGTTTATCAGAGTATATTGTAAATGTGCAGCGGAAAATTTTTATGTTCAGTTCGGTATCTTGCACTTATCCAAGCTGAGGGTGATGTGTCAGCTTGGTCTGTTCAAATGTCTTAGGTACTTGATGTCGACTTTGTCTTAAATATCAATATACAATATATACTCCAACACTTGAGTGTTGAGTTTCAAAAAGAAATAAAACTATACTGACAAGTAAGTAAATAAAGTTGTAAATGACAAACAGACTTATAGTGGTTCAGACTAAACCATCCTATGTCCACTCTTATGACATTTGGTCATGTAATCTACTCAGCTTAGAATGTTTACAGGTGCTCCTATAATCTATTGCTTGTCGGTGAATGCCCCGTCCACATATCCACAAGCGCACTAACCTGGTCCTTGCTTGGTTCCTCGCTTTTAGCTCCTTAGAGTGTGGGCACACCACTCAACCTCATTGTAGCCGGAATGGGGTGTTTATAGTTCCCCCATTAACTATCTCTTCTGCGGCAGCTTGCCCATAAGAGTCAGAGTACAAGATGTACTTGACTGTTGTAGTTTTTCTTGGAGAGAAAAACTACCAAATGGTAACTAAAAAATGCAGAGATTCTGAGTTTCATGTTCACGTGGTGACACCCAAAAAGCTTAATAGCCTCGAAAGTAAGCTCACCCTGTTAAGCTTAAAACTTTTGGTGTGAGTTCACAGTATTTGCAAACTCTTAGTTCGTATTTTTGTTCGTGTAACCTTGTCTATATTTTTGTGCGAGTAACCTTCTTTTTCGATGATTTCTCTGGTATTTATACTCGAGATGTTGAAGGTTTGAATTTGAGACCCGTTAGAGACAAAATGGAAGATGTCCATTGGGATATCTCTATTGGTTGTAGCATTCGGCAGGCAAGTGTACTTTTTGCACGGGGTCTACACCTTTTTTTTTTGCCTTTTTCTGACTTCGACAGCAACAATTCATCTTTTTTTCAGAACAACAGTATTTTTCCAGTATGAGGAATCTCGGACTGAGCGTCCTAGGTAGCAAAACTTAAAGTTTCGTGCTTACAGACTTTAAGACTTCTCCAATCCTTAAAGTCTGTTATTCTTGTGATTCTTTGTTTCCTCATATGCTGGGACCCAGACTAGAAAGTCTGTGCTGATGTTGTCATACTTGCAACACCGTATTGATGACATCATCTCTTCATGTATAGTTGGTCCCTTGCTGCTCAGTATGGTTTGGATGACTGTACCATACTATACTGGATTCGTACTTAACAAAATCCATACTCCGCTAGACTCTTTTTCTTCCAGGCTTGTAAGGCGTACTGGTTCCTTTGGCCTGTTTCAGTCTTTCGCGCGTACTAGACCTTTTTTATTAGTCTAGTTTCCAATGTTAATATCAGCTTACAACTCAATAAAGAACCTATATAGGACTTTACATTTGGCACCTAAGCTGAAAACTAACTAAGATGGCTTTTATAATCTTTGACCCACCAAAACATAAAATAAAGGAAGGATATTTCTATCAAATTTCCTAACACTATCCCCCTTTTTGATGTGGTCAAAGCCATCTCTAACCTAAGCTGATGAGGAGCGAAGAACTTTAGAGTTTTCACAAGTATGAAATTCAGTCTATAAACTCAGAAAGGTTCCCCCTCAAATTCAGCTTTCCTCCTTAAGATCTTCTCCTTATAATTTTGGAGAGATATTGCTTGATTTATATTTCATGTAAGTTTAGAGCAATTAAGTCTTAAGTACGTAAGAGAGCGAGAAGCAAACTCAAGAAAAATCTGTAATAATGTAACCAGAGATATAAGTCCAGATAACACCAAAGTTAACTAAAAATAGATAGATCAAAGAGGATTTTAGGGGTGATTTTACTTCTTCTCGGTATGGAAAGAGTGGCAAGGTGATCATAAAATTTGTCCATGCTAGCATCTAACTTCTTCTGTCATTCCTCATCAGGTCTTCTTCTTGTTTCTTCCCACTCTTTGATGACACCAACCAAAGTGTCAATCCTCTCCTCCATGATTTTGAGAACCCTTTCCTCTGTTGCTTGGACGATCTCATGTACTTGTGAGGTAGACTGATGCGAGTTATTCGGAGCAGTTGCGGCAGGAATAGAGAGTGGTTCTTCAATGATGGCCTTCTTTGAAGTGGAGGAATCTAAGTGGGATTCAGGGAGAACTTTAGCTTAAACTCCGGATGAGGATGTTCCTTTATCATTGGGAGAAGAACTGTGAAGTTCAACCTTGGATTCTCTTTAATGAGTAGCACGGGCAAGTGATCTCAAAATCTTGGACACCACCAAATGTACTTTAGTCGGTTTAACTGTAGAGGTTTTCACAATAGGCAGAGAGCTCCAAGCACGAAGTTTTCCTAAACGAAACATTTTGTTTTCCCATTCCCTAAGAATATGATCATCTTTTGAATTGTGTCCCCACCTCGCAAGTTTATTGAGAGGTTCAAATTTGGTACTCCAGTAATGTCTGGTGGGTCCTCAGGGAATCCATTCAATTGAGAGAAAAGGACCCTCTACAGGCTCCAATGGTGGAACACCATGATCTCTCTAGACAGTTCTGAAGAAAGGAATATCCATTAGTCGACTTTGAATATGTTCCTTGGTCATCTGGGGTTCTCCAAATCTGACACCCATCCATTCATTGAGTGAGCAAAAGAGGCTCGACCGTGAAAGTTCCAATACTCCTTTCCTCATCTAGAATCTCGAAGGCTTTGCTCTCTGTTTGATCATCCGTAGGAAGTGGTTCCGTGATGTTCTCCTCATTCTGAAATAAATTTGCGTCAGAACATGCTTGCTAATCAGGAGTGATCATCCTTCCAGAATGGGAGCAATCATGTGTCAAATCGACGATCTCCATGCGATCTACTGGTTCTATGGCTTCATTCATATCTAATAAGAATTCTCTCGAGAGAACTTCACGTAACTCTCTTTCCACAAGTTCATTAGGTCCTGCTTCAACCTTGTCAGATTCCTGTTCCTTTTTCCTTATATTCATCAACCAATTTTAACACTTCATCCTCACTCTCTCCTTCGTTCACCATTTGAATTAGCTCAGCTACCAATTTGTTGAAACCCTCATCAGATATAATATCTGATTATATTAACTTCGAAGGATCAAGATTTAAGGTCCTAGCCTCTAGAATCCTGCCAAAAACTAAGGATCTATTTCGGAGGCATGCTCTTTTCCTTTCAATGCACCGATCAGCATCCTAGCAAGATTATCTTGAAGCTCCTTTTAGTCCTTGTGAAGATCTATCTCTCTAATCCTTGTCTCAGTAATAGATCTCCTTCTAATTTCAACATTGCCTTTAACGCTTTCAAAAACTTCATCCTTGGCGTCTAGTAGAGCTTCGAGAGCTATTTTTTAACAATTTTTCTTAGTCTTTCTTTGGATAGCCAATCTGCTGATCATTTCTTCATGCTTTCTCTCTGCTAGGTTGCACTTTCTATCTCTTCAGGGGTAAGTGGATGTTTTCTCACCATTCTCGCCAGTGTGTGTTCAGTGGTGCCAATGGAAGGATTGCTCCAGGTGGCATACTCTTCACTAGCCTTCGTTTCTTCTTAGGGGTAGTTTCTTCAACGGGTTAAGGAGTAAGAATTTTTGGTGGCATGACAGTCATGAATCCTGGAGACTCAAGTTCTTCTAATTCATGAAAAAGACTATCCACTTTGGTATTTCTTTTCAACTCAGTACGGACTGCTTCTGAAATTGGTAAGGCAAGCGGTGGAATATATTCACCTTGCACCTCTGTGGATATCACTTCTACTGATGTTGCGAGAGAAGATCCCAAAACTTCTTTTCCAGATCGCCGAGTAAGCATTCTATTGGACGTTGGTTGCTACTTTGATTTCTTAAAAGGAGGTATATAATCCATGCTTATCAAGGACTTCCCTGGTTCAAGCTTCTCTTCAGGTAGCAGCATCGCCATTAGATGGCTTATTTTCAAACCAAAACTAACCTAGTGGTTGAAGATTTGGTGTCCTCTATCTTGTCATTTCTCCAAACGTTTTCCAGTAAACATCCATATATGAAGGAGGCCCAATCTCCTTTGATTCCATCATCAAATGCCATCATGACAGAATACTACCTTTGACTGAGTTCGGAAAGAGATCTGATCTCACATTGCAGCATTCTGATTACTAGATCACATAATAGTTAGTAGAAGTCCTCAAGATGGGTGTTCTTGGTGCCTGAAGTCTATTCTTCATTAACTGTTAGCTTCTTCCACTGTAGCCAGTACTTCTTCATAACCTTGGTATTCTTGTCCCTGTACAGGGCAACATGAGAACTTTTTTGGTTCAGCGAGTAGATGTTGGCTAGCAGGTCTGGATCTATGACAATCTTCTGTCCAAGGACAAATATGGTGAAGTGCGTTTGACCTTTGGCTATTATCGCTCTAGCGTAAAATTCTGCCACCATGAGAGGACAAATTTTTTTGGGTTTTGTTGTCCAGAAGGTTATGAGACCTTCTTTCTTTAGCATTCTAATGAGTCTTGAATCTTTGTTCACCTCCACCCAATCCTCATGCAATAATTTCTCTTTTTGAATCTATGTTGTGCGCTATTGTTCAAATGATAGAGTTGCTCTTGAATTAAAGTCTCTGAAGGCGGTTTGAAGTTTCCGATATTTAAGTAATAGATTGAAATCTTCCTCACTACGGATTCCAGTGTAAGACTGCTCATGTTGTGGATACATTTTAGGAAGAGAGCTTGGGGGTGGAATAGGATTAGAAGCTCCGACTTTAATGGAAGATATGTGTCGTTCGTTGTGATCGGCCATCAATCTAGAAGGACCGAAGAATGATGATTCAAAAGAAGTTTTTTTCTGACAAGATGATCGTGTATCAAGTGATTTTGAGAAGCATAAGGGTTTCTCATAGAAATTGAAACCCTTTTAATGGATAATGGCTCCAAAGTAAAATGTCTGAAGGAATGGTTGAGATCATGCTTACAGACGTGAGGATCAACGGTTGGGAGATGAAAAGACAATTGTCATCATTTTGACCTATGTATAGGGTCGTGGTTTTTTACGTGGGTGTCCTATCGAGTATCGTTCTTTGTGACATGGTGACATGACATTGGACCGTTAAGTTTGATTGACTGCTCGCAATCCTATTGCATTAAATTCTGTAATAAATGCGACTTGCTTTATACACCATACTTGAGTTCAAACGTCCAGCCTAAATTGTGGTCATCAGCATACACTATATGCTCTGGTTCAGTATGCTCGAACCAAAACAGGTACGATTAGCACGTATCTCGGTCAGCTTGTATTCTTCAATCTTTAAAACAAAGTGAGAGCTCGGACTCAACTTTAATCCGCATATCTCCGTCTTCAATGATCTTTAAAGATTGAGAGCTTGGACTCATCTTAGTCCACTACACCGTCTTCGACCACTTGATGGATATTTAAAATTAGTATACTTAGAGCTTGGACTCAGTATATATTTTCAAAGTGTACGACTGATATACCCATGTTATATTGAGAGCTTGGACTCAGTATATATATAGATAGATTACGTTATTGTGTGAATTACTAAAGATAGTATACTGAAAGCTTGAACTCAGAATAATTTTTACAATCAGAAATTCATGTACTGAGAGCTTGGACTCAGTATCGAAACCAAATACTTAAGAAATCCATAATAGTGAATGAGAGATTGGACTCATTCTTCTCCTTCTTCTATCTCATCAAACTCCATAAGACCGAGTTTGATACAAAGCTCCTTAACCGAGCTTCTAGAAGCAGTTTTGTGAAGATGTCGGCGAGTTGATCTTCAGTACAGATGTACTCTACGCTTACATCCTTCTTTTCGATATGATCACGAATAAAGTGAAGTCTTATGTCGATGTGTTTAATTCTGGAGTAATGAACCGGATTCCTGGTGATGCACATTGCACTATTATTGTCGCAATAGATGGGAACACATCCTGAGTCCACATCATAGTCAAGCAACTACTGTTTGATGCATAATATCTGTGCACAACAATTAACAGCAAAAACGTACTCTGCTTCAATAGTAGACATTGCAACCGAGTGTTGTTTCTTGCTGAACCAGCTGATCAGCTTATGTCCAAGAAACTGATGAGTTCCACTTGTGCTCTTGCGATCAATACGACAACCTCTAAAGTCTGAGTATGAATACCTGTTGAAAATAAGCTCATCGCATCTTGGGTACATGATTCCAAGTGATTCATTACACTTCAGATATTTTGCAATTCTCTTGGCAGCATCCATATGATATTTTTTCGGATTAGCTTGAATCTTGCGCATATCCCGACAACATAAGAAATATCAGGTCTGCTGGCTGTCAAGTATAGGAGTGAGCCTATAATTCCTCTGTATGTTGATGGGTCAACTGACTCTCCATCTTCATCCAATGTGATCTGTACGCTCGTACTCATAGGTTTTCTCAGAGACTTAGTCATTTCTGGAAGAAACTTGTTGATAAGATCTCTGTTGTACTACTCCTGATTGATAAGAATCCCTTCGCGGGACTGATGAACTTGAAGTCCTAAGAAGTACATCATTTTTTCCCATCATACTCATATGAAAGTTACTCTGCATAAGCTGGGCAAATTTCTCACAAAGGATCAGATTCCTTGACCCAAAAATAATATCATCGACGTAGATCTAGACCAGTAGGATGTCTTCCCGATCATTGATTTGAATTAGAGTTCTGTCGATTTTCCCTTTCCAGAATCCATTCTTCAGTAGGAATTGTGATAGGGTCTCATACCAAGCTCGCGATGCTTGCTTCAACCCATATAATGTTTTCCGCAGCATGTAAACTTGCTTGCCTTCTTCAAAACCAGGAGGTTGCTCCACATATACTTCCTCCTTTATTTAGCCGTTGAGAAAGACACTCTTCACGTCCAATCTGATAGACCGTGATCCCATGATATGCCGCATAGGGTAGGAGTAGTCTTATAGCCTCCAGTCTGGCTACAGGGGCAAATGTTTCGTAAAAGTCGATTCTTTCACACTGTGCATATCCTTTGCAAACTAGTATGACCTTATTTCTGACTATGTTACCTGCTTCATCTCGCTTGTTCTTGAAATCCCACTTGGTTCCAATCATAGATTGATGTGACAGACGATCTACCAAGTCCCAAACATGATTGTGAGTGAATTTTGCAAGTTCCTCTTGCATAACATTAATCCAGTCGGCTGATTGAAGTGCATCTGCTACCCCCATCGGCTAAATCTGAGAAATGTAGCACGTAAGTAGTGCACTGCCAGTCTTGTTTTAACTGGATTGACGATGTCATCAAGTACAACTTCATTTGGATGATTGCGAAGCCATTTGGGCTGTTGAAGTTCCTCAACCTCAATGGAATGAGTGAATGGTTCATTGATATGCTCCCCTGTGATCGACACTTCGGAAAGAGATTGATATTCGGGAATGACTTCATCTTCCAATGAATCATCAATTGTGCCTTGGTCAGGTATGACTGTAGACTGATTCAGAGTGTTGTCTTCAGTGTGAGCTCCATTTGCAGTCCGATCTTGCATATCCTCAATCCTGGCTTCTTGGTATTCAGTCTGGTCTTCAGGAATATCAGTCTAATTTCCTGGGTCTTCATATTCTTCTTCAGCATTGTCAGCTTGGAAGACACTAGTGTGAATTCCCCCTTGATTTATGCATTCTCTTAGGGTTGTAGAATTTGAGGTCTCAACATGATCGTTAGCATCATCGACCCTCTCGACTGTCTGATGGTCAATCGAGGGTGTTGGTTGAGAGATTCCATCCTTCATAGATCTAGTCTTGATAGTCAGCTTAGTATTGGAAGCATTTGTTTGACTATTTATGGACATCATTGATCTCAGGAAGACTCTCTTCCAACTCTCTCATGGTCCTGCACACTAAAGTAGCTCCATCAAAAATTACATTGCATGTTATTTCCACAACCTTAGTAGTCTTATTGAATACTCGATATCGTTTGTGAGATGGGTGCCCATATCCAACGAACACACCTTCATCAGCCTTGGTTGAGAAAGTATTAACTTTGACTTACCATTATTGTGAATATAACACGGTGAACCAAAAGCATGGAGATGTGCTAAGGAAGGCTCACGACCATGATATACTTCGTACGGGGTTTCTCTAGTCTGTCATTGATGGTGCTTTTGTTTTGAGTATTGCACGCCATCATCGATGCTTTGCCCCAAAATCTCCTACCCAAGCTGGTCTCTGCTAGCATGGTTTGATCAGCTTCCTTTAGTATTCGATTCCTTGGTTCTGCAAGGCCATTCTACTGCGGAGTTCTTGGAGTAGAATGCTCGTGCCCGATACCAGCTTCCGCACAGAAATCCGTCAGAGGCTCATTGCAAAACTCTATCCCATTGTCTGATCTGATCCTCTTGAATGTAGTCTCTTGTTGATTTTGTACTCGCATGATCAATTCTGACAGCATGATCTTCACTTTGTCCTTGGTTTTGAGAATCTTGATCCATGAATATCGCGAGTAATCATCTACCACTAGAAGCGAGAATCTTTTTCCTCCAATGGTTGGGGGAGTTATAGGACCGAACCATGTGAAGTAACTTCATCACTAGTGTAGTGCTTGGGCTGACTGCTTTGTTCCTGAAGGATGCTTTTATCTTCTTTCATTGCTAGTAGGCCTTACATACTCCTTCCTTCTTGAACACTCCGCTTGGTAATCCCTTTACGAAGTCATGTTTAGCCAAATCGTTGATTGTTTTGAAATTCAGATGGCTTAATCTTTTGTGCCTCAACCTGTTTGACTCTGATGTACTGGTGGCAATAAAGCATGAACCAGTTTGCCCGCTCAGCCAGTCTACAACATAGAGTCCACCCTTGTGAACTCCCCTCAGCTTATCTCCAGTGTCCTTATCTTTGATCTGACACTCAACTTCCTCAAAGGAGAAAATATATCCACTTTCACTGAGTTAACTGACATTGAGTAAATTATACTTTAGATTGGTGACAAGAGAGACATTTATGATTCTCAGCTCATTCTGTTTGATGCATCCTCTTCCAACTACTCTTCCGTTGGAGTTGTCAACAAATAGTTTGTGGTCTTAGAATCATATTTAGCTCTGAAAATAATTCTCTTATTCCTATCATGTGAACTGAGCATCCACTGTTGAGGATCCATTCTCTTCTTTCCTTCGGTACCTGTTCCTACAATCACAGAAATTTAACATTTAGGTCCCCGAGTCTTTGGGGGTCCTGTAGGATTAGCTCGTGTGATTATTCCTTTTGGCATACAAACTTTTTTGATTTTAACAACAAATGTAGTGCTGTTGTTAATAGCAGAAGCATTTTCCTTCCTTTTAAAATAATGTATGATTTTTGTTTGGGAAGGTGTGGTTGTGTGTGATGTTGTCTTGTGATTGCTTTTCTTTCAAGAACCTCAAAAACTGTGTTCCTGATGTGAAAACCTTGATGGCAACTTGTTGCACAAGTGTGAACCACCTTGATTAGCCTTCATAGCCTTTAAATAAAAATCATAAGTTTGCTTTGGCCTCATGTAGATGTTCCTCCTACTTGGTATATTCCTTTTTCAAGGTGTACTTAAGATTTGGTTCGCCGGATAGTATACAGACCGAGTTGTGTGTTCAGCTTCCTCACAGAGTGTACTGTCTGCTTGGCTGAACTAGTCAAGTGAGTTGTCTTCCTCGCAGTAGAGACATACAACCTGGTCAACTTCTGAGAGCGTACTGACTTCCTGTTAGTATGAAATTTTGCTAGCTTAGGTTTTTGCTGTATAATTAGCTTACCTTTTGCGCTGGGCTTAATTTTCTCATTCTGATCCATCAACTTGAGGCTGTTGGCCAGGCAATTTTTAGCTACCAGTATGACCTAGTGATTGAATTGCTACCCCTCAATCGCTTGACTTAACTATTTACTAAGGTTTTCTGTAATAAAAATAGTAGGTCTCTTAGTACAAGTAGGTGCAGGTTTATCACTGTTCAAATTTTCTTCATATCCTAAACCTGACTTATCTGAAGGCTCTCTCATGCTTTGCATGACTACATCAAGCCCTCTTGACCCTTTCTTAAAGAAAAATAGTATTTCTTCTTGCTTAAGGATACTTATATTCAAAGATTTACACTATGATTCTAGATTTTAAAATTCAAGAGCAGTTCTGAGTGTTCTACCTTCATTTTTTCTTAACTCTTCACTAAAAGATCTAGATTTTGCAATTTCCTCCATCAAAACAGAGACTTTAGATCTCAGTGAGATGTTTTCAGTAGCTAAGACATTTTTAATTTCATAAAATTTATAAAATTCGTGAGATAAAATATCTTATGTGATTTCCTCTGAGTTTGAACAGTTAGACTCAGATTCATCAAAGCCATATGATGACTGAATAATAACAGGTGAGGTGATTACCTATTCACTTGAAGCAGTGAGAGCTGTCTCCGCTTCAGCTTCGAAGTCATCCTCAGCGTCTTCTCCAATTATGACTAGGAATGCAAGAAGTGCTTCATCGTCAGCTTCTTCTTTCGATGAGTAGTCCTAATCATGGTCGGGAATGTGTGACATCTCTGTTCTAGTTAGCATGGCCTGTGCTACAACCTTTTATGCTTGGCTCTTGAAGACTTTTCGAAATCTTTCCCTTTCTTCTTTGTTCACAGAAGGGCAATCGAACATAAGATGTTCAGATGAGCCACATTGGAAGCAAGCTCTGAAGGTTCTTTTGATGAACTTCTTCTCATCTACATCAGATGCTTCCTTCTTTCCTTTGGCCTTCTCGAGGAGTTTGGAAAGTTTCCTCATCTATTCTTCAAGCTCTACAATTGAGCTCTCCTCCTCCTTAGATTGAGAGCCAGACGTTGTTGGCTTCTCCTTCACTAAGCTCGGCTGACCAGCTGCCCGGTCAGGGAGGGAAGAAAGTATGGCTTCTAGAGCTACGGAGTGGAGTTGATTTTTTCTATTATCCTCAGAACTCCATTCATCATATGGCTTTTTTATGATTCTTGTGCCTACATCTCCAAGAGGTGGGAGAGTCATTGTTATGTTTATGGGCCCTTTCTCCAGTACCTCTATCATCTCCGGATGTATGCTCTTTAGCTGGATGGAAGACCTCTTCTTCCACATCTCGTACATATTAGGGTTGTACGGAGGTAACTTTATCATACTCATCATACTTATACCTTAGCTAGAGACAACAAAAACATGTGCAAGAAATGGATAACAGTCCTAAGCGACTCCAAACGACAAGCTTGTAAGGAGTGACCGCTCTGATACCACATGTTGGTCTAGGTTTATCAGAGTATATTGTAAATCTGCAGCAGGAAATTTTATGTTTAGTTCAGTATCTTGCACTTATCCAAGCTAAGGGTGACATGCCAACTTGGTCTGTTCAAATCTCTTAGGTACTTGATGTCGACTTTTGTTGGGAATTATGTTGTAATTCTCCCTTAGATCAAAATTGTAAAAGGTTTTGTTGAATCAGAGCCTTAGTAGTTTGGTCATTCATTGTTGAAGTCTAGCAACTCACGTGTAATGTCATGTGTAGAAAATATTTTGAGTTGTAATAGATTAGAAGTACTTGCGGAAGATTGTTGAGGATTCAGCAAATTGGAATGAAGACTTCGGAAATTTTGGATGCTAGGAACGTTCTCAGCAGTTAAGCCGATTGCTAGAGAAGTCAGCAGACAGAAGCAACTGCTAAGGAAGAAAGTAGTCATGTGCTAAGAAGAATGATTGCTAAGTGCTAGCAATCATATGCAGAAAGAAGAGACTGCTAGGAGCATTCGCTTAGCAGTCAGCCGAATGAAGATAACGGAATGCTGAAGGAGTCAGCATTCGCTACTACAGTAAGAAGTTAGCGAAATGCTGAAGGAGTCATCATTTGCTACTATGGAAGAGATTGCTAGAAGATATAGCAATCAAGAACTAAGACTCAAGTGCTGAGTAAGCAACTATTGAGGAGTCAGCAGATTGGCTACGGAGACAGATTGCTAGAAGTACTTAGCAATCAAAAGAGTCATATGACTTAGCAGACCGTTTCCAGCATTCACCGATAGAATGCTAAGCAAAGAAAAACCTAGAAACACTTGCTAAAGACGCCCGTTCTGGCAGTAGGTACAACAAAGGATGAAAGCCTTACCGAAGTAGGTAAAAATGCACTGTACCACGCCGGAAAGGAAGAAAAAGCATGTAACTCTTTTGGACGCAGAAGACCGTTGTGTCTAATGGGTATGGAGAATTAAAGTTTGAATCTCCAGGTATAAAAGACAAGTCCAACAGAGAGAGACGACAACTGCTTTCACTGCCTCTACAAACACTTAAGCGAATCCTTTGACAAAGCGAAGCAAAGTGAGAAAGTAGTCACTTAGAGCTCATTAAAGAGATAAGAAGATTCTCTAAACTCTCAACCGTAGTGTCCCCCACATTGAATATCTGACACTACATTGAAGAGATTCCTTGACTTAGATCAAGAATCTAATCATTGGGATAACTTGCATCATAGGAAGCATCTAGCAGTCACATCTCTAAAAAGAGATTGACTATCACGGGCTATTTCCAAAAACCCCAGAAAAGTTCGGGAAGGAACTCTAAAGCTTCCATTGCAGCAAGGAGGAGTTTTACAAAGGTGTGCCCTTGACTTCTCCGCAGCTACCGACCGAAGAGATCGATGTAATGGAGGATAGCTTTGTAGTGGCCGGCTCGAAAGCTCACCGCCTGCTACAAGTGTTCGGCGATTCCTTGTACTTCAAACATCTTTTTAGTGAAATTCTCAGTGATACGGCTGAGGAGTGGACGTAGATCTTGTAGATAGAACCACTATAAATTTTGTGTTCTTATTTACTGTTTTATTGTTTCTGTTCATCGATTTAAAACCTAGCAACCTCAAGTTTCTGGAGTATACCTCTGAAACAATCGTAACATCAACCTCCGAGCTAAATATTTGGAAAAGATCTAAGTGGAAGATAAACTTATTATTCCGTTGCATTTGCTAAGTAGCCTTTCGGTACTTATCACGACTCTGATCAGGGACCAACAAGTGGTATCAGAGCAGTAGGTCGTAAGACTTACTGCTTCTGAGTCGTTTCGACCAAATCTTTGTTTTCCTTGCACTTGTTTTGTTGTTTAGCTCAGGTACTTCAATCTTGCCAAGATGAACCATACTCTTCCCAAGTACAAAAAAGAGAAGTTCAACTCATGGCAGAAGATGGCCACCATCCAGCTCCAAAGCATACATCCAGAGATGGTGGACGTTCTTTCTAAGGGGCCCATAAGAATCATGAAGCCCAATATTTTTGTAGGTCTAGTTGCTAAGGGGCAACGTAGACCACCTCCGATGGTTGAGAAGACGTTCGAGGAATGGATGGTCGAAGATAAGGAAAGAGCCCAGCTAGAATATCTAGCAAAGATGCTTATACTTGACAGTTTGCATCCGTTAATGGCAGACAAGGCTCTGGACTTTGATACAACTAGGGAGATGTGGGAATATGTCTGCGAATCCTCCCAGGAGACAGACCAAATGAAACGCAACAAACTCCAGGTAGCTGTTGATAAGTATGAATCATTCTCTATGATTGCAGGAGAATCTATTCAAGCAATGGAAGAGAGATTCAACACCATCATTAGAGAGCTCCGAAACTTGGAAAAGACATACGATAATGGAGAAATGAACAACAAGATCATTTCCAAGCTATTTCCAAGGAGTGATTGGTTTGTAAAGATGAAAAGCTTGAGCGAAAAGGACCTCAGCTAGATGTCTACATTAGAGGTATTTGCTCAACTCAAAGCTCATGAATTTATAATACAACAATCAAAGAAGAACAAAGCCGCTGCTGCGCAAACTTTGTCATCAAATGTCGTACCCGCGGAGGATCTAGCATTCTTTGTGAAGAGAGATGCTGGAAAGTGGAAACCAAATAAGCCTTTCCGCAATAATGAGAGATCTGCTCCAGCGTTCCCAGCAAAGAAGGTTGCCTCAACCTCAGGTTTACAGCCAGTAGACCTAAAAGATTAGTGAGCTAGAAGAGCAGATGAGAAAGCTTCAGAAGCTTATGCTGGAAGCTAAAGCCGAGAAGGAAGCTAAAGAAACAAAGCTCCTATCATCCGTTCGCTCAACAGATAGAAAGCCGAAGACGTGCTTCGAGTGCAATTCGCAAGATCATCTAAAGCACGAGTGTCCAAAAGTGAGTAAGGAGGAAAGAGAGAGCCTCAAGGAATGATTCGAGAGAAGAGCTGTCAAAACGGTCACAATAGCGTTGCTGACCAGGAGCGAAGTGCCCGACATCCCCATCAATGATGAGGAGTACTATTCGTCAGAAGAGGATGATGAGGAGGCCATGCTGGTCTTGATGGCAGATATTATTGATGATCAGGATGCTAATGTTGAGCAAAATGCTGAGTCGGCTCTAGCAGTCGATGCTCAGGAGGTACATTCTACTAGCATTCCTAGTTCAGCAACCATGCATGAATTGGAGGATTCTTTTCTAGATTCCGAGGATGATTATCTCACAAAGATTTCAATACAATTTTAAAAAATGTATGAGATAAAAAATGCCATTGTAGGAGAGAATACCTCACTGAAACTAAAGGTTACATCTTTGACCGAGGAAGTCGAAAAACTAAGGTCTGATACTGAGGAGCTTTTGAAACTTAAAGAAAATTACTCTAAGCTTTCTGAAAATTTTCAAATTATTGAAATGGAGAATTTAGCTTTAAAGAGTGAACCTAAAGAGGAGTGTATTTGTGCTTCCACATCCATCAAGGCAGTTCTAAGTGCCATTGTGAGCCAACAAAGGAAACATTCTGATAAATCAGGATTAGGTCTTGGTTGTGTTGAAGAAAAATCCTCTAAGGAAGCTGATACGTGCGTAAAATGACCTATATTTTGATGTGTGCACATGCTTG
>JAPKLW010000005.1:919542-1047427 GCA_026898455.1 Plectranthus barbatus | reverse complement strand
ACTTTGCCGTAGTATCCCGGTACTCTAGCAGGCGAAGCGGAGAAGAAGCTGGATTTGATATTTTATTCTTTGTGTAGTTGAGAGTTTAATTCGATTGAACTTTTAGCCGCATCAGAAGCCTTGAGTAAGAATGCTGAATTTTCTAAGCAGAAAAAGATTTTATTCGTTTCTGCTGGAAAAATTAATGCTGACAAGGGTAAAGGAAAGGCAATTGTTGAGTCGTCAACTGCTAAGCAGACAAATTGGCGTAGCAAGCATACATATCCTGGATCTCAGCAGAGTATCCATAGAATGCCTGCTAGGCATGCTACTGCTAGATCTCAGCAGAGTAACCAGAGAGTGCCTGCTAAGCATGCATCTGCTAGATCTCAGCATAGTACTCAGAAGATGTCTGCTAGACCACACTCAGCAGTGCTGAGGAGGAATGCTGAGCACTACGCATCTAATGCTAGGATAACATATCCTACCTTTCATCAGGGCAAGCAGGTAGCATACAATGCTATAAGACCATAATATCCTAAGTACACACTGCATAGGAGGAATACCTATGTGAAGCCTGAGTCCAAATGTTTTCTTTATCAAAGGACTAGGAAGGCCAAGCACACTACTCCACCTAGTTCTAATTATGCAAAGTTTGCTTATCCAACAAAGGTCGAGAAGGTTGATAAGGGTGAAGTCAAGAAGAGAATCTTTAAAATCACCAAGATGTGGGTTCCTAAAGGGACCATTATCCACGCTAATCCTGTAGGACCCGATGCTAAGCGGGTACCTAAACAGAATTGCTGATTTTTGTAGGAACAGGATCCAAAAGCGAAGACATCAGGAATGTCAAATGAATGGATCCTAGATAGTGCTACTCAGGCCACATGACGGGGCGAGAAGAGTTATTCTCCGAAATTCAAAGAATTTATGGCCTTACAGTCATGTTTGGCGATAATAGCAAAGGTTGAGTGATTGGACGAGGATGCATTGAGCAAGATGGCATGAGGATCATCAACGTTGCTCTCGTTTCCAACCTCAAGCACAATCTACTGAGCATTAGCCAACTATGCGAGAATGGGCATAACGTGTATTTCATTAATACTGGTTGTGAGATTGTTCATAGTGCTAAAGGTGAAGTAAAGTTCAGAGGAATCCGAAAGAGTGGCCTATATAATGTTGATTGGCAAAGCGACCAACAACACTCATGCTTCATAGCATTCAACAAGGAAGAGACGAATTGGCTATGGCATAAGAGGTTAACCCATCTGAACTTTAAAACCATTAACCACCTAGCCAAGCACATTCTTGTTGTAGGATTGCCTGAGACAACCTTCAAAAAGGAAGGTGTATGCAAAGCTTTCCAGCAAGGGAAGCAGACCAAGACATCATTCAAGACAAACACGGAGAAGGCCACTTCAGAAAGAATCCTAGAGCTTTTGCACATGGATTTATTCGGCCCTGTCACTCCAGCCACTGTAAGTAAAAAGGTTTATACACTTGTGGTTGTTGATGACTTTTCCAGGTACACATTGGTCCTATTGCTAAGGACCAAGGATGAAGTAAAGCTCATTCTACCAGAGCTGATCTTTAAAGAGCAGAATAGCAAAAAAGTTACTGTGAAAAGGATCAGATCGGATAACGGGACCGAATTTTGCAATGGGATTCTAATGGATTTCTGCGCCAAAGCTGGAATCGGGCATGAGAAATCCACTGCTAGGACCCCCCAGCAGAATGGTCTAGCAGAGAGAAGGAACAAGACCTTGAAGGAAGCAGTGTGGTTAATGCTAGCTGACTCCGGTCTAAGTGGAAAGTATTGGGGCGAAGCAGTGATGACTGCATGCTACACTCAGAATAGGAGTGCAATCAATGGTAGATTCAATAAGACTCCTTATGAAGTGTACAACAGTCGTAAGCCTTCTCTTACTCATCTTCGTGCTTTTGGTTTGACATGTTATATTCACAACAATGGAAAGTCGAAGCTTAACACCTTTTCGCCTAAGTCTGATGAAGGTGTGCTCCTTGGATATGGACATCCTTCTCATAAGGGCTATAGAGTGTTAAACAAGATGACTCAAGTTGTGGAAGTAACATGCAATGTTTTTTTTTGATGAATCTATTCTAGTGCGCAGGACTATTAGAGAGAAAAAAGATGACAATCTTGAGACCAATGATTTCCATGGTCAATCTATCGTGAATTCTTTCAAAAATATGTAGATTGATCCAACGAGGTTGATGAATGATTGTAATCCAACTTAGGCGCATTCAGCAGGTGACCAAACTGCTGAACCGACCAATGATGCTAATGATCATGCTGAGGCCACCACCCAGACTTATCTTAATGATAATTTGGAGATTCTAGGATCGCTTGACGAAGAAGATGAAGAAATCCCAGATCAAGGACGAGTTGCTGAAGGTAGATTGAGTGTTGCTGAGGAGATCGCTAAGGACGATGCTGAAATTCCAAATGCTGAGATCCGTAATGCTGAAGTCCAGAATGCTGAGATTCCTGTTGTTGAGATGCCAAATGCTGAGGTGCAGAATGCTGAACCCCAAGTGATTGCTGAGGAGAATGTTCTAGCAGAGAACAATTCAGCAGGCGAAGCTAACAATGCAACCCCAACACCCAACAATCCAAGACCGAGATGGCTACATGATCACCCCCTAGATGTTGTCATTGATGACGTCAATGATCCAGTAAGGACGCGACAAGGAAATGCGATGCTTGCATGTTACATATCGCATGAAGAGCCTATGAAAGTTGAAGATGCTCTACAATCTCCAGATTGGGTGAATGCTATGCAGGAGGAGCTAGCAGAGTTCAAGCGCAATCATGTTTGGGATCTTGTTGACAGACCCAAACACCAAAGTGTCATAAGGATGAAATGGGTGTTCAAGAATAAGAAGGATGAATTGGGAATGGTCATCCAGAACAAAGCGCGTTTAGTAGCGAAAGGATATAGATAATGCGAGGGAATTGATTATGATGAGACGTTGCTCCGGTAGCTCGATTGGAGGCAATAAGATTGTTCCTTGCATATGCTGCCCATAATGAGTATTAGTCCTGCAGATGGACGTGAAAAGTGCCTTTCTTAACGGTGAGCTCAAAGAAGAAGTGTATGTTGAGCAACCACCAGGCTTCGAACAAGGAAACCAACTTTATAGGCTCAGGAAAGCCTTGTATGGTTTGAAGCAGGCACCGAGGGCGTGGTATGGAACGTTGCCTAAGTTTTTGCTAGAAAATGATTTCAAGAAAGGGAAGATAGATCAGTCTCTCTTTTGTATAGAGGTTGAAGGAAGTATTCTGCTTGTTCAAATATATGTTGATGATATCATTTTTGGCTCGAAAAATCCAGTCTTGTGTGACAAATTTTTTGAGTTGATGCAGAGTAATTTCCAAATGAGTATGATGGGAAATATGTCCTACTTTCTCGGACTCCAAGTACAGCAATCGAGTGAAGGTATATTTATACATCAGAGGAAGTATACAAGAGATCTGATTGCTAAGTACTTCCCAGAGAAGACGAAGAGCCTAAGGATTCCCATAAACACTAGTTGCTAGATTTCTATTGATGAAGGAGGAGAACCTGTAAATCCTACTCTTTATCGAGGTATCATCGGATCCATGCTATATCTTACTGCTAGCAGACCAGATATTTCTTATGCTGTAGGAGTCTGCATGAGATATCAAGAAAATCCTAAGAAGTAGCATTTGGATACTGCTAAGAGGATAATTCGATATCTCAAGTGCACCGAGGGTCTAGGAATTCGGTATCCAAGGTCTGATGGGCTAGCACTCAGTGGTTATTCAGACTCAGAATTTGGAGGGTGCAAGATTGATCGGAAGAGCACAAGTGGCACCTTTCAATTCCTTGGGCAAAAGCTAATAAGTTGGTTTAGAAAGAAGCAGCACTCTGTGGCTACGTCTACAACCAAAGCAGAATATGTAGCAGCTGCAAGTTGTTGTGTGCAAGTGTTGTGGATTAGGCAACAATTGCAAGATTATGACATTCCTCCTGAATGCCTGCCGAACTACTGCAACAACAATAGTGCTATGTGCATAACGAAGAACCCCGTTCATCATTCACGAATGAAGCATATAGATATCCGACATCACTTCATCATAGATCATCAAGAGAAGAAGGATATCAATGTCCAATACACATGCACCGAAGATCAGCTTGCTGATATCTTCACTAAGCCGCTTGTTGAGGTCAGATATAAGGAATTATGTCTGAAGTTATGCCTCATGGAGTTAGAAAAGGATGGGGATGAATGAGTTCAGACTCTCATTTTTTCTGGATTTTTTGGACTTTCAGAGAAGATGGAGATAAATGTATCCTAGCTTACATTTTTGAGTTGCTGATTCTTGTTGCTGAGATATGATTGCTAAGCTATTGGTTGCTGAGTCCAAGCTCTCAGCAGATCCTAGGTCGTGTGATATAACACTATGTAATATGCAACATGTAGCAACAAGTGGTTCAGACGTTTGCTAGAGGTTGTACGCTGAGTCCGAGCTCTCATCATTTCGTCAGAATGCTATGCTATAGTTCTCTACAAGTGGTAAAGAAGATTGCTAAGAAATGTTTGCTGAGTCCAAGCTCTCAACAGACAATGTGAGAATGCTATGATGTAATATTTCAAGTGGTGTCAACAATCATCATATGAGAATGGTAGAATATATGGATGCTAGGTCTTGAATGTTGAGTCCAAGCTCTCAGCAGTTCACATGAGTGCTAAGGATTACTAAGCTAGCAGATTGCTGAGTCCCAACTCTCAGCAATCTCCGACTCTTCTAGAAAGTCAAAGCGGGAAGGATTTGAATTTTGAAATAATGTGTCCGACACGCTGCATTTAATGCGTGCAACTAGCTGCGCAAAACTAGGAGTTGAAATGTCAAAAGCACTCGAGTTTATAGGGGCAAGGGAGTCCATGTGAACCGTCTCAGAAATCCTGAACCGTCGATTGGATTTAAAGTGGTGTCTCCCCAACCGTCGGATCTTTACTCAAGAAGGTATATACACGATACTTCATTCAACTTTCAAACCTTTTACATTTTGTGCGATTTTAAATGCCTAGAGTTCTAAGCCTTCCAACTCTCGAATTCTCAAAATTCCTTTGAAAATTTCTCAAAATCTCTCAAAATGTTTACCAATCCTGAGTCCTCTAGTTCTACTCAAAGCCCTGAACAACCTCCTAAGCTAATCCTTCGACCTGTTGATGGCACGCCACTATATGAGAGGCATGCACCCGATTTCACCATGATTGTCAAAAAGGAGGATATTGATGATTCAATCCCATATGCTTGCCTCGTCACTCTTGCTAAAAAGAAGGAGCAGTCAGGGCTCTCAAATGCCTAGAAGCGAGAGGCCCAGATTATGAAGGACCGAATCCTGTATACACCCCTTGTCGCCGTACAGTTTTTGGAATGGGTAATGACCACCTTAGCTAAGGAGAAAGTGGTTCAATATCTGTCCGCTGAACCTAAGAGATTTCATCCTCCTATGGTTTCAGAATTCTATGCTAGGGCGGTTATCGCAGATGATCACAAGTCGTTCACGACCTCTGTGTTCGGAACCCTTATCACAGTGACCGTTGAGGTCTTTGTGATAACTCTCATAAAGAGTTATCTTTTGATCCCTTCTTATGAACTTTAGATGTTGTTTTGAATAAGATGCTTGGTAATCAAGGTCCTTTTTGCTTATTTTTGCTTATTTGTAAATAGATCATGGTGTTTTAACTTATGCAAGTTTTAATAAGTTTTTGCAAGCTTCTGGTGAAGTTTTGATCAGGTTCGGAATGCTAGAGCTTCTCTGCCGCATGCTGTTAGAGGATATGTTCGAGCATGGGAGATGCATTAATGGAAGGAAAAAGACTTTCTCTCTCCGGGACCATTTGAAGACAAGGATAAAAGTCCTTTTTGATCATGTCTGTTGAGAGGACATGTGTCGCAAAGGAGGCTGAACTTTTGTCTGGATGAAACAGTGACAACCTCACACGTGGATGCATCTTGGAGGAGAGTAAGGAGATCGACGGTTTCGGAAAAGTGATGAGAAAATATCAACAAAAAGAGAGCACATTTTGGGGTTGGATAACGAGGGGAGAAAGAAAATACACATGAACGGAGAGCAGAGGACGACTGGAGCAAGAGCTTGGAGAGGAAGCGATCGGAGCACAAAGGATCATTGTGTATAGTTTGTTTTAGATTTTCAAGTTGTATTTTGATGATGAATGATCTTACATTTCCATTTCTTTCTTTTCCGAGTATGAGCTAACTCCATTTAGCACTTGGGTTGTGGAACAAAACACAACTACTTGATTATATGTGAGAATTATGTTTTGAATGACTGAACTTATCTTTGATCTTATTTTCCATCGTTTCTTGTGCACGACAGTGGAGAGAAACCCGTCACCTATAGAGACCGAAAGGTAAAATAGGCCGAGGGGATCTTAGATAATTGTGTTAATTCCATAGACATATGAGATTACACAACTTAATAGAACTGGATTTGATAATTTCATCATTCAATCACTGAGGCACGCATAGGCATATGAATCCCAGTGTGAGAGTGTAGATCTAGTAGGATGACAGTTCTCTAGGCAGGATTAGGAAAAGTTCTAAGGTTCAGGAGAAGGCGAGACATGAACTCTAGCATATAGGATAGCAGTGGTGAATTGTATTCCATAACCCGAGTGTGCTTTCTACTATTAGTGAATCAGTTTACACCATTTATGTTTATTTTGTGGAACGAGGAAGTATTGTTGAAATTGGTTTTATTTGGAATTATAATTTATGCATATTTATGTTTTGATTAGAAATTAGATAAAAACATCCTCTTAATTACAAGCAATTCCTAGTGCACGATTTAGAAACTCACTCCCTTGGGTTCGATATCTGGTCTCACTTGACTGTATTACTTGTGGATTGTGTATACTTGCACATTGGTTCTGTAGTCACACTATTAGTTGTTGACTATGTGTCTAGGTGGTGGAAGCCTGTGCTTGTGCTCACAGTGATGCTGCCACTTTCATTAAATTCTTGCACAAGAACATTTTCACAAGGTTTGGAACTCCAAGGGCAATCATCAGTGATGAGGGAACACATTTCATCAATAAGAGTTTGGCTGCTCTTTTAGCCAAGTACAACATCAACCACAAGGTTTCAACTGCCTATCACCCGCAAACCAATGGACTGGCTGAATTGTCAAACAGAGAGGTAAAAAGTGTGCTGGAAAAGGTGGTGAATACCACAAGGAAGGACTGGTCCAAGCACTTGGATGATTCGTTGTGGGCTTACCGGACAGCCTACAAAACACCTTTTGGGATGTCACCTTACAGGATTGTATTCGAGAAGGCTTTTCATTTGCCTCTGGAAATGGAGCATAAGACATTTTGGGCCACCATCCTAAGGCAAGTGGGGAAAAGAGGATGCTGCAGCTTAATGAACTGGAAGAATTGAGGATGCAAAGCTATGAAAATGCTAAGATATACAAAGAAAAAGTGAAGAGATGGCATGACAGCAAGATTGTAAACAGAAATTTGGAAGAAGGACAGCAGGTTCTACTTTTCAATGCTAGGCTAAGGCTATTTCAAGGCAAGCTCAAGTCCAGATGGTCAGGGTCTTTCACTTTGGTGAAGATTTATCCTCATGGAGCTGTGGAACTGAAAGATGAAGCCACAGGGAGTACTTTTAAGGTCAATGGACAGAGGGTAAAGCAATACCATGAAAGAGGCTGGAGCAAGCTGAAAGCTTCTTTCATACTGGAAGAACCCTGAAGTTGAGGTAATCTAAGCTATCATGAGGATTAGATGAAGCATGTGGTGATAGCTTAGGATATTTATTTTAATTTTTCATTTCATTTCTTGCCTAGTCAAATTTAAATTTCCTTTGATTTAACTTTAAGATAGCTGAATGCTAAAACCTATAACTAACATGGGTGTTGAGCATACTCGATTTAATTACGCAAAGTTGACTAAGTAGTTTATTTCGTATTACGGATTCGAGTGTTTTTATGTTTATATTAAAAAAATAAGTAAATAAAATAAAAGGAAAACAAGAAAAATAGCAATTCAGGAAAATATGTGGATGAGGATTAAAGAGAGTAGTCGTTGAGGAGAGAGAGTGCAGTTATGCCTAGGAATGACAGTTTTGGAAACTTACTTTTTGAATTGAAAAAAAGGGATGTGTCTAATCAAGGGAAGTCGAAAGGTTTCCTTATTTCTTGTGCCGGTTTTTGCTTAAAGAGGAGTTATATATATATTGTATATATTGTTCAAATTGCTCAAAAGCACCCCATCTTTAGCAATTGGGCAGAAGAAACTAGGAAACCTCGTGCATAAATCGGGAAGATTTGTCGACCAGCAGGTACAAAATTTTCAATTCCCTTTTACTCTTTTGCCTCTAGGTGCTCATATTTTCTTTCGAACTTAGTTGTTCCATGTTTCTTGGTTGATTTCGCGACTTATAATGGCTGGTATGTTCTTGAACTGAAGTTCTTTTCGATTTGCTGTCCTGGGAATGGGTAAAATTTCTTTGTTTGCATGATGTTGGAAACCCATGAACTTGATTTGAGATAGAAAAATTTGTTTTGGATTTTGTGATCATTGCGAGTCGCATGCAGTAGTTCTGACAGGATAGTCTGACAAGTTTGTGCTAGGGCTTGAAACAAATTTTAAATTTTGAACTGGTGTTTAATCTGTTGCGAGAAACTTTGAGTGAACTCAAAGTTTGGGGTTGGAATGTTGATGTGTTTTATGAAACTCAGAGCAGTCGGTTGAAAAAAATATTCAATTTTGGAGTATTCATTCATACTGTAACAAAATTTTGTTCTTGGGGGTCTGAAAATATGCTTTTTGCAGATTTAAATATGAGGACTAAGCAAAGTGGAAAGAAGCGACCAGGGATGAACGTTTAATCCCCTGAAGCTACACCGGAGAAAGCCAGTCCCGCTTCACCAAAACCCAAGGCTACCAAAAAGGCAAAGAAACCAGAGCCTGCTCAAGCATTGAGGAGGTCGAGCAGGGCTGCTGTCTCAATTATGGCCCAGAGGAATGCGTGATTGCCTCCTACAAGCGCAGAGAACCCAGTTGAAATCCCAGATGAAATAGTAAAGAAACCTAAGGCCACAACCGCCAAGCCCAAGAAAGGGAGCCTGATGGATTTGGTTGATGCAACTACATCCAAACTTGATCCTGAAACGGTGAAGAAACCCGAGGCGGAAATGGTTGCTGAGGAAGAGACCGAGAAATCTGAAGTTGTGGAATCATAGGCAGAGGAAAGTTCACAAGGCCAGTCTGAAGAGCCTGAAGCAGAACAAGGAACCGAACAACCATTGGACGAAGAAGTGAGTGCTGAGGAAACTGCGAAAGACCAGTCTGAAGAGCCTGAAGCAGAACAAGGATCCGAACAATCAGAGGACAAAGATGTGAGTGCTGAGGAAACTGAGAAAGGCCACTCTAAAGAGCCTGAAATGGAAAGCAAGACCGGTGGTCAGTAAGGTTTGGAGACACATAATCAACCCCCTGCTGAGGAAAAAGCAGCGAGTGAGAGCACCCCGGCTGAAAAGGAAACTGAAGCAACAAATGCTACAAGCGTACAAGCTGCCACATCTGATGGAAAGCCAATCACAAAAGGAAAGAAGGTTGTATCTGAGAAGAGTGAAACATCTAGGAAGAGGAAGCGAGTTGAGACTGTGGAGGATGCTAAAGGGATTTTGAGAAGCAGCAAAACAGGAAGGCGTGTAAAAGAAGTGGCAGTCAAGGAAGTAGGTGAGAGTTCCGCAAAGAAATCAGACAGTGAAAGGAAGAGAGAGATTAAGCGCGGAAAGGCCAAGGTTGCAGATTTGTTTGCAGTAGAAATTGACAGAAGTCCGAAATTTTCTTCGAAGCATCATAAGTCTAGGATGCAAGAGCTTGCGAACCGCAAATTTAATCTTGAAAGAGGATTCAAGGACCTTTCTAAACTGCTTGCAGAAGTTCTCAAAAGTGTCGAGCAACAAGGGTGGGAACCCTTTGTGATTATGCAGCCCGCACTTGTCATCGCTTTGGTTAGGGAGTTTTACGCCAATTGCGAGCAGTCTACGAGTGTGGACTATGAGATTAGGGCAACTGTTAGAGGAAAGGAGGTGGTTTTGAATCCCAGGAAAGTGCACACAGTCTACGGCACGCATCCACCACAACCCGATACTTTCATTGATTTATTGAATTCAGCCACGAAGGAGCAGTTGGATGAGGCTCTGAGCATTTTATTGGTGCCAGGCGCAAAGTGGGTGGATGAAACAAATGATAACCTCTCTGCTTTGGCCAGCTTATTGACGATCGAAGCCAACATTTAGATTCACTTTTTGAGGAACAGAATCAACTCAACAACCCACAACACTTTGGTGGGACATGATCGCATCTTAATGGTGGCCTCAATTATGAAGGGCAACCCGATTGACATCGCACCGTTCATCATCAATTCCATAGGCGTCCAAGCTTCCAAGAAGGATGGGCCACTCTTTTTCCCTTCGCTAATTTTGGAGCTGTG
This sequence comes from Plectranthus barbatus, assembly GCA_026898455.1. NCBI lineage: Eukaryota > Viridiplantae > Streptophyta > Magnoliopsida > Lamiales > Lamiaceae > Plectranthus > Plectranthus barbatus. The sequence goes on along the minus strand of JAPKLW010000005.1, from coordinate 1,036,920 downwards.
CAAGTGGGCAGGAGTTCCCTTCCACTCTGAGGAGCCGAGGAGCAGCGCAAAAAGCTACTTTAACATTCCATATCTGACGAAGCGCCATGCTCAAGCACAAGCCCGAGCTCAAGGGGAGGAGACTGCTGTGGCAAGCGACTCAATGGAGGCCCTGCAGAGTGAGCTGCCAAAGATCAAAGTGAAGCAAGTGAAGCTCTTGAAAGGGTTCAGGATGATGCACAAGGTGCTGCTGAAAGTCAAAGCTCAAACCGCCAGATTGTTGAAAAGAAGGGTGGTCGTGTGAAGGTAAAGACGGCTGCTGATGGTTCAACTTGACGAACAGGGTCCTCTCTAACCTCTTTTAACTTTTGCAAAAACAATTTCTGATTTAGTTTATGTTGTTTCTGTTTTTATGATTATGGTCTTTGTTTTTGTTTGATGGGTGTCCGAAATTCATGCTTGTCCCATGTTAAAGCATGAAGTTTCGTTTGGCTTTATAATAATAAGTTTTAAGTCTAGTAGTATGATCTCCTCTTGCTTTATGATGTCTCATTTTTCCTGTTCTTCTCTTGCATATTTGGTTACGATCTTGATTGTTGAGAGTCAATCCTTGTCTAGTTTCGTTGTTTAGCTGTGTACATGAAAACGTGATCTGCGAGACAAAGCTTGAATTTTCTGTTGTTTTTGAAAAACCTGACATGCTGGACATTTGCTTGAGCTTAGCTGGTACTTCGTCATGAATTTCAAATTGTGAAATGCCATCTACCCTAAGTTTAATCTTGATCAAAACAAATTAGGTCTGAATATACCACTTAGAGATGATTAAGGCAGTTGCTTGATCTTTGTGCCTTCAGAAGATTTTTTTTGGCTATGTTTAATTTTTCTTTTGCACCTTGATGTTGAGCTTGAGCCTTTTCTTGTACACACCTACTTTATGTTAAGCCAAATCCCATACACGTCCTAGTCTAGAGGATTGTGCCGACTTAATTCTATTTTAACATTGAGGACAATGTTATATTTAAAGTTTGGGGGGTGTCACTTCTATCCGAAGTGTTTTCCTTAAACCTTTTACCCTTTGAAAAAAAAAGTTAGGCATTTTGGCCTGAAAAAAAGAAGAGAAAAAGAGAATAGGCAATTGTGTTAGCCTGAAAAATGTGTTTGAAATAAGGCTAATTTCCACATTATTTGTTGGGGATTTAGCTGAGTGTTATAGCTATAGCAAATTGCTGAAAAAAAAAAAGAAGAAAGTCGGAAGATTAGAATAAAGCAAGTTAAGTTAGAATAAGAAGGACAATGCCTCTAGACTTAAGTCACTTTGTCCAAATTTTCTCACCTTGAGCCTTGGCTTAACATTAGAAGCCGTGAAGTCCTTTTGATCTGGTTGGGATTTGAAGCCTATTAGTGGAGAACAAGAGAGAATGAGCGGGTAGGAAAAAATGGCATTGATAAGCATTGAGGATTGAATAAGTAGTTAAGGTTAAGCTCAGCTATGATTTGGTTGTCTTGAAATCTGATTTCTCTTTTTGGTGGACTTTGAATTGTAAGATTGGAATGAGTGTATATTGTTAAACTTTGCAAAGAACGAGGAATGAAGTTGAACAATCAAGAGAATGATCATTCATGCTTTCTTTTTAACTTTTGCTGAGGGCTTCATAAAAGAGGAGATAAACTATTCTAGCTTATTACTTGTGAATTGTGGTCTATATTAGTCGAGTCTATTCTAGTTGCTTGAGAACAAGCAACAACTTAAGTTTGGGGGGGTGATAACTCTCATAAAGAGTTATCTTTTTATCTCTTCTTATGAACTTTAGATGTTATTTTGAATAAGATGCTTGGTAATCAGGGTCCTTTTTGCTTATTTTTGCATATTTGTAAATAGATCATGGTGTTTTAACTTATGCAAGTTTTAATAAGTTTTTGCAAGCTTTTGGTGAAGTTTTGATCAGGTTCGGAATGCTAGAGCTTCTCTGTCGCATGCTGTTAGAGGATATGTTCGAGCATGGGAGATGCATTAATGGATGGAAAGAGACTTTCTCTCTCCGGGACCATTTCAAGACAAGGATAAAAGTCCTTTTTGATCATGTCTGTTGAGAGGACAGGTGTCGCAAAGGAGGCTGAACTTTTGTCTGGACAAAAGTCCTTTTTGATCATGTCTGTTGAGCACGACAGTGCAGAGAAACTCGTCACCTATAGAGACCGAAAGGTAAAATAGGCCGAGGGGATCTTAGATAATTGTGTTAATTCAATAGACATATGAGATTACACAACTTAATAGAACTGGATTTGATAATTTCATCATTCAATCACTGAGGCACGCATAAGCATATGAATCCCAGTGAGAGGGTGTAGATCTAGTAGGACGACAGTTCGTTAGGCAGGATTAGGAAAAGTTCTAAGGTTCAGGAGAATGCGAGACATGAACTCTAGCATATAGAATAACAGTGGTGAATTGTATTCTATAACCCGAGTGTGCTTTCTACTATTAGTGAATCAGTTTACACCATTTATGTTTATTTTGTTGAACGAGGAAGTATTGTTGATCTTGGTTTTATTTGGAATTATAATTTATGCATATTTATGTTTTGATTAGAAATTAGTTAAAAACATCCTCTTAATTACAAGCAATTCCTAGTGCACGATTTAGAAACTCACTCCCTTGGGTTCGATATCTGGTCTCACTTTAGTGTATTACTTGTGGGATTGTGTATACTTGCACATTGGTTCTGTAGTCACACTATAACACACAACACCTTGCACAGACGTTCAACCTTTGCAACTCAGGCGAATGCATCTCCACTTACAAAGTTGTAAATACTGAGGAGATGAAGGCACGGTGGTACTTTTGGAAAAGACCGGAGGTGAAGGAAGATAAGAATAATCGGTGGAAGGTAGACACTCCGATAAATCAATTCGGGAGGACTTCTGACTTCTTGCTGATTTGGTCATTAAGATGTTTCAGTGCGATGCCGGATCGTACTCTAAACTATCGGCAAAGAAGTATGCCGTAATGATGACATTAGTTGATGGTGTCCAAGGGAATTGGGCACAATTCTTCTTTGAGCGCTGGTTGGACCACGCAAAGAATAATTTGAAGATCAAGGAGACTGGAGATTTCATGTCCAACGTAAATTTTGGACTAAAAATTAGTAAGTTTATCGAGACCATCTTCCAAAAGGATGAACATGATAGGGGAGAGGCTCTGCTCTACACTGACTTCATTCCCCAGACGAAAAAGGAGCCAACCCCAGCAGACATGACCCGCCCATGAAGGCTGAGGGGGAAATCAAATGTTGATCCTAATAATCCTATTTTTGAGAAAGATGAGGATTCGGCCACTCTGGCTATCTAGCAGTTGGAGCATGCAATCCCCATGACTGTTGAAGAGATTGCCGCTGCTACAAAGGCCGCCGAGACCAAAAAATGTTTCAGGGATCTCGATGAGATAGAGAAGCTGGGAGATCTTCCTGCCGAGCAGATAGAGGAGATATTTGTTAAGAAGCAAGCAGAGCAACCTGCTCTAGTTTTGGGATAGCTTGCAGTGATAATACCCAAAAGGAAAAGGAAAGAAGTCACCTCTCCTGAAGAGAAAAAAGAGGTCAAGACGAAGGCTTGTCAAAGTCGCTGAAAAAGAAGCTGCAGAAAAAGAAGTAGCTAAGAAGGAAGCTGCTTAGAAAACCCCTGTTGCTGCTGCACAAGAGCCAAACTCTCCCCTTTCTGCTAAACCACTATTAGAAAGATTGAATGTTTTAAGGGCGAGGAAGAGGACATTATCGATGGAATTACAGGAGAAAAAGAAGTTCAAGAAGGTGATGGAGGAAATCACTTTTGATGCGAGGGATCGCAACTTCGAGCAAGTAAAGAAAGCTGCTGATGAGCGTGCTGCGAAGAAATCTGTTGATCAGCTAGCAGCCACGAAAGCTGCTGAGTTGTTAGCACGAGCAGCTGAGGAGGCCAAAAGGCTAGCAGCTGCGGCTGATAAGAAAGGAAAAGGGAAACAGGTTGCGAAGGTTCCCATTACCACACCTGTGGTTGCTGAAGATATTGTGCTCGAACAAAACGCCTGGAGCGATCAGGACTTGGACACGTTGTTGGAGGCCGGGGTCTTTTATGCTCTAGACCGCCTTCATGGCCAAGGTGGAGTCTTGATAAGGGAGCCTGCTGATGCGCAAGGAGGAAACAACAGTGCTCAGGATGTTGAGGAGGATGTGGTATTTGATGTAGCTTCTGGATCAGGACAGAATGCTGAGCATGATGCTAGCATGTCTGTTGGAGCTGTAGAGTCAAATGCTGAGGTGAGGCCCAACACGGAGATTCCTGCTAAGGCAAGGCCTAACACCAAAATTCCTGCTAAGGCAAGGCCCAAGGGGTATGTTGAACAAGATCCAGGCTTTTTGGCTTCCTAGTATTCTGATTCCGATTCTGATGGAGAATTTGAGGACGTGTATAATGCGAGATTCCTGAGGAAAGTTCCAACTGGCGACAACAAGACACTCCGAGTCCCTTTTAAAGGGTTACCAGGAAGGAGATTCAAGATCAGGCGTGTAGCGCAATGGTGTGCGCCGGTTTATCTGGAGGAATAGGTAAATGTTATTTTTTTGTGGTGATTTCTAATATTGAAGAGTTTGTGATGGCAGAGATACAGAGAGACATTTCAAATGTCTTCTATGTTGAGTTGAATGAAGATACCCCGAAAGGGAAGTTGTTGGCGAATGAGTTTAGATGCTGGAAGATGCATGATTACATCATGCATCAGCTTTGTTTCGAAGAGAGAATGTTGGTGATTACCACGAAGGGTCTAAATTTCTAGAGGAAGGAGGAGAGATGGGCGAATGATTGGATTGATCAAGTGTCGGGCACTAAACAGTTTTCTGATAAGCAAGTGCTTGCAAGGCTTCAAGCTATCTGAGCCCATCGGCTATTTTCCACTTCTCAATCTCTACCTAAGTCCACATTTGCTCCTGATGGCTATTCAGATTCCAAGATTGAATTATTCAAGCGCCAAGCAAAAGCAGCTGCTGAGTATCGCAGACGCCAAGCAGAGTATGAAGCGCAAAAGAAAGAATGGTTGCTAGCCAGGATGGCTGCTGCACATGAGCAAGAAGAGATTCCCAAGAAATAGAGCAGAGAAGATCAGTTGATCGTCCTTTTCTTGGAGGATGATATCTTGGAGATAACAAAAGCTGCTCATGCTGCTGAGATATAAGAAGCCAGGGCTGCTGAGCTTGCTAAAGCCTTGGAGGAAGTTTGGAATGTAGAGGAGGCTGAACTCCTAGCAGTTGTTGCTCAATATGCTGCTGCCCATGCCGATGAAGCAGAGATTGCTGATCTTGCTGAGACACAAGCGAAGGCCTGGAAGCTAGCAGAGGCAGAGCACCTAGCAGAGGAGGCTAAGTACTTGACTGCACATGCCAATGAAGCAGAGGTTGCTGCTCTTGCTGAGGCAGAAGCTAAGATATGGAATTCAGAGGAGGCCGAGCGCATAGCTGCTGAAAATCAATACTCTGAGGCGTAAAATGATTGGTATGAAGCTGAAGCTATGGATGTTGATCCGATCTCTGAAGTTTATTCATCTACAAGTCGCGGAGAGCTAGTAATCACAACTTCTGCTATGGATGTTCTTCCTTTAAGTTCTCATACCTTCCACTCCTATGTCAACACTGCTGTCCAATATGCCATTCAACATGCTCTATCCACCGCTCTCCCCCAGGCTATAAATGAACGAGTGGCTTTGGAAGCTGCCGATATAAGGAAGAAAGTGGAGGATATAAGGAGTGAAGTGTCGGAAATCAGAGCAGATGTTGCCGAGGTGAAGTGTGATGTGTCTGGTGTGAAGCACAATATGGAAGTATTGAAGGAGGAAGTCGCTGACTCCCAGCAGAGCTCGCGCAAACTGTTAACTCTTTCTCTACCACCTTTTTGGCTGCGATCAAAGAGGGGGAAGAGACGAGAATTGCTGAAGCGGAGCAAAGGAAGAAAGAGGAGGAAGAGCTCGCTGCTGCTAAAGAAGAGCGCAGTCTTGCTGAGGAGGAGCTGAAGAAGAAAGAGTAAGAGCTGAAGATGAGGAAGCTCGAAACGGAGAACGACAAGCTAGCTAAGAAGTTGGAGAGGGAGGCAACTGAGTGTGAAGCAAGCAAAGCATACTTCGACAAATTCCTGCAAATAGCCATTGGCAAATTCGATGAGTATGACAAAAACAAGCCTGCTCCTGACCCATGAACCATGAACTTCATTGCAAAAGTTAGCAAGATTTCTGTATTTCTCTTTGGTCTTTTTTAATTTCGCTATACATGTAATCTCTCTCATCATTAATGAAATTTAATCAGACTTAGACAATCACTCATTGTCCACTTCTGATGTTTTTGTGTGTCTTAGTTGATACACAATTCGTGTGTTCAACAAAACTGCATGTGGATGCTGAGTTTTTATGTCTTTGGATTGGTGGTGAATGCATGCTGATTTGATTGGGTGCTAGATTTCCTAGCATATTCCTTTGAAGCATTTACATGTATTTTAATCGAGCAATATTTCCCAGCATTTGTTGAGGGGGAACTTTTTTAAACCAACCCTTGCTAAGATTTAAGTTGGTTAAATTCTGAGATAGTCTGCTAGACTTGAACACTTGTAAACTCAGAAATTTTCCTTCTTAGATTCAGCAATTAGCTAGTAGGCTTTGATCGCACCAAAAAGGGGGAAATTGTTGGGAATTATGTTGTAATTCTCCCTTAGATCAAAATTGTAAAAGGTTTTGTTGAATCAAAGCCTTAGTAGTATGGTCGATCATTGTTGAAGTCTAGATAGTCTAGCAACTCATGTGTAATGTCATGTGTAGGAAATATTTCGAGTTGTAATAGATTAGAAATACTTGCGGAAGATTGCTGAGGATTCAACAAATTGGAACGAAGACTTCAAAAATTTTGGATGCTAGGAACGTTCTCAGCAGTTAAGCCGATTGCTAGAGAAGTCAGCAGACAAAATCAACTGCTAAGGAAGAAAGTAGTCATGTGCTAAGAAGAATGATTGCTAAGTGCTAGCAATCATATGCAGAAAGAAGAGACTGCTAGGAGCATTCGCTTAGCCGTTAGCAGAATGAAGATGACGAAATGTTGAAGGAGTCAGCATTCGCTACTACAGTAAGAAGATAGCGGAATGCTTAAGGAGTCACCATACACTACTACAGAAGAGATTGCTAGAAGATACAGTAATCAAGAACCAAGACTCAAGTGCTGAGTAAGCAACTGCTTAGAAGACAGATTGGTAGAAATACTTTGCATTCAAAAGAGTCATATGACTTAGCAGACCGTTCCCAGCATTCTCCGATAGAATGCTAAGCAAAGAAAAACCTAGCAACACTTGCTAAAGACGCCCATTCTGACAGAAGGTACAACAAAGGACGAAAGCCTTACCCTAAGTAGGTAAAAAGGCACTCTACCACGCCGAAAAAGAAAAGAAAGCAAGTAACTCTTTTGGACGCAGAAGACCGTTGTGTCTAACGGGTATGGAGATTCAAAGTTTGGATCTCCAGGTATAAAAGACAAGTCCAACAGAGAGAGACAACGACTACTTTCACTGCCTCCACAAACACTTAAGCGAATCCTTTCACAAAGCGAAGCAAAGTGAGAAAGTAGACAGTTGGAGCTCATTAAAGAGACAAAAAGATTCTCTAAGCTCCCAACCGTAGTGTCCCCCACATTGAATATCTGACACTACATTGAAGAGATTACTTGACTTAGATCAAGAATCTAATCTTTGGGATAACTTCCATCATAGGAAGCATCCAGTAGTCACATCTCTGAAAAGAGATTGACTATCACGGGCTATTGCCAAAAACCCAAGAAAAGTTGGGGAAGGAATTCTAAAGCTTCCATTGCAGCAAGGAGGAATTTTACGAAGGTGAGCCCTTGACTTCTCCGCAGCTGCTGACCAAAGAGATCGAAGTAACGGAGGATAGCTTTGTAGTGGCCGGCTCGAAAGCTCACTGCCTGCTACAAGTGTTCGACGATTCCTTGTATTTCAAATATCTTTTTAGTGAAATTTTCAGTGATACGGCTGAGGAGTGGATGTAGATCTTGTAGATCGAACCACTATAAATCTTATGTTCTTATTTACTGTTTTATTATTTATGTTCATCGATTTAAAACCAAGCAACCTCAAGTTGCTAGAGTGTACCTCTGAAATAATTGTAACTTTAACCTCCGAGCTAAATATTTGGAAAAGATCTAAGTGCAAGATAAACATAATATTCCGCTGCATTTGCTAAGTAGCCTTCGGGTACTTATCACGACTCTGATCAGGGACCAACAAGCGCACTTGAGTCTCGTGGAGGATAGCTTTTAGTATTCATTGTATACTCTAACACTTGACTGTTGATTTCAAAAAGAAATAAAACTATACGGACAAGTAAGTAAATAAAGCTATAAATGATAAGCAGACTTATAGCGGTTTGGACTAAACCGTCCTACGTCCACTCTTCGGACACTTGGTCTGGTAATCCACTAAGCTTAGAACATTTACTGGTGCTCCTACGATCTATTGTTTGTCAGCGAATGCCCGTCCACGGATCCAAAAGCGCACTCGCCTGGTCTTTGCTTGGTTCCTCGCTTCTAGCTCCTCGGAGTGTGGGCACACCACTCAATCTCCTTGTAGCCAATATGGGGTGTTTATAGTTTCCCCTTTAACTATCTCTTCTGCGGTAGGTTGCCCGTAAGAATCAGAGTACAAGATGTACTTGACTGGTGTAGTTTATCTTGGAGAGAAAAACTACTAAATGGTAACTCAAGAATGCAAAGATTTTGAGTCTCGTGTTCACTTGGTGACACACAAAAAGCTCAATAGTCTTTAAACTAAGCTCACCCTGTTATGCTTAAAACTTTCGGTGTGAGTTCACAGATCTCGTTGATTTGTGTACTTCAGTATGCAAACTCTTGGTTCGTATTTTTGTTAGTGTAATCTTGTTTTTTTATTTTTGTGCAAGTAACATTCTTCTTCGATGATTTCTTTTGTATTTATACCGAGATGTTGAAGGTTTGAATTTGAGACCCGTTAGAGACAAAATGGAAGATGTCCAATCGGGTGTTTCTATTGGTTGCAGTGTTCGGCGGGTAGGTGTACTTTTTGCAGGGATTCTACACCTTTTTTTGCCTTTTTCTAACTTCGACAGTGACAATTCGTCATTGGTCAGAATGGCAGTATTTTTCAAGTATGAGGAATCCTGGACTAAGCGTCCTAGATAGCGAAACTTAATGTTTCGTGCTTACAGAATTTAAGACTTATCCAATCCTTAAAGTCTGTTATTCTTGTGATTCTTCTCTTCGTCCTATGTGGGGACCCAGACTAGAAAGTCTGTGCTGATGCCGTCATACTTGCAACACCGTGCTGATGACGTCGTCTCTTCATGTAAACTTGGTCCCTTGCAGCTCAGTAAGGTTTGGATGACTGTACCATACTATATTGGAAGCGTACTTAATGAAATCCATACTCTGCTAGACTCTTTTTCTTCCAGGCTTGTAAGGCGTACTGCGTTCCTTTTGGCTTGTTTGAGTCTTTCGCGCGTACTAGACCTTTTTGACTAGTCTAGTTTCCAATGTTAGTATCAGCTTACAAATCAATGAAGAACCCATACAGGACTTTACATTTTACTAAGACAAGGGGCACACTTACAACATAGGACCGTTTTGTGTTGGTATGTTGATTTTTTTTTAAAAATCTTGCTTAGTATTTTTAAATTTTCAAAAAAATTTTAAATGCCCACATAAATAATTTGATGTCATTAGATTTTACCAAATTTTTCGCATGTAATTAAACATGTCTAAAAATTCACAATGTAATCCACACGAGAAATTTATCACATAAGAATGCTTTAAAAGATGTAAATAATAAAACAATAAAACATGTTTTCCTATAATCACCACATGCTTATTCCGCAAATAATAAATCATACATCATACGAGAACAATTAAAACAAACAAAAATGTCCTCTTGGCCCCAAAAACAGGAAAATAAAAGACCTATCTATTACATAAATAATTGAATACATGTCTTCAAGTGTTTGGGCCTCCAGATCTAAAATTGAACTTGCTGGGCTTTTAGGGTATGTAGTTTGCAAATTGGGCCCAACATCTGTACTGCAAACCCTAGTGTTTACAACACAGTGTCACCAACAATCAAACTACGAACCACCGCAGCAACAGCCGACCACCACCGATTGGCGCTAGCCGCCGCCAATGCGCCGCCCTGCCACAACCGTGTCGCCGCCGCATCGCGAAGGTGCCACTATCGTCACCCGCGACCGCACGTCGCACACGGCTGCCTACCCCCACTGCCACTCTATCTCGTTCTTTGTGTTTTTTGTCCTGTAAATTTTTACAGATTGAAAATATAATGAAAATATATATAAACTATTACAATTGAATTTCCTATCAATATACTCACCAATTTTCTCGTGATTTTATAAAAATTAATTTAATCCAAACACGGATAAACCACTACGTATTAAATTAAATGGGTTGCCACGAGGAACACAAAAAAAGAAATCAAAATCCATCCATAGCAGTAAAATAAATCCATACATGCATAAATCCAAAAATTATTTTACCAACAGAGCTATGAATCAGAACTGGGCTATAATACAATTTGTAGGGATTTCGTTGTCGTGAATTGAATCACTTAACCGAAGGAAACCCAAATTGTTCATGGATGTCAAAATAATTACCAATTGATATTAAATCCTAGCATGCTCCTATGAATTTAATGCAAGGGATAATTGGGTTACCTTTTAATTCGTTGTGTCTTACTCGGTCTTCGCGTTGAATCCAAACTTGATTCCACCATGTGATTTAATTAAATATGCGGAATAAGAAATTGGTATAGAAGAAATAATTTCAAGATTTAATTAAAAGAAATAAAAATCAAAAGAAAGAAGAGCATGTTATCAAGATTAGATTTTCAAATTTGTATCCCTATGCTCCCAAAAGGAGAAAGTAGAATTTCTTCTCCTCCATCTGAAGTGGTCGCCGCCCTCTCTCTCTCTAGGGCTTGAATTGTTGACTTATGAAATTTGAGAAGCAAATGGGCCATTTATATTATTAGGTAATATCCCTAATGGGCATTAATCCTATTAGGCTTCTATTGAGCATTTATTAGTAGGCCAGATTTGGTACAAAATGCACATAATAAAGTGGGCATGTAAATTCATTAATTCCCATGTCCACAACCCAGGACATAATTAATTAATTAATATTAATTCTTTTTCACCAAATTATTAATACTGGATATTAATTAATTAATTGATAGCATCCCCATATTTAAGGTTACTGGATATTAATTAATTAATTGGAGCTTTTGACATGCTCTAAACAATTAATTAATTTCTTATTTTTCCTGAGCAATACCACTCAAACATTATCACCTATGCTTGAACTTAATCAGCTACCACGACTTTAGCACAATGAACCTTATTGAGCTCCTCAGGGAATGCCCGTATCCTATTACTCAGATATGGTAACTTGTCTCCAGTCATCGGAATGTTCACAAGCTACTGTTACCCAAGATACGTGTATACGAGCACATTACTGAAGCTCTCCACCTTGGCAAGTCAAGGAAAAAGTCAACCCATGCATACTCCGGAACCTTCGTTAGGGTTTAGATTCAATCAAGAAATGAGATCTTGTTCTCTTTAAAGTAAGACAAACAAATACATCTCACTGTAGTCAAATTAATACGCAACCACACGTACCAGCATATCAAGTGATCAAGACAAATCACTTATATCCTACTATGTTGTAGCCTAAACCGATAGATTTATCCTCAAGTTATCTTGGTTGTGGTCACTATATTTATGTCTCACTAGGTCAATGGATCATATTGTCTTCTGCGATCCACTACACGCCGTATGATCATCCCTATCGATGAGATAAGAGGATACCATTGTTCTCGCGTGTAAGTTTGTTAATAGATTAGAGGTAAAGCTGAATGCATACATATTGTGATAAATGCTCTCAGTATACAAAACCCAACAATCTCCCACTTATACTTAAGGCATTACAATCTGTTGTCTAGAGTATACAGTGTGTCTATCTAGACTAGCTATTACATCAACCACTATAAGTGGTAGGCATCCACCCCCGTCCTAGCCTAAGAATATGTCCTTCATAAGCTTTCTTTGGTAAGCACTTCGTGAATGGATTAGCTATGTTGTCTCTAGTGTCAATCTTCTTGACCTCCGCATCGCCTCTCGATACGATTTTTTGTATGATATGGTACTTCCTTTCTATGTGTTTGCTCGCCTTGTGAGTCCATGGTTCGTTTGATTTTTCAACTGCATCAGCATTATCACAATAGATTATGATACTCTTGGGCAAACTCAGAATCACATCTAACCCTAAAAGGTACTTCCAGAGCCATACCGCTTCATTCAAAGCATCGGTAGTAGCGACAGGTTCTGCCTCCATGGTGGAATCCACAATGCATTTCTGCTATACGCTCCTCCAAGATACAACTCCACCTCCCAAGGTAAACACATAGCCTGATGTCGATCTCTTCTTGTTGTGGTCTCCTTGAAAATCTGAATCCGTGTAACCCACATGCTACAAATCCTCACATTGATAATCTAGACAACAATTTCTAGTCCTTTTCAAGTACTTGAGGATGTACTTTACCGCAGTCCAATGTGCCTGTGCTGGGTCAGACTGATATCTCGCTCTAAGCCAACAACATAACAAGTATCAGGCCTCGTACACAACATAGTGATATGTAGAAATTTAATCAACAATTAACTAAATTCCAATCAAGAAAAAAATATCAATCCCGGTTTACTCCCTTCGCCTACTTATGGTACCAGTTACTATTGTGATATGTTTATATTCAAGCAAATCCAGTTGTTGAGTTTGTTTCTATAACTAGACAAAGAATTAAAATCTATCTAGCTATCAATCAACTAAGAAAACAAGTGATTTAACCAACAATTATCAACATACAACTCACTTCATTAATTAAACACAACCTCTCAAACAATAGCATAAGGAATCTCACAAATGTTTTGATACACCAATGAGGAAAACAGGATATTGGAATGAGCTTTGCAATGAACAACAATGAACAATTAAATGATGTAAACATATTTTAATTCCCATTGAAATTACCAATCCACTCAACTCTAACTAACCACTTTAGCACCGACGAGTTAATTGTTGATAATATAGAATCGTTAAACCGTTACATTATCTAATCCTATATCACTCTAAAAGGCACGTGGATTCTCGATCTACAAGCATTCACCTCACAATTTATTAGATCTATATTTATATACAACAACGCTATTCACCCACAAACAATTGGTGAACGCCTACATTGAATGAATAGGAAGAATCTCAAGCATGTTGTAATCCTCAAGGATAAAGTAAACAAACATTCATTCAATTCACAAAATCCACTACATCGTTGGATCTAACATCCTTAATAGATTTACCTACACATCCTTGTAATTGGCACAATTGAATTACAAAAGTAATAATTTCCATTACCAAATAGGATTTGAATGATAATTTTCCCCAATTATTGAGTTTTATGCCTTGATCTTCAATATTCTCTAAATTTGTCTTCAATCAAGTAGACCGAATTTGGAAGTGTTTGAAAATTAGTAACCGCTCAAAATTTGCCAAAAGTTCCAAGCCAACTCGAATTTGCCCTTTCAATAATTTGTAACTGCTCCAAAATTTCACCCAAGATCATTAGATTTCGACCGAAATGGTCCCCTGTTCAGGAAATTCCACCCAAACTCGTATTATTTCGATCAGGATGAAATCAGATAGGTTGAAATCTACCTCTGTAAGGTAGATTTCAATCGAAATCTCAGAAGCTGGGTCAAGATTTGCATTTTGACCAAAATCAATCGTGTATGGGTCGAAATTTGGCTCTGTTCCCCACTTCCAGCTCCTCACGCTCCATTTGGGTCAAAATCAACTTCACACATGCGAAATTTGGGTCGAAATATATCCCAAAAATTGCTCAAACTCATGGATTTATGCTTAACCTTCCTCCTACACACTTCTGATATGAAAACACTTGAAACCACATCAAATCTATCTAAATATATGACATGCGGGTGAAATATACATGAAATAATCACAAAAATGCTCTTATAAAGTATACATTTTCATAATCCCCCAAACTCAAACACAATAAAGTTATCTCCCTATTTCGTGCAATACCTCATAGCTCATCATATAAATATAAGCATGCCTCAATCAAACAAGATTATCACCTTTATTTGTGCATTGGTTAATACAAGAGACTGAAACCCCTCAACAAAGTGAATGAAATAATAAAGCACACTCCCTTTCGTGTTTAGGGGCAAATCACTCATTCACAAGATATCATGTTCGATTTTCACAGGCTTGCATCCTATCTCACCACTATACTACAACAAACTCCCTCCTAGAATCAAGAAGGTCTTTCTTTCGATTAAAACGTGGTTAACTAAAGTTAGGTTGGTTTGGGCTAAAGTGATTATTTGGGCTAAAGCAATTATCCTCCAACAAAAACCCATAACCCCCAATCGATTTTTCAACTTCAACCAATCCCGAGCCATATACATGTACATTTTCTTTCTTCTTTTACTTTTCACCATGCCCTTTGCATGTATTTGTTCTCCACAAATTTTTTTTGTACACGTTTTTCTTGATCACTCTTTCCATCTCTTTTTTATTCCTTTCAACACATACTTTTTCTCATTTTTTCTTCTTTTCTTTCATGCCTGAAACATGGGATACATATTCAACATAATCCAATCAATTCCCAGCACCCACACTCACAACATACATATTCACCCTCATACACACATTTCTCCCAAACTTGTTCCTAAGCATATATAACAGAATTTCACCTTTTAAGCTCAATCACGGGGAACAATGGCATGAAAGGGAAATAACGATTAAGTAAAATACCTTATACCCCCAATGTGGAAAATAAGGATTAGGAATTGATGGCCTAATATAATTTTCTAGTCAAAAGCTCATGTAAAATTAGCTAGAGAACAAATGCAAGTTCTAGATTTCTCACTATCAATCTTGCCTCTCACAAACGAATATGATAATATCAAAGCTTAAATCTTACGGCTTTTGTCAAGTCTCAAATATTGACACACACAAACTATAGCAATTTAAAAGCTTAATCTAAACATGCTTCAATTTCAATGATTCTGCTCTATCCTTAGTTTAAGTAGAAATCATACTTCACTTGTTTCTCAAGAATAAATCTCAAGTCAAGTTGGGATCAACACTCACACACAAGCATACACATATAACTAAGCAAAATCATACACACAATTATCCAATGCAATCTAAATGGCATGAGTAAGCGTTAGAAAGTGTTACCCATCAACATTCACTCGATCAAACCACTCCCATTCGCCTTATTGTACCAACTACACAACACACAATCACACAACCTACTAAGCATAAATCTCTTTCAACAAAGACCATATCCACAAAATTGAAATCACTTCCAAACTTACTTCCACAATATAAGCTCATCACAATCACTTCTGAACATCATTCATTCACTTCACAAAATATAGCAATGAAAATCTCAATTCCATCCATAAAACATTCAATATCAACTTTCATCATCAACGTTCAACATTTTCCAAAAGAATATAACCATGAAATTCACATCATCAAACATCAAATCAAAATCACTCAACATATGATAAAAACATTAAAATACCAAACAACATCCACATCCAATCCAAATCTTCTACAACCAAATTGAATATCCAAATTCAACCTCAATAATAATGGGAAAACACTAAGATAAAATAGCTAAATCATAAAGTGGATAGAGTGAAAAAATAAAGTAGATAGAGCAAAATAGGATAAACCGACAACTAAACACATCCTCCTAAACTTAGTCTAGAAGAACTAAGTATGTAAAGAAGGCTGGCGGTAGACATCTCAATCCTCGCGCTCTTGTGGTGAATGAGCGGTATGAAACGGGCATTCAGCGCTGCAACTCTCGGATATCACCCTGGATCTCACCCAAGCGCATGTAATTGCCATCAAACCATACAACACTAGGAACTCTATCAACAATATAACCTGTCTCGAAGGTAGTGAAATCACCATACATGCCTGCCATCCTCATGTCCAAACCTTTATAGAAGAAGACAGAAACTAACATTATCAGTCGTGCGTTGCATCATCAAAAGAATGTGTCCCTCCCACTCATCGAAGGATGGTGGAGCCTGCAAACTCGATCCAACCCCATCTTCTTCTAGCCTTTGAAGGGATTCATGAACTGAATCACGAATTTCGTTTGCCAAGGATCGTTAATTGGAATATCAAAATAAATTGCTATGCCTATGAATGATCCTAGCATGCTCCTATATTATTATGCATAAGAAGGTTTATGCGGAATACCTGGATTGATGAACTCTGAAGAACGAGTGCGCGGAGATTCCCTTTGATCTTTCCCACGCACAAAGATTTAATTCCTAACAGATTGAGGAAATAAATCTTGAGAAAATAAAACAGTTATTTTCGAAAACAAGGAGAGAGAGAAGAAGAAAAATCCTCCTGATTTGATCTTCTGATCTGTATCCCAACTCGATCTGAAAATCTGGTGAAGATTTTCTATCAGATCCCTTGCCCGGTTGAGAAACAAAATTTCCTCCTCGTTCTCAGATCTTATTCGATCACCACAGCTTCCAAAACCTGGTTTGCTGTGTGCAACATATGATCTTGTGGTATGTTGAGATCTGAGGAACTGAGGCCTATTTATAGGAAAATACTGGACTTCTATTGGTCTTGAGTTTCATGGGCCAGACCAGGGACCAGAATGCAAATAGCAAATAAGGCCTATCAATTAATTAATTCCCATATTCAACCCAGAATATAATTAATTAATTAATATTGATTCATTCCACGAGAGAATCAATACTATCCTACCTATTTGCTACCACGTTTTGAGGTACGGGTTGCTTGGGCTCGGTATATCCCCACATTTAAGGTTACATACATTCGTTAATTAATTTAAGCTCTGACAAGCTATTTAATTAATTAACATCTTATATTCCTGAATCAATCCACTCAAACCCTTTTCACTTATGCTTGAACTTAATCAGCCTGCAGGACTTAGCATAACGAACCTTTTGAGCTGTTCAGGGAATGTCACCATCCTATACTGGATGTGGTTACCTAGTTCCAGTACCAGACAATCATACACAAACTGCTATTACCCAAGATACAGATATACAAGCTCAACTAGAGCCTTTCACTGCAACTCAAAGTAATACACAATCTGCATATACTTTTGTACCTTCATTTAGGCTTAGGATCTCGTCAAGCCATAGAGATCTAGATTCTTTTAATGTTAGATAAAAGAATCGATCTCGACTTAGGTCCGTATCAATGTGTGCCCCACACCAGCATACCAAGCCATCCAAGATAAGATGCTTATTACTGCGTATGCTGCAGCCTACACCGACAGTTTATCCTGGAACTGTCTCAGCTGTGATAACTATTTATATCTCGCTAGGTCAAACGATCCATACGATCTTCCGTGATCTTCTACACACCGTATGATCTCCCTATCGACGAGATAAGAGGATAATTGCGTTTACGACACATGTTTGTTAATTCAGACAGGAGATGAACATACAACATTTATGATTCCTAGTATATTAACCAATCGACCTTGTACATAATATACCAATCATAATGCTTTCAGTATATAAATCCATCAATCTCCCACTTATACTCAAAGCATTATACAGGTGTTTTCCAGAGTATAACGCGTCTAAACTAATCTAGATATTACATATAACATTCTACGTGGATAGCTTTGCCCTCTGGCCAAGGTTATGTACATGCATCTCGTAGACCTTCTGAGGCAGAGCCTTTGTGAATGGATCCGCTAGATTATTTCTTGTATCAATCTTCTCTACTAGCACATCATCCCTTGCTATGATTTCTCGTATAGTATGGTACTTCCTTTTAATGTGTTTTGTTGCTCTATGAGTTCGTGGTTCCTTTCAATTAGCCACAACTCCCGAATTATCATAGTATATCGTGATTGTCTTGGGCATCTTAGGAATCACGTCCAACTCCAGAAGGAAGTTTCGAAACCATACAACTTCTTTCGAAGCTTCATAAGCTGCCACGTATTCTGCTTCCATGGTGGAGTCCGCAATGCACTTCTGCTTTGCACTCCTCCATGATATGGCCCCACCTCCCAATGTAAACACATAGTCAGAGGTGGACTTCTTTTCATCTCGGTCTGCCTAGAAATCCGAATCAGTATAACCCACAGGGCACAACTCCTCATACTGATAGACGAGACAATAGTCTCTAGTCCTTTTCAAGTATTTGAGTATGTGCTTTACCGCGGTCCAATGCGCCTGTCCTGGGTTAGACTGGTATCTCGCTTCCATGCCTACAGCAAAGCAGATATCTGGCCTCGTACATAGCATTGCATACATGAGGCTCCCCACGGCCGATCCATACGACACGTTTCTCATTTCATCTTTCTCCCTTTGTGTCACCGGACACTGATCCTTGGAAAGATATATGCCATGTCTGAAGGGTAACAGACCTTTCTTGGTAGTTTGCATGCTGAAACGGGCAATCACAGTATCCACATATGATCCTTGAGACAAGGTCAGCATCCTCTTATTGCGCTCCCGCAATACTTTTACCCCTAGGATGTATCCTGCCTCCCCAAGGTCCTTCATATGAAACTGCTCGGATAACCACCCCTTTATACCCGACAATACTTCCACATTGTCGCCAAATAGGAGAATATCATCTACATAAAGTGAAAGGAACACCACGCTTCCGCTGACACATAGACGGTACACGCAACTCTTATTTGAGCATTGTGAAAATCCATAGGATTTAATCACTTCATCAAAACGCAGATTCCATGACCGTGAAGCTTGTTTAAGTCCATTCAGCGACTTCCTTAGCTTCCAGACCAAATGTTCTTCGCCCTTCTGCAATAACCTTCTGGCTATTGCATATAGGTGTCCCTACCTTCTTCAAGGTACCCGTTTAGAAATGCGGTTTTGACATCCATCTGCCAGATTTCTAGGTCCTTATGTGCTGCTATGACTAGGAGTATACGAATGGACTTAAGCATGGCTACCGGTGAGAAGGTCTCGTCATAGTCTACACCTTCTTTCTAACTATAACCCTTCGCCACCAGCCTTGCTTTGAAAGCTGTAATTTCACCATTCGCTCCTTTCTTTCTTTTGTATACCCATTTGCACCCTATGGCTCGACAGCCATCTGGCAAATCAGTTTTCTAGTATACATTCATAGCCGTAATGGATTCTATTTCGGAATCCATGGCGATCAGCCATTTGTCTGCATCTTTATCAGATACCGCCTCGTCATATGTCCAGGGATCGGTATCATCCAGTCCATTTTCCGGGATCAAGTCAGAAGACTCTCCCACAAACATGTACCTTTCGAGTTGGTGGATAACCCTCCCACTGCGACGAGGCATCTGAACCATGTCAGTAGTTGGCACAGTACGCGTTGGTCCTATACCTTGCATTAGTGGCAGTGTTGGTATAGCCTCACCTGTTGTAGGTGGATTTACCATTACACTGGGCTTTCCTGATGGAATTGCTTCTTTGTCCTCAAGCTCGTGGAGGACAGTTTCACTCTTGGATCTGTGGTTTCTTACATATTCGTCCTCCTAGAATCTCGCGTTGGTACTGACAACGACTTTCTGATTCTCAGGACAATAGAAATAACCACCTTTCGTTTGCCTGGGATATCCTACAAACAGCATCAGCTTACACCTACTTTCTAACTTATCAGGTTCCTTTGTCAGCACATATATTGGACAACCCCAAACCCTCACTCTGTTCAAAGTTGGCTTTCGCCCATACCAGAGCTCCAGAGGTGTTTTAGGAACTGATTTAGAAGGTACCAGGTTAAGCAAATAGGCCGCTGTCTCCAAGGCATATCCCCAAAACGAAATTGGCAAGCTTGCATAACTCATCATCGACCTGACCATTTCCAAGAGAGTTCTATTTCTTCTTTCCGCTACACCATTTTGTTGAGGGGTTCCTGGTGCAGTCCACTGGGATGTATTCCCGTTATCTGACAAGTACTGCAAGAACTCGTTACTGAGGTATTCACCACCACGATATGATCGTAGTGTCATGATAGTCTTACCTAGCTTCTTTTCTACCTCAGTCCTAAACTCTTTGAATTTCTCAAAGCATTCAGACTTATGGCGAAGCAAATAGACATATCCGAATCTTGAGTAATCGTCAATGAAAGTGGCGAAGTACTCATAACCTCCACGAGCTTGCGTGGACATTGGTCCACATAAGGCAGAGTGGATCAATTCCGACACATTCTCTGCTCGAGACTGACTTGCCTTAAAAGGCCTGGTCGTCATCTTTCCTTCTATACAGGACTCACAGATTTGATGCGGTACCACTTAGAAAGAATCCAAGAGCCCATCGCATGCTAATCTTTTAATCCTCTTTAGATTGATGTGATCTAGTCTCAAGTGCCAGAGATATGTTTGATCCTCATCGGAAGAAAACTTTCTCTTTAAATGATTATTATTATTGGATGAGTTTGCAACATTCATGGAAGATTTATGCATACAATCAATGATATAGAGAGAGTCAATCAGTTTGCCATGACAGATAACACCGTTATTACAAATGATAGAAACTCCACTATCAAAAATAATTGAATATCCATCACAAAATAACTTGGAAACTGAAATTAAGTTCTGCCAAAAAACCGGCACATATAAAACATCTCTCAAAATCAAAACATTGTTTTCAAAGCATAAAGTAAAATCTCCAATGGCTACTGCTGAGACTCGCTCTCCGCTGCCCATTGAGATGGTAATCTCGTCATGCTTCAGCTGCCTTGTCGGCTTGAACCCCTGGAAAGTATAACAAACATGGTCAGGAGCCCAAGAGTGGGTAGAAACCGATGCTAAACATGTTTCTGTTATAAATGCACATGACGCACCTTGTCCAGTCTTCCTGACTTAACAATCTTTCTTCCAGTCACCAGCCTTGCCACATCTAAAACACTTGTCCCTTTTAGCAGGCAGACCCAGTGTCCTTTTTGACTTTCTACCAGAAGTTGTACGTTTGACTTTCTTCTTAAACATTCCTTTGCGCCTCTTGCCAACCAGCGCAACAGGACGATTGCTAGAAGTAGCCAAAGCAACCTTATATGGCTGCATTATTGATTCCGCTGCCATCAAGTCATTGAGTAGCTCGTTAAGAGTGTACTCTTTCTTGTTCATGACAGCATTCAGTCTAAAGTTCTCATAGTACTTTGCCAGAGAGTTGAGGATGATATCAATCTGTGCTTCCGCATCGATACCACCTCCGTGCAGCATGAGCTCATCCATGAGGTGAGTCATGCCGACCACGTGCTCTCTGACCTAGCTACCTTCTGCCATTTTCTTTCCCACGATTTCCCTCATGAGATTAAATCTGACTGCTCGGTCTGACTCACCATAGGTCGTTGTGAGGTTGTCCATTATGTCACTAGCATTATCATATGAATGATGCTGCTGTGCAAGTAACTTGGACATAGTAGTCATCATATAGCATTTCACTGTATTGTTAGACTTGAGCCACTTGTTATAGTAGCTCCTTTCCTCATCAGTCGATGCATTAGTGGGAGCAGCCTGACGATGCTTATCAAGGACAAACTTGTGTTCCTCTGCGGCAAGGATGTAATCCAAGTTGCGTTTCTATTCTTGGAAATTGGGACCGGTTAATTGGTTTTGTGCTAAGATATTGATTACATTCGGTAAAGACATGTTTGAAAACAATAAATTAAAACATAATCGCAAACTATTGAAACAATTAAATATTGAAACCCTATGATAAAACAATATTAATGTTTCCTCCAATTTGCCTAAGTATTACTATTGCAAGCCACACATGTGGACATTTACAACAAAACACTTAACCAGACTGCATCTTTCAATTCCAGTCCTTTAATTCCAATTCATGCCCAGGTTCCTTAGACAAATGGAATTAATAATTGGAGACTAACTTAAGACCATATTATCCTACTGAGCAGGGACATCACAAATGAGTTATACTCTGGATAACATCCAAGCTAGCTTACCACCAAAGCCAACCCTCCCATATAAGGATCTATTAGAACACACCCGATCCCTATAATAAGGTTGTCTCATTTAATTCAATCCCTAGAGAACTTATGAAAATTCAATACGCAAGCTACACATATAGACGTTTACGCATGAACTCCCACTTCTCACATGAAATAAATGTTTGTTTTAAGAAATCCTATCTATTAGAACTTATGAATAATAAATTAAGTAAGCCACACATGTAGACGTTTACCTAATAAATTATCCACTTCCAATAAAGGATCGCTTTGTGGAGGTCTTACTAAATTATGAGCTTAGTAATCTTTAGTTCATAAGGTTCAATTGCACAGATTATTTTATGTAGCCATAATTATAACATTGCTAAAATTCTATCATGCATAGCATGAAACCCGAATTTATAATTATAATTAATTACACAAAATAAATCACATAGCATGCTTTAAAGCTGTAAATAAAAGCAGTAAATGTGCTCCTATTTCTACAACATGCTTATATGCTATGCAATTAAATTAAACACGTATATCATGCAAAGACAAATAATAAAGCAAATAAAAAATGTCCTCGTGGCCCCATGATACGAAATAAAATTAATTCTAACTATTACAAGTTGAAATTAATAATACAGATCTTCGACTGGGCTCCCACTACTTGGACCGAGATCTAAATTTATTTTTTCTGAATCTGGGCCTCCAAGATTTTATTTATCAGAAAATTGGACAACTGGGCCAGTTAACTAAATCGCGGGCCTAGGCACACATTGCAAGCCCAATAGCCCGCGAGAACTTAGCCTGACGAACCACCACCGGCGAACCACCGCCGCCGGCGACTCGCCGCCGCCGTGAGGGCTCCC
Source organism: Plectranthus barbatus (assembly GCA_026898455.1). Classification (NCBI taxonomy): domain Eukaryota; kingdom Viridiplantae; phylum Streptophyta; class Magnoliopsida; order Lamiales; family Lamiaceae; genus Plectranthus; species Plectranthus barbatus. The sequence continues at coordinate 1,013,960 of JAPKLW010000005.1, read as the reverse complement.
GGCATGCGCAGCAGCCATGCACGTACGTGCATGGTTGCAGCCCGCAATACTGCCTCCTTCGGCCATTGCCCATTTCGCATGCCGCTGCCCCGGCTTGCCCCGACCATTTCCCGAACCACCGTTCACTCTTCTTCTCCTCCGTCGGCCTCCACGACTCGCCAGAAAATGCGCAAGAAGCACAACGTGAGTAACGCGCGCGCAGCATGCAAACCCTAGGTTTGCGATGTCCCGCGCGCGCGAGCCACCCCATCGGTCTGCCTCCAGCCCTCGCCTCCAGCCGCAAGCCGCCGCCGTCACCACTTGGCTCCTGCCGATGCCGACCGAGGGAGGAGGAGAGCCGCCGGCGTCACGCAGCAGCCTGCCGCACGCGCGCGTGCGGAAACTAGTGTTCCGCCATGCAGCTTGCGAGCCTTGGGCCCTGGCCGCACCGCCACCGTCCTCGGCCTCCTGCTACTCCGCCCCCGCATCGTCGACCTTCGCCTTGAGCTGCCGCACCGCGCTTGGCCGGCTACGGGCTGCGCAGCCGTCGCATGCGTGCGCACGCGGCTGCTTTGCCGCCGCACCTTGCCGTGCGCCCTGCCGCTGTGCCCCGCCGCACTTGACCGTCGTGCATGGCCTTGCTGCCGTGCCGACGCTGTCATGCGTCGTGCGGCCCTTCATTCTTTGTGTTCTTCGTTCTTCGTGTTCTTCGCGTTCTTCGTTCCTCATTTTACAGATTTAACTTTTTGAAATAAAAGATTACATGGAATAATCCTAATTACATTCTAAAATCTTAATCTAAGCACGGATTTAACTCGTGGGTGAAAAACAAATCCATATAAAAGGACGGATTAACCCGAGAACCACGAGGACGAAAAACATATAATTCAATCCAAAACCATCAATGACATGCATTGAATAATAATAATCATGCAATTCATAGGCAATATTATTTTTCCGATAGAGCAAATTAATTCAACCTGGCTCTGATACCAATTGAAGGGATTCATGAACTGAATCACGAAGTCCGTTTGCCGAGGATCGTTAATTGGAATATCAAAATAAATTGTTATGCCTATGAATGATCCTAGCAAGATCCTATATTATTATGCATAAGAAGGTTTATGCGGAATACCTGGATTGATGAACTTTGAAGAAGAGTGCGCAGAGATTCCCTTTGATCTTTCCCACGCACAAAGATTTAATTCCTAACAGATTGAGGAAATAAATCTTGAGAAAATAAAACAGTTATTTTCGAAAACAAGGAGAGAGAGAAGAAGAAAAATCCTCCTGATTTGATCTTTTGATCTGTATCCCAACTCGATCTGAAAATCTGGTGAAGATTCTCTATCAGATCCCTTGCCCGGTTGAGAAGCATAATTTCCTCCTCGTTCTTAGATCTTAGTCGATCACCACAGCTCCCAAAACCTGGATTGCTGTGTGCAACTTATTATCTTGTGGTGTGTTGAGATCTGAGGAACTGAGGCCTATTTATAGGAAAATACTGGACTTCTATTGGGCTTGAGTTTCATGGGCCAGACCATGGACCAGAATGCAAATAGCAAATAAGGCCTATCAATTAATTAATTCCCATATTCAACCTAGAATATAATTAATTAATTAATATTGATTCATTCCACCAGAGAATCAATATTGTCCTACCTATTTGCTACCTCATTTTGAGGTACGGGTTGCATGGGCTCGGTATATCCCCACATTTAAGGTTACAGACATTCGTTAATTAATTTAAGCTCTGACAAGCTATTTAATTAATTAACATCTTATATTCCTGAATCAATCCACTCAAAACCTTTTCACTTATGCTTGAACTTAATCAGCCTGCAGGACTTAGCATAACGAACCTTTTGAGTTGTTCAGGGAATGTCACCATCCTATACTGGATGTGGTTACCTAGTTCCAGTACCAGACAATCATACACAAACTGCTTTTACCCAAGATACAGATATACAAGCTCAACTAGAGCCTTTCACTACAACTCAAAGTAATACACAATCTGCATATACTTTTGTACCTTCATTTAGGCTTAGGATCTCGTCAAGCCATAGAGATCTAGATTCTTTTAATGTCAGATAAAAGAATCGATCTCGACTTTGGTCCTTATCAATGTGTGCCCCACACCAGCATACCAAGCCATCCAAGATAAGATGCTTATTACTGCGTATGCTGCAGCCTACACCGACAGTTTATCCTGGAACTGTCTCAGCTGTGCTAACTATTTATATCTCGCTAGGTCAAACAATCCATACGATCTTCCGTGATCTTCTACACACCGTATGATCTCCCTATCGACGAGATAAGAGGATAATTGCGTTTGCGACACATGTTTGTTAATTCAGACAGGAGATGAACATACACCATTTATGATTCCTAGTATATTAACCAATCGACCTTGTACATAATATACCAATCATAATGCTTTCAGTATATAAATCCATCAGCCTTGATGGCCACTGACTTGCTTGTCTCTCAGCAATTTCATCCAATGTCCGAAAATACCTCCATTTCTCCATAATACACACAAACTTCAATTGATCAATTGAATCCATCATTGCGTTAGAAGTATCTTCCAAATCATCCACAGTAGTCAATCTCGGGCAGGGCAATAAGAGAAAATGATTTCCAAACTTATACCAATAAGAAATCGGACAACTTGGGACTAAAAGTTTCACTACAACTAATGAAGTAATATTCAATGGAATTCCTGAAGCATGTGGACAACTCAGAGAAATATGCAAATGCTTAAACACAGGAGTGAGCATTCCCTCACCACAGATCGATGGGGTTATCGAACTAGCTACCCTACTCTAGGCATCCATTACCAAACCACCCATAGAGAATTTAAAACCATGCAACAGATAACAATATATTTCCCGACTCATATCTAAGAGACAAAGAACCAGCTACCTCCTTATGTACGTATCAAATCATAGGATTCTTAATTAATGAAGCTTTAGCAAGTTTAGCTTGAAAAGTACACTCACCCTTCAAACCAGAAATCTTCTCCCAAAAATCCACAACCTTCATATTAGTAGGAACGAAAATAGAATTCTCATGACATCCATAGATAACATCAAGCTCTTGCCTAGTCACAATATACGAATGACCCTTAATCTGAAAAGCATCATATCGAGGGACACTACCCGAACCTTTCATCACCATGACTGAGGCCATCAACTCATTAGTCTACTCCATGTATGCCACCCACTGTTCCAACAAGTGCCTCTTTGATCCCAAACCAATGAGCAACTCCCACACATGGTCCTTGAGCCCGAGAGCTTTCAAAATCTCCTCATATGGTTATTTTGACCCCACAATGTTCTTCTCTGCGACAATTTTGAATCTTGAATATTCTTCATCATCCAAGTTTGAAGGGCGACGTATCCCAGTGGATTGTTGACTCCCATGTGCCTTCTTTCTAGCCATGATGAAATTTGAAGTCAAATTTCGCACAAAATAAGTTGGTTAAGTAAGAATTGAACTTTGGGAAGAGAGAATTAAGTTTGGGGAGAAATGAGCAATACTTAATATTTAATTTGCGCCAGAATTTGACCAAAATAGGCTGATTTTGGTCAAAATCAGCCTCTATCATTCAACAAGAATTTCCTGGTCCATTTCGACAGAAATGGGTTTAATGCACGCGCCCTTTCAGTTGAAATGAGGTGATATTTGCTAAAATTTTGTGATCTAGGGTAAAATTTTCCTCTGCAAATTAGTTTCTTTGCTACATCTCGAAAGAATTCTCCTCATCCCAAGCAAAATGAACTCCAAAACTTCATCTTTTCAATTACCAAACTTTCATTTCCTGCAAAATAACAACACAATATCATTTATCCCCCATTCAACAACATATCTACTATCACCACACTATCTCAATTCCAAATAAGCTACAAACTACCATTTATTCAAACACAAATGAACAAAGTAAAGATAAGTTGGGTTGCCTCCCAACAAGCGCTTTAGTTATCGTCGTTAGCTCGATGCACATACCTCAATCTCTTCAATCATTATCAAAAGGAGCAGATCGTGAAGACATACCTTGCTCTTGTGACCATGACTCACACTGTCACATCCCCAAAATATTCTCGTGGATTTTGGGAGTGATAATGATAATCGAAGGATAAATTTTACACGATTATCAAAAGTACAATACCAAACTTGATGAATTTCCACACAAGACGATAGATAAACATATGGTCACAAAAACTAGGAGGTTCAAGAGTATTCCTCAAGCATATTCCTAACATAGGAATCATCACTAAAAACAAGTACAAGAATTAGATAATAAATTCTTAATTTGATCAGTGGAAAATTATACATGGAGAAGATGTATATATGAAGATACACATCCACAAGAATGCTTTGACGCTCACCACATCGCCTTGTTCCATTCAACCGCTCAACCTACATGTTTAGAAATACATGCAGGGCTGTGTACAAGTACCCAGTGAACAGCCCAAATAAAACATACAATATAGGAATAACATGCCTTTAACACCGGGTAATAAATGGGGTTTTATTTAAAAGAGAAACCATGTATACCAAAACAATTTTTTTTTCAACGCGTTGTGCACAACTCGAATTCATGTTTCGATGACACTATCTGTTTTTATTATTTGTGACAAGGAAGTTGGCCTACTTCCAAACAAAGATGCTTAAATGGGAAGACATAATCTTAACCCGATTGCATCACAATGCACTAGTCTCAGTACAATCCTTCGGGACCCGATTGTTAAATAAATCACATTTCACCAAAGGCTACAACCTTGGCTATTGGATATTTCTCGAGGTTATGACCTCAGAGATAATATTCCACAAAAATTTCTTGTATCAATTACATCCGATCCAGAGGAAAACAGACAGGTGCAAAAAATTTAAAAATTTAGGCATTCTTATTGAGTTGAAAACAAATCACATTTTCATGTGTTTCATAAAACAATGAGCCCAGGGCTCGCAATCATACATTATAAATTTAAGGTAAAATAGTGTCTACCTTATTGCTTTAATGAGTTACTGGATTGATTACTCTCGGATTGCTAGATTGACCCGATCGACGTTCCCTTCAAGAGAATTAGGAATTTAGTTAGCGATTTGGGTCACTAACATAAATCGTCTTCGAAATACTTCTACGATCGTGGTATAGCTCGAAAGACCTTTCAAAATGACCAAAGAACGCTCATTTATTTTTATTTTTTTCCAATCGGGAATTTAATTCCTTCATCATCTCCGCTTTTCATGCATACGGCTCTTCACCTTACAACACCTTTTTGAGAAAGGTGAATAACTCGGGTCCTTGTTCAAAAATAACCAACAAGGCTCGGTCAGGGTCTTTTCTTTGAGTGCAATTATTTATTTTTCACCTCTATTTGTTTCATCTAAGTCTCAACATTTTAATGCGCTTCAAAATCTAATAATATTATTGGTTTAAATAAATTTTAAAATAACTAAAATAATAATTAACCAATATATATATAGTTCTACAAGCGCAATATAATTTATTGAGCCAAAATTTGCGCGACATTCCATTTATCTTTATTTATTATTTTTTAAAAGTCTACAATTAATAAAAATAATCCATAAATTGTTGAGTTGAAGGTTTCTCGATCTAGAGTGCTTGTTGGAATTATTCACCCATAACGTTTTGATAGAAAGTTAAATTTAATAAGTGTCGGCAATTTATATGTATATAATTTTAAATTTCCCGTTTCACATCTCATTTTATTTTATTATTTCCCTTGACCATTTGCTTCGAAGGGGTTATTTCATATTTTAATTCGTTATGTGCCATATGCAGTCTCCAATAAATGCCTTCAGGGCTTAATTTGGTTTGAGAATATTGGAACGATATTGAGAAATGCAATTAGCGAGCATAGAGTTAGTAAAATGGTCTGTGTGTGTTTGTTTGTTGTTATCTCCGTCTTCCCTAACCAATTTTAATTCCAATCATAGCATTGTGACCCTACTTGTGAAGAAAATGATGTTAGAAATTAACGGGTACTACGATGTAACACCACATATTTGGGTAACACGAATAGGTTTTTCTGTATTCCAGAGTTACCCGTTAACTTTCATCGACTTCGGATCGTGATAACTCACAGCTCCAATGTCCGAATGGTGCAATTCCTGATTCCACGATTTTCTACTAAGTACCAACTATCATTTTAATGTTGAATCGTGCAATGATATTGAATGGTTTGGGAGATGTAAAGCGAGGAAGAAGGTGTGCTTGTGAATCGATAGACGAAAATTTTGCTCTCTCTCCTCACTCTCGCTCTCCCTCTCCAAATTTTCTTTTCTATCCTTTTTATACTTAATGAACTCTCTCGCTTTCTCTAATCTATAAGGTGTAGAATGAAGAGAGACATGGTTTGCAAAATCTACAACACGATCGTGGCTAGATCACGTGGGATATGAGGCATGGCCTCTTGTTCCAAAATATGTATTATTCAAATTTCTTGCTTGGATTTGGACGACAGATATCATTAGGAGTAGGATACACTAGGATATAGTAGGATACAATTTATTTGTTTTGATTTGTTTAGATTTTTTATTTGATTTTGTTAGATATTATGGTATCTAGTTTGGATATTACAAGATGTTATAAATATATCTCATTAAATTTCATTGCCACATATATATATAATCATATGATCATACTTTAATTCAATTTGAACATTCAAATAAACAAATTTTTCAAAATTAATTTCCGCACAACGCTCTTCGTTTGGAATAAATTAATCCAAGTTGCCCAATGATTAAACACTAAAATAATATTTTAACACTTTTATTTTTCGAGTTTTACACGTGCTACTACATACACCCCACCTTATAAAAATTCCATCCTCGAAATTACAGGTGATAAGTTCAGGGTGTTCTTCTCTCATTTTATCTTTTAGCTCCCAAGTAGCTTCATCTCGCCCGTGTTGCTTCCATAGGACCCTGACTAACGGAATTAACTTATTTATGAGTTCTTGTACCTTCCGATCCAATATTTCCACGACTCCTTCTTCATAGTGTAGATCTAGGCTGAGGATAACTTCTTCTTGATGAATTATATGTTTTCGATCATACACATACTTTCTCAATTGTAACACATGGAAGACATCATGTACTGCTCCCAGACATGGCGGCAAAGCCAACCGGTATGTTATAGCACCAACTTTTTCCAAAATTTCATATGGTCCAATAAATCTTGGTCATAGCTTTCCTCTTGCCCCAAGTCGTACAATCCCTTTGGTAGGTGAAACCTTCAAGAATACCTTATCATCAGAATTTCTGTGTGCCGTGCATCCGCATAGGATTTCTGCATACTTTGGGTTTCTTTGATTCTCTCTCTTATATGTTGGACGATTTCAATCATTTCACCTACAATATCTGGCCCAAGTACTATCTTATCAGCGACTTCGTCCCAATTAACTGGTGATCTGCATTTTCTGCCACACAGAGCTTCATTGGGCGCTACTTCCTATGGTCGCTTGATAACTATTATTATATGTAAATTCGACAAGTGGCAAAATTTCCTCCCAGCTTCCACCCCTATCTAGTATTAAAATTCTTAACATATCTTCTAATGTTTGAATTGTCCTCTCAGATTGTCCGACTGTCTATGGGTGAAAAGCTATGTTGAAGTTCAGTCAGGTTTCGAGCTCATTCTGTAAGTGCGTCCAAAATCTTGTCGTGAACTTGGTATCTCTGTCTGATGTTATGGAAACAAGCACTCCTTTTAAATGGATAATTTCTCAAACATATAGCTCAGCTAAATTATCTGAATTGGAATAAAATGAGCACATTTTGTTAATCTGTCCACCACTACCCATATAGCAGTATTTCCCTTCTGAGATCTTGGTAAGAAAGAGACAAAATCTCTGGATATATGCTCCCATTTCCACTCAGGAATATTCAAAGGTTGAAGCTTGTTGTATGGTCTTTGATGTAAAGCTTTCACTTGTTAGCAGGCATGACATCGATCAATGAATGCAACAATATCTTTCTTCATACCATCCCATCAAAATTTTGGCTTTAGATCTAGATACATTTTTGTACTGGGGGGTGGGCAGTGTATGGTGTGTCGTGTGCTTCACTCAATATTTCCTCTCTGAGTTTATCATCGAGCAGGACAACTATTCTTCCCTTAAAAGTTATTGCATTGTCAGCATCCTCTTGATATTTCTTTATCCTTCCTTCTTGATTCTTTACGCGCAACTTCTCGAGTTCATCATCTCTTTTTTGTGCTCCAACTACTCTTTCCCTCAAGTCGGATATCAAGACTAGAGTGGCCATGATACCATCTATTGTCTCTGGTGGCACAATCACTTCCAAGTTTAGTCTTTCAAATTCTTTGATTAGTTCCTCTTCTGGTCTTAAGAGTGAACTTGCTTGAGCTGATGCCTTTCTACTCAAAGCATCTGCGACTGAGTTAGCTTCTCCTGGGTGGTAATTTATTTTAAGATAATAGTCCTTTACTAGTTTGAGCCATCTCCTTTATCTCATGTTTAGATTCTTTTGCACAAAGAAGTACTTTAAGCTCTTATGATCTTTGAAAATTGAACACTTAACTCCGTAGAGATGGTATCTCAAGAATTTTAGGGCATGTACCGCCACAACTAGCTCTAAGTCATGTGTTGGGTAATTTAACTTGTGCGGCCTCAATTGTCTAGATGCATAAGCGATTACACTACCTTCTTGCATTAACACGCAACCCAATTCATTCTTTGATGCATCAGTATACACGATGTACTCTTTATCGGGTTCTGGAACAACCAAAAATGGTGTAGTCATTAAGAGTTTCTTCAACTCTTGGAAACTGGCCTTACATTTCTCTGTCCATGTGAATTTGATACCTTTATGTAGTAATTGTGTCATGGGTCTTGCAATTTTAGAAAATCTTTTGATGAATCGACGATAATATTCAGCCAATCCCAGAAAACTCCTGATTTCATTGGGCGTTGTGGGTGATTTACACTCCTTGGTTGCTTGTATCTTGGCAGGGTCCACTTTAATGCCTTCCGCTATTACAATGTGTACAAGAAACATCACTTCTTGAAGCCAAAACTCGCACTTGCTAAATTCCCCGTATAACCTTTCACTCCCCAAGGTTTCCAGTACAGTCCTTAAGTGCGCCTCATGTTCATTATCACCCTTTGAGTATATGAGGAAGTCATTTATGAATACCACAACAAAATTGTCGAGATATGTATGAGCTATTCGATTAATAAGATCAATAAAAATTATTGGTGCAATTGTTAAGCCAAATGTCATCACTACAAATTCGTAGTGACCATAGCGAGTTCGAATAGTTGTCTTCAGAATGTCCTCTCTCTAGATCTTTAGCTGATGATAACCTGATTGTAGGTATATTTTTGAAAATACACTCGCTCCTTTGAGCTGGTCGAACAGATCATTGATTCTCGACAAAAAGCATCAATTCTTTAAGTTCATTTTTTTCAATTCTTGATAATCGATACACATTTGCAGGGATCCATACTTCTTTTCATGAACAATAAAGGTGCTCCCCGTGGTGAAACACTAGGCTTGATGAATCCCTAGTCTACTAGTTCCTGTAATTATATTTTTAGCTCTTCCAATTCCTTGGGCGCCATTCAGTAAGGTGACTTTGAGATTGGTGCCGCTCCCGATTCCAGATCTATAGTGAACTCAAGTTGACGATCTGGAGGTAAACCTGGAAGCTCATCCGGAAATACATCTGCGTAATCGCAAACTACACGTACATCACCAATCGTCTTTTCTTCTTCGGCCTCTCCCTCAAGATACACCAAGTACACTTGAGTTCCCTATTTATGTATCATCCGTGATGCTTATATAGCAGATATAATTGGAACATGTTGTCCCTTCTGAACTCCATGGATACATATCTGGTTTTCTCCTGGTGGTTGGAAAGTTACTTCTCTTTTCTTACATTGAATTATTGCATGATTCTTTTAAAGATAATCCATTCCTAAGATTATATCTATATCCCTCATTTTTATGACATTCAATTCGTCTAATATGAATCTATTAGATTCTACTTGAGTGGTTGTAGTTTGTTCCCCAGAAGGTGTGGTTACTCTTAGTCCTTATATTCCTTCCTCTATATCTAACCTCAAAGCCTCTACACATGCGGTTAATATGAAAGAATGTGATGCTCCAATGTCAAATAAAATTATGAAAGGTATGTCATGTATGGTTCCCGTACCTGGAAGGTTTCCTTGATTCGCTCCCTCCTTTCCCTACTCCAAAGCATATGCTCCTTGCCTAATGAGATTGTTGCTCTCTTGTCTGCTCCAGATCATAAGGCCTCTCCTGGCGGGGTTTTTGTTCCCTTTCATACCTTGGTGGATGTTGGTAAGGCGGACGTCTATTTGTCCCTTTTTGAATGGGAACTCTCTTACCTTGGGGCCTCAGTTGGGGTTCTCCTTGTATAGCCCTCAGTTGATTTTATGGTCTAGGATTTGTTAGCTTCAGACCAGACCCTTGGTCCTTTCGCCGATCCTCACAATACTTGGCGAAGTGCCCTTTTCTACCGCATTCGTAGCAATTGAGATCTTGGATAGAGCACATTCTAGTGTGTACTCTACTACATTTTGCGCAAGGTCTGGGCTCAGGTCTTCATTGCTCATTTCCACTAGCATTGATTATCTCTTATTTTCGTACTGCCCGGTCACTGTTTCCTCTTGGCTGCTGGTGTTCCCTGCTCTGTCCAGGTCTCCTCTGGCCACCAGTAAGTTGACTACTTTGACGTGGTATGTCATCCCACTTCCTCTTGTGGCTAGGTTGGGCCTGTGTGGTTTCTAGCAGTGCTTGGAAAGGGAGTCTATCCCCATATAAGTGACTTCCACACTTAAGGCTTTTCTTAGAGCTTCAGCATATGTTAGATTATCCAATAATGCCAGAGAAGCACGAATTTCCAGTTTAAGTCCAAAGCAAAATTTCATTACTAGCTTCTAAGGAGTATCCACTGAGCTTCTAAGGAATAAAAATATATTAATACAGATCCTTCTCAGTTCGCCTGCTAGAATACTAGTTAATGATGCATTGCGCTTGTAACTAAGTTCGATATAGTCATTGAGTTTTGTAATTATCCTAGGTAATGAAATAAAAGTATGATATCTAACTAAGCAAAACCAAAACAGGAAACATAATATCAATCTATCATCATCATCATCATACAATCACCTCCTCACTCTATTCGAAAATTGTTAGAATCAATCACAGAGCAATTTAGTTCAACTAATGGTGTAAGATAAGATAATGGTTTGAAATTCACAATGAATCAACAAAGATAGAATAGAATGCAGCAAACAAACATTTAATCCACCTAATAATGGTCGATCTACCCTAGACTTCCTAATACCTTAGCACTGGCGAATTAGGAGTTGATGAAATTATACTCTTAAACCGTTACGTTATTGAATCTAACCTCACTCCAAATGGATTGTAATTTTCGACCTATAGGCTATCACCGCATAGGGATTGGTTCAATACCTATATGCTATCACACTATTCATGACTCCTAGATTCGCGTATTAGCTGCAATTTCATAGCTTAACAATCCAATAGCTGGTTACTGCGTACACCATTGAATTAGGATAAAAGCTCTAGTGTGTGCAATCAATTAGGTGAAGGTGAACATATATCAAATTCAATCAAATGATCCAATGTTTCATTCAACCAATATCCAAAAGAATCTAGCTATACATACCTCCAATTTGATTCAATTGATAACAAAAACTAATCACATCCATTACAATGTAAGAATAGGAAAGAGATTTCCCCAATTGTTTTCTATTTGGCCTTGATCTTATGCTTTGATATTCATATCTTCTCCCTTCGAATTGAATTGGACTTGGATCCACCTTAATTGTGGTTTGGAGAGAGTGGGAAGTGAATTTCAAGTGAATAACCGTCTAAATTTTGCTTAAAGTCTCAAAAGTCTTTTTGAATTTTGTTTTTCCCCTTTTTAAAATAAGTGGACAGACCGAGGTCCCGCCCGGGACCGATTCATCCTGCCCGGGATGAGGTAGATCTGGGTCGAACACTACAGGGTTCTGTCGAGATCTGCCTTACAGTGGCAAATGTCGACCAAACCCAGACGAGTTTGGGCTAGGATTTAGCTCTGTTTCACCCCTGCTGCTCCTCTCAATCCATCCGGGTTGAGATCTCATTAGATTGTGCAAAATATGGGTCGAAATTCCACCAAAAGTTGGCAAAACTTGGTGATTTATGCTCATTTGTTTTCCTACACAATATTAACACAACAAAACACAAAAACATAATCAAAACAAACAAAAACCTATGATATGTGGGTGAAATAAACACAAACAAGCACTCAAACACATCGATAAATTGTTCATTTTACACATATATCATAAACTCCCAAACTTGAACCTTTGGTTGTCCTCAATCAAGACAAAGAAAAAAATCATCCTACCTAGTGCAATACCTCATAGCTCATCATATTAATCTTAAAATGCCTCAATCAAACGAGATTATAACCTAAATTTGTGCAACGGTTAATGCTTGAGACTCAAACCACTCAACAAGATAGATAAAAGCAATGAAATTCACCCCATCTCGTTTTTAGGGACCGTTCACTCAAGCACGAGATATCAAGTTCGATTTACATAGGCTTGCATCCTATCTCACCACTATACTACAACGAGCTAGTTGACCAAAGGTAGGTGGTTTTAGGCCGAAGTGACTAAACTCCTCAACATCCTGAAACCCCCAAGCATTTGCTCAACACAACCACTCCCGAGGCTTATTCAACTTCACTTTCTTTTTCTATTTTTTTACCATGCCCTTGGATGTTTTCTTTTCTTTCTTTTTTTCTTTTCTTTCAATCAATATATATTTTTTTTACGTTAGTGCTCATTTTTCTTGACTTGCACCTTTCTTTTCAACTCTTCAATTTCTTTCTTTGCCTCAACAATAACCAAAACCAATTCCCATACCCACACTCACATCATCCGTATTCACCCTCATACACACGTCCCCCAAACTTATTCCCAATTATATATGTTGGTCCTGATTTATCAGAGTCGTCGTGCTTAAACGAGAACACAAAATGCAGCGGAATGATTTAACATTACTTACACTTATGTTTCCCTTTGAAGATTATTTAAACTTAGGAATTGATTAAGATTTCTTCACAGTTATACACTAGCAATATGATTGCTAGGTTTAAAGTCTCGTGCGTAATAAAACAGTAAATGAACACGATGTTTATAAGTGGTTCGATCCAAATAGATCTACGTCCACTCCTTAGCCAAAACGCTAAGAATTCACTAAGTAAGTATACAGAGTACAAGGATTCGCCTTTGACGTTAAGTAGGCAGTGAGCTTTCGACCTGGCTACTTGACAGCTATCCTCCGATATTCTGAACTTCTGAGGTGTAGGTCTGGCAGAGTCAAGGGCACACCTTCGTAAAACTTGCCTTTACTACTTTGGAAGTTTTATAGGTACTTCCTAACTTTTCTTCAGATGCGGCTAAGCGCCCGTCTTAGTCTAGACCTTTTCACGTGTTCGACTGTTGGATTCTTCCAGTAAAGGAAGGTATCCCAATGATTTAAGAATCTTGAATAGAATCAAGGATCTCTTCAATGGAGTGTCAGTGATTCAATGGGGACACTCTGGTAGTTGAAGGCTTTGAATATGTTTCGAATATTTGCTTTTGAACTGACTGCTCTTGTGCTTTTCGCTTTTGTCTTAGGAATCTCTTCAAAGTATGTTAGAGTATTGAATGAGCAGCACTTCTCACTCTTCTGGACTTGTCTTTTTATACTTGAAGATTCAAACTTTGAATCTTTATATCCGTTAGACACAACGGTCTCTTTGTCCGAGAGTGGTTTGTTTTTCAACTTGCTTTCTTGCTTCGTACAGTGCTTTTTGACCTGCTTCTGGAAAGTTCTGTCCTTGCATGTACGGTTGTCAGAACGTTGGTATAGCGATCGGTGTTGTCTGTCTTGCTCTGCTAAGCTCTTTTAACACGATCTGCTAGATGAGTATCTTTAGCGATTTGCTGGATGTTAGCAAATGCTAAGTCTTTATCATTCTGCTAGTCACGTATCTGACTGCTGAAGCCTCAGCAATGTTAAGCCTTTTCTTCCTTAGGTTTCTGATTGCTATCTTTAGCAATCTGCTAGGTGTTGGCAAATGCTAAATACTTAGCATTCTGCTATCACACCTCTTCTAGCATATAGTCTTCGGTGTCTGCAGGGAGAGCTCCTAGCAAACTAGTCTATTACAACTCAATGCTTGACCTATACAGGACATTACAAGATATGCTAGACTATACTAGAATTCAGCACTTGATCGACCAATCTAGTAAGGTTTGATCCAACAAAATCTTTTACAATGTGATCCTAAGGGAGATTCATGAACAATTTCCCCCTTTTTGGTGCGATCAAAGCTTATTATCACGTTGCTGAATCTAATAGGAAGAATGTCTGTGTTTACAAGAACTTCTCTAAGTACAAAACTATGCTAATCTAGCAATCTAACACAGAGTTTATCCATCTTAGTTCGAGCAGAATTGGTTGTAGTGTAATTCCTCCTCAATAAATGCTGGGAAATATTTATCGTTCAATCATATAAGTAAATGCTGCAAACGTAATATGCTGGAAATTCTAGCACCCAAATAAATCCGCAAGCATTTTACTTTACCAATCTTAAAATGATTGTCATTAAGATGTAGATGTGCTGAGTACACTGATAGTGTAACTCAACCAGGACACGCAGTAAAAGTCAGATATTGACAATGAGAGATTGTCTAAGTCTGATCAATTTTCATTCATATGTTTTGTTCATTACAAGTACAATGAAAATGATAGACTTGGAGAAATAGAGATGAGAAGAAATAGAATACCAGAGATACATCATCAAGAGTCTGGAGCAGGCTTCTTTAGCTTGTCAAATTCGTCGAATTTGTTTGATGCTAGCTGCACGAATTTATCCAAAAATTCTTTGCTTGCTAGGCATTCAGCGGCCTCCATCTTAAGTTCCTTAGCAATTCTCTCGTTTTCTTCTTCAAGCATATTGATTTTCAACTCCATTTCTCCTGTCTTAGCTCTTCCAGAGCTTTTCTCTTTTCTACTTTAGCAGCAGCGCGAGCTTCTTCTGCTTTCTTCCTCTCAGCAGCCTCAGCAATCCTCCTTGTTTCCCCCTCTTTGATTGCATACAAAAAGGTGGAGGAGAAGGCATTAAACTTGTGATTGACGTGCTGCTTGTGTTCTGCTACATCGTCCTTTACTTCTTTTACATCAATCTTCACAGAAGTAATATCGGTCTTGACTGAAGCGACATCAGTCTTGACCTCGGGAATTTCTCTCCTTATGTCTGTTGCTTCCATCACCATTCTCTCAGACATGGTGGACACAATATTTTGGACAACCATTTGAACTACTGAATTTAGATGTGATGGGAAGTTGTGAGAGCTAACCGGAGTAGCAAAGAAGGATGAAGTAGTAGGAATAGTGATTGCTTGACTCCTAGCAATGGAAGTGGAGATTTCTTCCATTGCTACTTCTGTGCTTACTGGATCAGCAGTATCAACTCTATCGGTAGTAGCTAGCAGATATACTGCTTCCTCGATTTCTTTCAGATACTCTGCTTCAGCAGCGACAATTTTAGCTTCCTCTAGCTTCCATGCATCTGCTAATGATTGTGCCAACATATAGGCCCGCAACTCCTCCTCTTTGTTCCGGTACCTGACCATCTCAAGCCTTTGAGCATCGTGCTTTTCTTCCTCACGAATAGCATCTAGCTGAGCCTGCTAGCCGAGCCTGCAATCTTTCTTCTTTGATTCTTGCATATTCGTCTTGACGCCTCTTGTATTCAGCAGATGCTCTGGCTTGACGCTTTGATAATTGAATGTGGGCATCAGATAGGCCATCCGGAGCAAATGTTGACTTTGGCAAGGAATGAGGAGAGGATGTTCTTCGGTGAGCCTTGATGATCTGAAGTCTCGCAATGACAGCCTTATCATGACATTTCTTGGCACAAGGGGATTGATCCATCCATTCGTTTGCCAATTGCTCCTCATGCCGCCAGAAGTTCAGACCCTTCCATGCCATCATTATCTCTCTTTCCTCTACGCAGAGTTCTCGTGAAATATAGTCATATTTCTTCCATTGCCTTAACTCGCGTCCTAGTCTCTCTCCATCTTCAGTTCCATCCTCCAGTTCTCCAGCAAAAACTTCTTTTATATCCTTCTCAATCATCATATTCACGAATTCTTCAATTTCTTGTCCAAAGAATTCAAAATCGGAGTTTACCTGTTCCTCATGTGAGATCTCAGCACACCACTGGGAGAATCTTCTCAACTTAAATCTGGGACCGGGAAGTCCATTGAATGGCAGTTGAAGTTGATCACTGCATTCTGTGGAGATCTTCCTCAATGTTTTTGCGTCATATACATCTTTGGATTCTCTGTCGGAATCGGTTTCAGAGAAGCATGTGGGGAGGGAGCCTTCATCTTCTTCGAAAGGATTGTTAGTGACAAGGCCTTCCTGAGGATTTGCTTCCTCTATCCTAGCAGGTGATCTTACCTCAGTAGTCTTCGGAGAGCTAATTACTTGATCATCGTTTAAGTGCCCATCAATGTGAGCGATTTGCTCAGCATGTGAATCCTCAGTACTTCCTGCTTTATCATCGACTTGCTTCTTTGCTCCAAAAGGACCGGATTCCGGATTTCTCGGTAGTCTTCGGGGTGATCTTCTAAGTGGGATCTCCTCATCTGAGCTACAGTATAGCTCGTCAATAGGGTCACGGTTCTGAACATTTTTGCTTTTGAGCGGAGGAAGCTCACTGAATCCACCAGCCTGAAGTACTTCCTCTAACTCCTTATCTGACATGGCCTCTTGTTCTGGTATGATTGCTCCTTCAGCATCAACTGGGGGAATGGAAATGGTGATCCGTCCATCCTTTATACTTTCCCTTTCTTTGTGGAATTTCCTTCTGTAAATGCACCTGCTAGCATCTGAGTAGCTTTCTTTGGAGCCGCACGTTTCTCAGCAGCTTGTTTGACTTCTTCAAATCTTCGATCTCTTGCTTCGAATGTCAACTCATTTACAAACTTTTTGTATTCTCTTATTTCGATCTCTTTTTTCTTAGCATCATGCTTTCTCTTGGTTTTCCTTACGCCTTTTAGACGCTCATCCAGACATTTGGAGGACAGATGAGTGTTGTCCAGATTCTCTTCAGTAGTGACAGCAGTCTTCTTCTCTGCTACGGCGTTAGCAATCTTCTTCTCTGCTGTGGATTTTTCTGATTCCTCTTCCTCTGAAAGTAGGACTAGCTTTCTTCTTGTTCGCTTTCGTGCTTTCTTTTCTGGGGAGGTGATGTCAGACCTCTTCTTCGTCAGAAATTCAAGTGCCAAGGCACCTACGACAAGAGAAGGTTGTTGTGCTTCTTTTGTGGCCATGATCTCATTGATCTGATCCACTGGTAGATCCCCCAATTTGACAATTTCCTCAAGATTTTGAAAGCAATGCTCTGTCTCGGCATTCTTCTTTAGTAAAGCAACTTCTTCAGCAGACATAGGGATGGCATGTTGCAGCACTTGATATCCCAGACTTCTTTCATCTGATTTCTCAGAAGATGTAGGTTTATCCTTATCCACGTTTGATTTTCCAGTCAGTTTACGAGGCCTTTTGAAACTTAAAGGTTTGGCCTCCTTCCTTGTCACTGGAATTTAATCCGTGAGTAGAAGCTTCACACCTCGATCAACTCCTTTGTGTGTAAACAACATCTCAAGGTATTTGCTGATCTTCAGGCCAAAGTTAACATTAGATGAAAACATCCCATCTATGGCCATGTGATCATTCTTCCGAGCATGTTCAGCCCATCGCTCGAACAAGAATTCAGCCCAATTGCCTTTGATGTTGTCGTTCAACGCCATCATAACAGCATACTTCTTAGCAGATAGTTCTGAGTAAGATTCTGCATCACATTGGAGCATCTTAATCACTATCTCTGCAAGGATCTTGTAATCATCCGTCAGTGTGTTAATAGGGTTAGTAACCTTGAATGTGATAATCTGCCCCTTTTTGTCCTTTAACTCTCCAGGTTTTTTCCATAGATTCCAGCGCCTTTCCATCTCAACAATATCATTCACCTAATACTGAGAGATTCTTTCCCCATAATTCCTAAGCCCAAAGGTCCTCGAAAGGAGTTCGGCACTTACTTCTATAATGTTGCCATAAACAGAAGTTTTAAATGACTTCTCCTCATCATTCATCACTGCCCTTGCATAGAATTCAGAAACCATATGGGGATGGAAGTGATCAGGTTCAGCAGAAAGGTATTTTACCAGTAATTCGGAGTCAAGGATCTTCATGATCCATTCTGGAATTTGAGTAGCAGCAAGGGGCATATAGAGAATCCTGTCCTTCATGATTTGAGCTAGACGCCGCTGTTCCATTGAAAGACCGGACAACTCCTTCTTCCGGGCCATAACTACTAGTTGACCATAAGGGATTGATTCATCGATATCTTCCTTCTTTACTATCCCAGTGAAGTCGGGTGTATGTCGCACATGCAGTGGTGAACCCGTAATGGGTGGAAATATGAAGGTGGGTGGTTGAAGTAGAGATGTAGAACTGCTGGGTTCTGGATTTTCGGTGGAAGGAGAGTTGGGATTCGAAGAATTTGTATACATGTTTGAGAATGGCGGATTTTCGGAAGGGAATTTTTAGAGAGATTTGAGAGAGTGTGAGAATTTCAGAGGGCTAGGGATTCGGATTTTCTGTAAAGTGAAGTGAGTCAAATGTTGAAGTATATTTGATTTACCTGTAAGAATCTGATGGTTGGGATCACTTGTTTTCAAAAGTAATCGACGGTTGGATTGTATATAACACGTCGTAGATGTACACGTTCCACGAACTCGAGTACTGACGACGTGGCATGTCCTGATTTGTTGCCGCCGTCTGCGCACATTAAATGCTCCTCTCTTGAAATTAAAAAACGTCCCGCGTCTGAGTAGTGTGGGTCAGCAGTCAAGTATATAGGCTTAATAGCAAGAGAACCTACTCTCGAATAATGATTGCGGACTGCTGAGTAATACCACTCAGTAGATAATCTCACTCTCTTTAAATAAAATATTCGCGACCTCTCGTCTTCTGTTTAAACTTGAGTGATCCTGCCTCCGATAAAATATGTACGTTATATGACGAGCTACTGCTCGAATTCCACGAGGCATGATGATCTTTTGTAATCCTCCAAAAGAAGATGTCTCTTCCATTAATTAGTGAACATGATTCAAATGTGCTTATAAGTAGCACACATGGAGACCCTCACGGTACACTTACCTTCTTTCCTTAACTTATCCGATTTTTCCTTCTAAAAGTATGGATCTATCCTCCACGCTCTATGTTCCAAGAAGTCAGATTCTTTGTGAATATGGCCTTTACTTCGAGTATGAGGCAGATTATAGAGTGGCTGAGAGAGTGATGTCTCTTCTTCATCACAACGGTCTTGGAAAGTTTGTGTGTGTTACGCAGCATAGTTTTCAGAGAACCCATTTACGACACTTCCTTCGGTTGTGTGATTCAAATGGGGATGCCATATATGGCGTCTTCAGGAATCAACTTGTCAAGTGGACACCTGACTCGTTTGCTGCGGACTTTAGCCTTCCACAGGGTCCGTTGTCTGTAATGGATTATCGTGGTAAGGAGACTGCTCCAGAATGGGCAGCATGGGAGAAATGGAGAGACTCTCCTCTGTTCGAGTTTTCTCCCACTCCTTAAGCGTACGGCCTTCAGACCCCATACAGGGTCATTTTCCACATCATCTGCGGCATGATCGTCGGGGAGGATCCTAACGATATGACATTTTCACGGGAGATATGGAAGGTGATGATGGCTTTTGACGATAGGGCGGAGGTAGACTGGGCAGCCTTCGTCTTCTAAGGGGTGCGGCAGTGCGTGCGATACTTTCCAAATCGACCTCTTCCCTATGGGATGCCTCTGAGTTGGCTCCTTGAGCAGAGGTTCCCAGACCTCACTCTTGGACCCTCCAATCTCATGGGAAGGGATTTCTATCCCTTTAGGCCTCTGCCTCCTTATTGATCCATTGTAATCCTCCTCTTCAATGTAATTGTTGTTTTTGTATCTGTAAATGTGTATATGAAAAGATAAGTATTTTCTCTTCAAATGACTCGTAATCTGATTATGTCATATTCTTCGATCCTTGACAAACCAACACTATTTCATCCATATACTTATGCAAAGTATCGATAATGACTTCAAATAATGTTAAGTTGGATTGAAATCCTAATTGACTGTTTTGACTTGCTGAGTAGATCTTTGCCAAAGAAAAACTTAGCAGGGTCTGCACAACTGCTAGAATCCTAGCAGCTTGATCATCTTGCATAAACATCAATTCTATTGAATACGTAGCATAATCCATATCCCAATCTCTAGCAGAATTTGCTATACTTTGGATATGAGATCGAACGGTTGGGGGTCTTCTGTCAAAAGAATAGATCGACGGCTTATGATTAGCATGTCCTTTCGTGTATCCTCCCATTCTCCGAGAAGGATTTGAAAGTGTCTGACGTGGCACCTTTTCACTCGTCGCAGCCTTCTGTGTGCATTAAGTGCACCTTATTGGGTCTTGTCAATCTTGAATTGAGTCTTCCCGCGGTACTTTGATATAGCAGATATCCGTCAGCAGATGACCATCAAGCATCATGGCTGAACCGATTGGACTATCCATGTAGATATGACGATCCCTCTACTTGCTTCACTTCAAATTTCGAGAGATGAATCATCATGACCTTTCAGACGATTTTCTACCGATCATAATTTCTAAGTGATGATTCTTATCCTATAAATATTCTCCTTGATGAGCCTCAATATCTTAAGCGATCTGATATGTAACTCCTTCATACCTTTCTTCCCAGATTCTTACCAAAAGAAATGGATTCTCTAGGACAGACTCTAGAGGTGCGCCGCAACCAAATCCTTCATGAGTCTGGTCTTTACTCTTATTATAATGAAGACTACGCTGTGGCTGAAAAGGTCATGGTGAAGATGAATAGGTGTGGGTTGATGAAATTTTTCACTGCCACCCCACGACATTACCATGGAGATCTTCTGCGAGAGTTCATCAAGGATTGTGTCGTTGAGGAAGGTGTCATTTACGGATCCATCCGCGGCAAACTTTTCTGTTGGTTGCTTGACTTCTTCGCTCGTCGTTTCAGCCTTCCCAGGGGTCCAATCTCAGTGTTGGATTACCGAACAGTAGAGGTGGCCCCAGAATGGACATCGCGGCAAAATTGGCAACGCTCTGCCAGGTTCGAGTTTTCCCCTTACGCTTCAGCGTCCCATCTGCGGACTCCATATCGGGTGATGTTCCGCATCGCCCACAACATGTTGTTGGGTGAATGTCTGGATGACCTCTCCTTCTCAAGGGAAGTATGGCAGACCATGATGGCCATGGATGACGAGGTTGAGGCTGATTGGGCGGACTTCAACTTCTATGGCGTTCGAGACTGCGTTCAGCTTTATCCTTCGGTGCCTCTGCTAAATGGGATGCAGCTCAGCTGGCTGCTGGAGTAGAGCTTTCCTGAGATAGCAGAAGGTCGATCCAACCTTCTGGGAGCTGACTTCTATTCGTTCAAGCCTCGTTCCCCCTAAAAAGAAGATCATGCTATTGTTGTTTTTGCCATTCCCCATCCTTTTTGTAAATGAATCTTCAAGTAATGAAATGAACTTTCTTTTCTCAATAGTCGAGCATCTGAACTTTATTCCATATTTATGTCCATCTTTAAATTCTTATATATAACTTGACATTTGTTGTATAATCAACAGTTGTCTGCTTAGCAGCCTCTTTACTAGTAATTTTCTATTATAGCAAACTTTTCTTAGTAGACGAATTCAGCACTTAATAAACATACGCTAGGAGAAATCCAATAACTTCAGAAAGAATGAAGGTAGCATTACATTCATCCATATCATTGTCTAACTCCATGAGACCCAATTTTATGCAAAGCTCTTTGAATCTGATCTCCGCTAGAGGCTTTGTGAAGATATCAGCAATTTGATCTTCAGTGCATATGTAACGAACGTCAATGTCCTTCTTCTCTTGATGATCTCTTATGAAGTGGTGACGAATGTCAATGTGCTTAGTCCTTGAATGATGGACTGGGTTCTTCGTGATGCACAATGCACTGTTGTTGTCACAATAGATTGGCACACATTCTGGAGATATCCCATAGTCCTGCAATTGTGCCTTATCTATAGGATTTGCAAGCAACAACTAGCAGCAGCAACATACTCTGCTTCGGTGGTTGACATTTGACATTGCAACCGAATGCTGCTTTTTGCTGATCCAGCTTATCAGCTTGTGTCCAAGAAATAGACATGTGCCACTAGTGCTCTTTCTATCGATCTTGCATCCTCCGAAGTCTGAATCCGAATATCCACTAAGTGCTAGACCATCGGATCTTGGATACTAAATTCCTAATCCTACTGTGCATTTCAAGTACCTCACAATCCTCTTCGCGTTATCAAGATGAGTCTTGTTGGGATTTGCTTGATATCTTGCACATAATCCAACGACATATGATATATCTGGTCTGCTTGCCGTTAGGTATAGCAATGAACCAATTATACCCCTGTAGAGAGTGGGGTTCACCTGGTCTCCTTCCTTCTCAAGAGCGGCAATGCATGTGGTGCTGATTGGAATTTTTAAGCTCTTAGTCTTCTCCGGACAATACTTCGCAATCAAGTCGCGAGTATACTTTTTTTATGAATAAAGATTCCTTCGTTGGACTGCAGGACTTGCAATCCGAGAAAGTATGACATCTTTCCCATCATACTCATTTGAAAATTGTTGGTCATGAGCTTGGAGAATTTATCACATAACTCTTCATTTTTCGATCAAAAAATAATATCATCGACATATATTTGTACCAGCAGAATACTTGCTCCGTCTTCGATACGAAAGAGAGTCTGATCAATCCTCTATTTCTTAAATCCATTGGCTAGTAAGAACTTGGATAGAGTCCCATACCATGCTCTCGGTGCTTGCTTCAAACCGTACAGAGCTTTCCTGAGTCTATAGACCTGGTTTCCTTGCTCGAAGCCTGGTGGTTGTTCAACATAGACTTCCTCCTTGAGCTCACCATTTAAGAAGGCACTTTTTACATCCATTTGCATCACATCAAATTCGTGATATGCAGCATACGCCAAAAATAGTCTGATTGCCTCAAGCCTTGCTACTAGAGCAAAGGTCTCATCATAATCTATGCCTTCACATTGTATATATCCTTTGGCCACAAGTCGTGCTTTATTCCTAACTACTAGGCCTGTCTCGTCCTTTTTATTTTTGAACACCCATTTCGTGCCTATGACACTTTGATGTTCTCGCCTGTCTACTAGCTCCCACACATTATTTCGTGTGAATTCAGCAAGCTCCTCTTGCATAGCATTCACCCAATCTGGATCTAGTAAAGCTTCTTCAACTTTCTTGGGCTCTTCATGAGAAATGTAGCAAGCTAACATCGCATTCCCTTGTCCCGTCAAAATAGGATCATTGACATTTCCTAGAATATCTTCAAGAGGATGAGCGCGTAACCATGTTGGTCTGATTGGTCTGGCAACATTTCCTTCCCCTGCGCGATCATCGTCTGGTACAGTGTTCTCCGCAGCACCCTCCTGGTGCTCAGCATCTGGATTGTTAGAAGCGCGTTCGTTAGCAACTGGAATTTTTGCTAATGGATTTTCAGGAACGGGAGCCTCTTCAGCAGGTCCTTCAGCAGCTGGAATCTCAGCAGCACCTCTGCCAAGACCTTCATTCGCAGTTATGCCTTCTTCCCCATTTGGAGTTGACTTTGATATCTCCTCCTCTTCGTCATCAAGCATTTCCAAGATATCTGGTCCATCATTGAGATGAATAGGTGTGGCCTCAGCATGATCATTAGCATCACTGGCCCGGTCAGGAGTCTGGTCTCCTGCTGAGTGCGTCTTGTTTGGATAGTAGTCATTCATAGACTTAGTCGGATCAATACGCATGTTTTCGAAAGAATTTAAGAACGTTTGATCATTGACATCATTAGTCTCATGATTGCTATCCATCTTTTCTTTAATAGCTCTGCGCACTAAATTAGACTCATCAAAAATAACATTGCATGTTATTTCCACAATTCCATCAGTCTTATTTAATACTCGATAACCTTTGTGAGTGGGGTGACCATATCTAAGAAGTACACCCTCATCTGACTTAGGTGAGAACGTATTAAGTTTCGACTTTCCGTTATTATGAATATAACATGTAGAACCAAATGCACGAAGATGAGTTATAGAAGGCTTACGACCGTTGTACACTTCATAGGGAGTCTTGTTAAATCTGCTAGTGACAGCACTCCTATTCTGTGTATAGCAGGCCGTCATCACTGCTTCACCCCAGTACTTGGCAGATAGCTTGGAGTCTGCTAGCATTGAATGAATGGCCTCCTTCAACGTCCGATTCCTTTTTTCAGCTAGCCCATTCTGCTGAGGAGTCCTAGCAGTAGATTTCTCATGTGCAATACCAGCTTCAGCACAGAAATCCATAAGTACTCCATTACAGAACTCTGTTCCATTATCAGAATGAATCCTCTTCACAGTAACTTCCTTGTTGTTTTGTTCCTCGAGGATTAACTCCGGTAGAATGAGCTTTACCTCATCTTTGGTCTTCAGTAGGCGTACCCACGTGTACCTGGAAAAGTCATCGACCACCACAAGAGTATACAATCGTTTACTTACAGTGGGTGGGTTGACAGGACCAAAAAGATCCATATGTAGTAGTTCTAGGATCCTTTGTGACGTGCCCTTCTCAGGATTGGTCTTGAATGAAGATCTGGTCTTCTTTCCTTGTTGACAAGCTTTGCACACTCCTTCTTTGCAAAGAGTTTCAGTGGGCAGACCTACAACAAACTTATTCTTGGCAAGGTAATTAATAGTTTTAAAGTTTAAGTGATTAAACCTCTTGTGCCACAGCCATGTTGTCTCTTCTTTATTCAAGGCTAGGAAGCAAGAATGTTGTTGGCCACTCTGCCAATAAACAATATATAGCCCACCCTTGCGAATGCCTCTGAGCTTCACTTCACCTGTAATGGTGTCAGCAATAGAGCAACCAGTA
Source organism: Plectranthus barbatus (assembly GCA_026898455.1). NCBI lineage: Eukaryota > Viridiplantae > Streptophyta > Magnoliopsida > Lamiales > Lamiaceae > Plectranthus > Plectranthus barbatus. The sequence continues at coordinate 988,840 of JAPKLW010000005.1, read as the reverse complement.
TTGACAAAGGATACAGTATACCCGTTCTCGCATAGTTGACTTATGTTGAGTAAATTGTGTTTCAGGTTGGAGACAAGTGCTACATTGATGATTCTCAATCCATTGCGTTCAATGCACCCTCTCCCAACAACTTCCCCTTTGTTGTTGTCTCCGAACTTGACTTTGGGACCATTGCATAGTTTTCGTATATCTGAGAATAAGTCTTCGTTCCCCGTCATGTGTGCAGAGCAACCGTGGTCCAGGACCCACTCGTTTGATATGCTCATTATCGTAGCCCTTGGATCCTGTCCCTACAAGTCAATCAGGTTGATTTAGGTACCCGTTTAGCATCGGGTCCGGCAGGATTAGCATGGATCAAAGTTCCTTTCGGAACCCACATCTTAGTGATCTTCAAGACTTTCTTCTTGATTTCACTTTCTACCACTTTCTCGACTTTTGGATTAACATGTTTAACATTGCTATTTCCAGGTGTAGTGGTGTGCTTAGCCTTCCTTGCCCTTTGGAATATGAATGAATTGGGCTCAGGTCTTACATAGGTGTACCTCATATGTAGCGTGTTCTGCTGATGTATAGGAATTACAGAATTGTAATGAACTTGCCTTCTTAGGTGAAAGGTAGGATTTGCTGTCCTTGCGTTGGAAACAAAACGCTCAACATACCTCTGTCTTGCTGAATATGGTTTAGCATATGCTCTCGGATTTTCTGAGGTCCAACAGATACATACTTAGTATTCGTCCTGTTGTTCCTCTGCTGAGGCTTAGCAGATTCATGCACAACATTCAACTTTAGGTTCCTCTGCTGAGGTCCAGTAGTTATATGTTTAGCAGACTCTGACTTAGGTCTCTGCTGAGGTCTAGCAGACTAATACGTAGCAGTCTCTGCGGAAGACCTCTGCTGAGATCCTACAGACGCATTCTGCGGATGTCCATTCTTTTGCTTAGCAATTGGCTTAGCATTGGATGGTTCAGCAATGACAATTCCTTTTCCCTTTTCAGCAGTGAAAGTTCCAGCAGATACAAACAAGATTGGATTCTGCTTAGAGGAACTAGCATAAGATTTTGGAATCCTTTTCGAGGATTCACATCCAAGCCAAGACTTATCTGTATGATGTCTTTGTCGGCTTACAATGGCATTGAGGGCTGCCTTGCTGGATGCATACATACAAATGCATTCCTCTCTAGGTGTACTCTTCAAAGCAAGATTTTCTTTTTCTAAATATTAAAATTTTTCTGAAAGTTGAAAGAAATCTGCTTTCAATTTTAAAAGTTCCTCACTTTCTAACCTTAGTCTTTCAACTTCCTCGGTTAGAGATTGAACATTTAATTGAAGTGAGTCATTTTCACTGATAATAGTATTTTTGATCTCATACATCTTAGAGAATTCAATTGACAGCTTTGTCAAGTAATCTTCCTCAGAATCTAAAAAAGATTCTTCCGATTCATCAATGACTGTAATGCAGGAAGTGTTGGTAATTAGTACCTCATTTTCTTCAGCGGCTAGGGCTGATTCACTACTCTGCTCAGCATCGGTATCAGCATCAGCAAACTGATCTTCGACAATATTTGCCATTAGTACGAACAGAGCTTCCTTGTTATCTTCTTCGTCTGAGGAACAGTAATACTCCTCATCATTTTCCGAAATGTCAGAAGCCTCTTTCCTTGTCAGCAGCGCCCTGGTGACTGTTTTGACAGCACATCTTTCAAATCTTTGCTTCAGACGCTCCCTTTCTTCTTTGCTGACTTTCGGACATTCATGCTTTAAATGATCTGGCGAACCACATTCAAAGCACGTCCTAGGCTTTCGCTCTGCTGAACGGGTAGATGATGATGATTGCTGGATTTCTTAGGCCTCTTTCTCAGCTTTAGCTTCCATCATCAACTTTTGAAGTTTCTTCATCTGCTCTTCCAGCTCACTGATCTTCAGATCAACAGGTTGAGAGCCTGAGGTTGAAACAACCTCCTTTGCTGGTGACGCTGGAGCAGGTCTTTCTTGCTTATAGAAGGGCTTCTGCATCTTGTACTTGTTGAAGTCCTTCATAGCGAAGTATGCTAGATCCTCAGAGTTAGCAGCGAGTGTTGATGAAGCTTGTGCCACGACCGCTTCATTCTTTTTCAATTTCTATATAATAAACTCATGAGATTTGAGTTGAGCGAATACCTCGGATGTAGACATGTTGTTGAGATCTTTTTCACTCAAGCTCGTCATCTTTGCAAACCAATCATCCCTTGGATGTAGTTTAGAGATAATCTTGTTGTTCATCTCCCCATTTCCATATTCTTTGCCCAGATTACGAAGTTCTCCTATAATGGTATTGAATCGTTCTTCCATGTCTTGTATAGATTCACCTGCAATAATAGAGAATGATTCATATTTGTCAACAACTACCTGTAGCTTGTTACGCTTCATCTGGTCTATCTCTCGGGATGATTCGCAGACATATTCCCACATTTCTTTGGCAATATCAAAATCAAGTGCTTTGTTAGCCATCAACTTTGGTAGAGAGTCACAGATTAGCTTCTTCACCACGTGTTCCAACTGAGCTCTCTTTTTGTCCTCTGTTGTGTATTCTTCATATAGCTTTGGAACCATTTGAGGTCTTAGTTCTTCTCCAGCAGCAGCAGGTCCTAAAAAAGAGTTAGGTTTCATAATTTTAATTGGACCTCTTTCAAGCACATCTGCCATTTCAGGATGTATGCTTTGAAGCTGTATAACGGCAAGCTTCTTCCATGACTTGAAGTTCTCCTTTGAGTACTTTCCAAGTGTAACGCCCCGGCCCCAGGGCCCGAACGAGCTCACCCGAGGTCGGCAACGTTACCCACCAATGGCCTGGTCCGGCTTCCAGGTTGACGGCTGACCCCACAAACCAACACAAGTCCTTCCCAACGTGTTTTGTCCTCACTCACACGCACCCTGAGAAACTCTCCAGGGGGTCACCTATCTTAGTTCTACCCTAGGTCAAGCACGCATTGGAGTTTTCCTAGAATGGGTAGCACCATGTTGGTATGAGTAGCACCTATCCAATCCTTTAAGCTCTCCTCAGCTATACAGTCCCATTCCTGTATAGCCTCAGAATCCCTCTCATGCCGGTGTGGGCCCGGTTCATTCATGTCACCCTCCGCTCAACTAATGGAAGTCTTACGGGAGCCGCTCATTGTCCGTGCTTCTCTACACCGGCGATCACTCCCTGCTCCGGCACCGGGTCACTACATGCCCACCAACTTCCGCTTGGTTCATCCCCGAACCACACCATACTGGGAGAGGTTCGCCTCTGATACCATCTGTAACGCCCCGGCCCAGGGCCCGAACGAGCTCACCCGAGGTCGGCCACGTTACCCACCAATGGTCTGGATCGGCTTCCAGACTGACGGCTAATCCCACAAACCAACACTAGACCTTCCCAGCGTGCTTTGTCCTCACTCACACGCACCCTGAGAAACTTCCCAGGGGGTCACCCATCTTAGTTCTACCCCAGGTCAAGCACGCTTAACATTGGAGTTTTCCTAGAATGGGTGCCGAAAAAGATGATGCACCATGTTGGTGTGAGTAGCACCTATCAAATCCTTTAAGCTCTCCTCAGCTATACAGTCCCATTCCTGTATAGCCTCAGAATCCCTCTCATTTCGGTGTGGGCCCGGTTCATTCATGTCACCCTCCGCTCAACTAATGGAACTCTTACGGGAGCCGCTCATTGTCCGTGCTTCTCTACACCGGCGATCAATTCCTGCTCCGGCACCGGGTCACTACATGCCCACCAGCTTCCGCTTGTTTCGTCCCCGAACCACACCGTACTGGGAGAGGTTCGGCTTTGATACCTTCTGTAACGCCCCGGCCCCAGGGCCCGTATGAGCTCACCCGAGGTGGGCCATGTTACCCTCCAATGGTTTGGACCGGCTTCCAGACTGACGGCTGACCCCACAAACCAACACAAGTCCTTCCCAGCGTGCTTTGTCCTCACTCACACGCACCCTAAGAAACTTCCCAGGGGGTCACCCATCTTAGTTCTACCCCAAGTCAAGCACGCTTAACATTGGAGTTTTCCTAGAATGGGTGCCGGAAAAGATGATGCACCATGTTGGTATGAGTTGCACAATCGAATCCTTTAAGCACTTTCATTCTTGCATAGCCAGAATCCCTCTCATTCCGGTGTGGCTCCATTCATTCATGTCTTCCTCCGCATACCTATTGGAAGTCTTACAGGACCCGCTCATTGTCCGTGCATCTCATGCACCGGCGATCACTCCTTGCTCCGGCGTCGGGTCGTCAATTAACTCCCCAAGCGGAAGTTGGTGGGCATGTAGTGACCTGGTGTCGGAGCAAGGAGTGATCGCCGGTGTAGAGAAGCACGGATAATGAGCGGCTCCCGTAAGACTTCTATTAGTTTAGCGGAGGGTGACATGAATGAACCGGGCCCACACCGGAATGAGAGGGATTCTGAGGCTATACAGGAATGGGACTGTATAGCTGAGGAGAGCTTAAAGGATTTGATAGGTGCTACTCATACCAACATGGTGCATCATCTTTTTCGGCACCCATTCTAGGAAAACTCCAATGTTAAGCGTGCTTGACCTGGGGTAGAACTAAGATGGGTGACGTGTGAGTGAGGACAAAGCACGCTGGGAAGGACTTGTGTTGGTTTGTGGGGTCAGCCGTCAGTCTGGAAGCCGGACCAGGCCATTGGTGGGTAACGTGGCCGACCTCGGGTGAGCTCGTTCGGGCCTTGGGGCCGGGGCGTTACAGATGGTACCAGAGCCGAACCTCTCCCAGTACGGTGTGGTTCCAGGACAAACCAGCGGAAGCTGGTGGGCATGTGACGACCCGACACCGGAGCAAGGAGTGATCGCCGGTGCATGAGATGCACGGACAATGAGCGTCTCCTGTAAGACATCCGATAGGTGTGCGGAGGGTGACATGAATGAATGGAGCCACACCGGAATGAGAGGGATTCTGGCTATGCAAGAATGAAAGTGCTTAAAGGATTCGATTGTGCTACTCATACCAACATGGTGCATCATCTTTTCTGGCACCCATTCTAGGAAAACTCCAATGTTAAGAGTGCTTGACTTGGGGTAGAACTAAGATGGGTGACCCCCTGGGAAGTTTCTCAGGGTGCGTGTGAGTGAGGACAAAGCACGCTGGGAAGGACTTGTGTCGGTTTGTGGGGTCAGCCGTCAGTCTGGAAGCCGGTCCAGACCAGATGTGGGTAACATGGCCGACCTCGGGTGAGCTCGTTCGGGCCCTGGGGCCTGGGCGTTACACCAAGTGAGTGGTTAAACATTTTGTTCATGCCTTAAGTAGTTTCCTGAGCTAGACAAACAAGACACAGAAAAACAAGTAATAGTGCAAGGAAAATAAAGATCTGGTCTTAAGCGACTCAAAAGCAGTCGGATTTTCAACCTCGCTCTGATACCACTTGTTGGTCCTGATTTATTAGATTCGTCGTGCTTAAACGAGAACACGAAATGCAGCGGAATGATTTAGCGTTACTTACACTTTTGTTTCCCTTTGAAGATTATTTAAACTCAGTAATTGATTAAGGTTTCTTCACAATTATACACTAGCAATATGATTGCTAGGTTTAAAGTCTCGTGCGTAATAAAACAGTAAATGAACACGATGTTTATAATGGTTTGATCCAAATAGATCTACGTCCACTCCTTAGCCAAAACGCTAAGAATTCACTAAGTAAGTATACAGAGTACAAGGATTCGCCTTTGACGTTAAGTAGGCATTGAGCTTTCGACCTGGCTACTTGACAGCTATCCTCCGATATTCTGAACTTCTCTGGTGTAGGTCTGGCAGAGTCAAGGGCACACCTTCGTAAAAATTGCCTTTACTACTTTGGAAGTTTTATAGTTACTTCCTAATTTTTCTTCAGATGCGGCTAAATGTCCGTCTTAGTCTATACCTTTTCAGGTGTTCGACTGTTGGATTCTTCCAGTAAAGGAAGGTATCCCAATGATTGAAGAATCTTGAATAGAATCAAGGATCTCTTCAATGGAGTGTCAGTGATTAAATGGGGACACTCTGGTAGTTGAAGGCTTTGAATATATTTCGAATATTTGCTTTTGAACTGACTGCTCTAGTGCTTTTCGCTTTTGTCTCAGGAATCTCTTGAAAGTATGTTAGAGTATTGAATGAGCAGCACTTCTCACTCTTCTGGACTTGTCTTTTTATACTTGAAGATTCAAACTTTGAATCTTTATTTCCGTTAGACACAACGGTCTCTTTGTCCGAGAGTGGTTCATTTTTCAACTTGCTTTCTGGCTTCGTATAGTGCTTTTTGACCTACTTCTGGAAAGTCCTGTCCTTGCATGTACGGTGGTATAGCGATCGGTGTTGTCTGTCTTGCTCTGCTAAGCTCTTTTAACACGATCTGCTAGATGAGTATCTTTAGCGATTTGGTGGATGTTAGCAAATGCTAAGTCTTTATCATTCTGCTAGTCACGTATCTGACTGCTGAAGCCTCAGCAACGTTAAGCCTTTTCTTCCTTAGGTTTCCGATTGCTATCTTTAGCAATCTGCTAGGTGTTGGCAAATGCTAAATCCTTTGCATTCTGCTATCACACCTCTTTTAGCATATAGTCTTCGGTGTCTGCAGGGAGAGCTCCTAGCAAACTAGTCTATTACAACTCAATGCTTGACCTATACATGACATTACAAGATATGCTAGACTATACTAGAATTCAGCACTTGATCGACCAACCTAGTAAGGTTTGATCCAACAAAACATTTTACAATGTGATCCTAAGGGAGATTCAGGAACAATTTCCCAACAATATCTCAAAGAAATTCTTCAATTAAGTTCAATCACGCGGAACAACGATATGAAAGGCAAATATTGATCAAATATAACACCATATACCCCCAATGTGTAAGGTAACACTAGGAATCGATGGCCTAATATCATTTTCTAATCAAAAGCTCATGCTAATAGATATAGAATAGATGCAAGTTCTAGATTTGTCACTCTCAATCTTGTCTCTCACAATCGAAAAGATATGACAATATCAAAGCTCAATTCTCACGGCTCTTGTCATGTCTCAAGAATTTACACACACAAAGCTTGGCTATTCAAAAGTTCAACCTAAGCATGTTTCGATATCATTGATTCTGCCATATCATAGGTTCAAGTAAGATTCAAAATTCACTACTTCATCAAAAGTAAATATCAAGTCTAGTTCGGGTTCAACACACAAACATGCAATCATACAAACAACCTAAAGAACTAGACAATCAACAACTTTAACAAATGGCAAGAGAAACAAAAGAATGTGTTACCCATCGGCATCCACGATCAAACCGCTCTCCATTGGCCTTATTGTACCTACTAAACACAAACACAAATACACCACCACTTGAGCATAAATATTTTCAACAAATGTCCATATCCACCTAATCAAGATTTCACTTCAAAACAACTTCCACAATTAATCCTCAACACAAATATGATCATTCAATCAAACATTTATCTCATCCAAACATCTTTCCACCTAACATTGCATCCCTGAATTCATATCAATCAATGTACCACTAGCTCGACCATACATTCCACATGCCATTCATCACATTCATCAATCAAAATATAACAAGAATTAAACAATTAATGCTCAAACAACATCCATCGATAAATGATAAAAACTATTCAACATCCAACAAATCCAAATCCAAAAGTGTATTACAACAAAATCGAATCCATCCAAATGTAATAATATCCAAACATGAGGGAAATCATCTAAACAAAGGTAGATAGAGGAAAGGTAGGAAGAGGAGAAGAGTAAACCAAAACCGACAGCCGACACATCCCCCCAAACTTAGTCAAGTGAGACTAAGTTTATAAAATTAGCCGATAGTAGTCAATCACTCCTCATGCTCCAAACGCTCCCCCTAGCACGTGTCAAATCAAGTAATCAACAAACCAATAAAAACATTAAGAAAACTATGTATGCAAAAATTAAACAAAATAAAGAAAAATGGTTGGGTTGCCTCCCAACAAGCGCTTCAGTTAACGTCGGTAGCAAGACTACCTTACCATGTTCATCCATTATCAAAAATCTTGTGGAATTTAAATATACCTTTTTCTCTTGGTCAGAACTTACTCGGAAGCAACTTGTCGATCGACATACTTCCTAAGCTTCCTTCAACCAAACTTTGCCTCATTACTTCTTGCAATTCTCTGAACACAAGCAAGCTATATAAACTTCACGTAACCTCTTTTTCCAAACAAATCACAAAATTCATTCACCGTGTCTCCTAGTATCACTTTCTTTTCCACCTTGTCTATCAATCGGGAAGGAAAGGGTAAACACCATGTCATTTTCTCGAATACCGTCCGAAGTGGCCTCTGTGGTCTTTGTCTTTCCATCATTCTTGTTCTCATATCCTCCAATTGCCTTAGAAACTCATCCATCCTTGTCGTATCTTCTCTACGATTTTCCATGTTGAACTCGATTCCTTCAACTCCTTGTTTCTACTTTTGTTCTTCCAACAACCGAGCTTTGGACCTCGTGATCATGCACCACCTACAAGAGTCCAAAAGCTCCAAATACCAACAAATAAATTTTAAATCAAACAAAAAAATTAACAAACACTTGGACTACAAGCAACATACTTTCACCAATATCTGGCAACCTACTCAATGAAGTCCCCGACGACGGCGCCAAAACTTGATGCGTGTTAAACACTAAACTAACAAATTCCAATTAAATCTCTAGCATGTTTCAAGAATAAAAATATATCAATCCAGATCCTTCTCAGTTCTCCTGCTAGTATACTAGTTACTGATGCATTGCGTTTGTATCTAAGTTCAATATAGTTGTTGAGTTTTGTAATTATCCTAGGCAATGAAATAACACTATGCTATCTAACTAGGCAAAACAAAAACATGAAACATAACATCCATCATCATTATCATACAATCACCACCTCACACTATCCAACAATTTTAAGAATAAATCACAAAGCAATTTACTTCAACAAATGGTGTAAGATAGTATATTGGATTGAAATCCACAACAAATCAACAAAGATAGAATAGAATGTTGCAAACAAGCATTTAATCCACCTAAAAATGGTCAATCTACCCTAGACTTCTTATTCCCCTTAGCACCGACAAATTAGGCTTTAAAGAAATGAAACTCTCAAACCGTTATCTTATATAACCTCACCACAAATGGATCGTAGATTTTTGACATATAGGCTACCACCGCACAAGGCTTGGTTCAATACCTATATGCTATCACACTATTCACGACTCCTAGATCCGCGTACTAGCTGCAATTTTGGAGCCTAACAATCCAATAGCTGCTTAATGCCTACACTATTGGATTAGGATAAAAGTTCTAGTGTGTGCGATCAATTAGGTGAAGGTAAACATACATCAAATTCAATTAAATGATCCAAAGTCTCATTCAACCAATATCCTAAAGAATCTAGCTACACATACCTCCAATTTGGTTCAATGGATAAAAAAACTAATCAAATCCATTACAATGTAAGAATAGGAAAGAGATTTCCTCAATCATTGTTGATTTGGCCTTGATCTTATGCTTTGATCTTCATATCTTCTCCCCTCGGATTGAATTTGACTTGGATCCACCTTATTTGAGGTTTGGAGAGAGTGGAAAGTGAATTTCAAGTGAATAACCGTCTAAATTTTGCCAAAAGTCTCAAAAGCCTTTTCAAATTTTGTTTTTCCTCTTTTTATAATAATTGGACAGACCCAGATCCTGCCCGAGACCGATCCATCCCACCCCGGATGAGGCAGATCTGGGTCGAGCTCTGCAGGTTTCTTTTGAGATTTGCCTTACAGAGGCCAATCTCGACTGAACCCAGACGGATCTAGACTGGGATTTGGCTCTGTTTCACCTCTGTTGCTCCTCTCACTCCATCCGAGTTGAGATTTCCTTAGCTTGTGCAAGATATTGGTCAAAACTCCACCAAAAGTTGGCAAAACTTGGAGATTTAGGCTTATTTACTTCCCTACATAATTTTAACACGATAAAACACGAAAACATAAAAAATAACAAAAACTTATGATATGTAGGTGAAATAAACACAAACAAGCACCCAAAAACATCGATAAATTTGTTATTTCATGCACATATCATCCACTAGATGTGGAGCACGTCGGGATAATTTGCAGAATTGTCGGTCATACTCTGACACACTCATTTTTCCATGATGAAGACTATGAAATTCCAATTCTTTCTCTTGTCGATAATTCTTCGAGATGTATTTATCATAGAGTCGTGCCTTAAAATCTTCCCATGTAAGATTTTCTATTTGTTTAGGCATCAGTCTCTTAGTTTGTGTTTCCCATCAGTAATCTGCTATACCTGTCAGTTGATATGTTATGCAGTTCAATTTTTCCCTTTCACTTCATTCCATTAACTTAAAAATATTATCTAGTGAACGAATCCAAGCTTTCGCTTCCATTGGGTCACCCTCCCCATCAAAGGACAGTGGGTGTTGCTTCCTTAGTATTTCAATAGTGCTATAAGCACGTGGGGGTGGTAGGGGATTCTCCTGGGATTGTACTTTAGAGCCTTTGAAAGATGCACCTTGTTCAGGGTTTCCATCATGTATTGGTTCCCTTCCCCTTCCTCTTCCCCGTCTAAGTTCTCGTCCTTGTCCTCGTCTGCACCCTCGTATGTTTGCCTTAGCTCTTGGTGGCATTCTGCAAATTTAAAACTTTCAATTGCATAATATTCTAGGAGTTGTTATAAGATTTGAAGCCATGTTCATACAACACAAATATATTATGATTATAACAACTTTCAAATTGATAGAAAGTTATAATTTACACAAATTTCATTAATTTACCTTGCATAAACTGTACATAAACATTTACAGTGTTCATGCCTCTCTGAGGTTTCATGCACACGCAAATAGAAGTAAAGTCCAAAGTCTTAGTAATACTTATGACGTTTGCCCTTGTAGGGGTCTAAAACACCAAACTAGTGCTGGGGAACGGAGCAGCCCTCGTAAAATGGGTCATAAGCTTCCGTATGTCAAAATAAGATTCATCGATCTCGATCAGGGTACTAATAATCCTGACTACCTGCACACATAATGTACATACTACAATAACATCAGTGTATTAACATCGAAAGCATAATTAAAAAACATGTAGATTAGGACATCTGTGTGTCCTCACTGCCATTGTTGTCGTGTCCTCATCGTCATCCCTCGAGGTCTCTCTATCCTAGCTCCCAATATCCTCCGGGACCTCATATTCATTGTCATCCTCAGGGTCGCTCAAAATATGGATAATCACGGATGCAATGTCTGTGTGCGTACATAGGCAACGTTGCACTTGACGTTGTGAGCGCGGTCCTGCTGCCTTGACTGGTGCTGGAGGTTGAGGTGTCAGATCCTTAACAGGTGGAGATGGAAGCGCCAGATCCTCAACAGGTGGAGGTTGAAGAACTAGATCCTCAATAGATGTAGGTGGTGGTGGAAAATGATCCACAATAGTAGTAAAAAGTGGAGAGGGGTCAACAACAATAGACGAATAAGTCTGAATTGGTGTCGTCCCGAGAAACTGGCTCAGGATGTCAACGTAGAGTGCGTACTCTTGCTCAAGCGGCGATATTATCTCGAGTGCTCCCATCCATCCCATCGGAGGATCCCACAGTGATGACCCACTCAAAGGGTAATCTGTCACAAGAACTTACGGTCCATAAGGTGTCTCGCTGTAGATAATGAACTGACGATGGATAGCGGCTAGATAGTTGGGGAAATCCCCTATCAGTTCACATGTGTCAACATATCTGCCTACATAGTGTAGTGATAGCTCGTGCGCCCAGTCGGACCAAACTGGTGGAAGTAAGGTAATAAGGTGATAGATGGCCTCATAGTGAGAAACTCCATGCAACCTGGCCTCATCCCAAGTCCTCCTGAAGTGTGCAAGGAACTCCCCTAAATCATGGTATGAGCGCCTCTGGTATCCCCGAAAAATGTAAGCACTCACATGAGAGAAAGAATCCATCTGCTATAAAAATATATATATATCAATAACCGATAATACATGCAGTAATTAAGAGCAAATCGTAATCAAAAATAAATATCTCATGAATCATAGTGGGGTTATCCCAAGTATAAGTTCCAGGATACCCCCTTCTTTTGTATTACTAACTATGAATTCTAGAGTAGTCGGAGCTCCGAAGAACGAGGTTATGCGGTGGTTGATAGTATTCCTGATATATTATCAGTTACGATGCTTCCGTTTGTTCTTTATGTGTTGTCTTCATGTCGTCTTTGAGGTAAATTTGTTGAGATCTTTATGTTCGAGTCTTGATTATCTAAGTGTTAATAGGCATTTATTTTTAATTATCGTAGTATGTAGGTTATATTCGTATTTAGCTTCATCGATATCTTATATAAACCCATATATTACTTCCTTTGTACCGTCGTTATGACATGTCGAGCTCCCTTGCTTCTGGTAGTAAGCTCATTTTTCCCGTATCTTCTCTTCATTATTTTTTTTATCAATGCACCTCTACTAGCATTATTAGCAAGATTATCTATTAGGCTCTCCTAGTAAAAGTCTAATTTCGAGATACCTCTTGATCCATCGTCATTCGATGTTCGTGTCTAAAGGCATGCATCTTAAAAGCACTCTAATCATGATAAATTCCACTATGATAAGATATAATTCACGTTCTTAGATCTTCATGCTAAGCATTTGCATTCGCTTATAAACAACATAAATCTACATTCTTGGCACATATCGTCTTCAAGCGATAAACCACATTATCTCTATCATTATCGTCGCTTTGCGCAACGTTCGAAGATTTTTATTATTCTTTTGTTCAAGGTTTTCTGGATATCTAGCAAAATTAAAATAATAAATTAAGCATGAAATTTTTTTCAAAAGGTTCTTTTTCTTTTACCTTGTCTCGTTAAGCGTGTTGGAACGGGGTGTGGAGTGTATTCCCTTTTGATATTCGAGAATATAGACTTATCGACCCCTGAACAAGAGAGATTGGGTAATCAAAGCAAAAAACCGTGCACTGATACCACTCTGTCACATCCCAAAAATATTCCCGTGGATTTTGGGAGTGATAATGATAATAAGAGGAGAAATTTGACACGATTATTGAAAGAACAATACCAAACCCGATGAAATTCCACACAAGACGATAGATAGACATATGGTCACAAAAATAAGGAGGTTCAAGATTATTCCTCAAGCATATTCCTAACATAGGAATCATCATAAAAACAAATACGGGAATTATAATTTTAGAAGTAGAGTAGCGAAAAATTATGCATGGAGAAGATGTATATATGAAGATACACATCCACAGGAATGCTCTGACGCTCACCACACCGCCTCGTTCCATTCAACCATACAACCTACATGTTTAGAAATACATATAGGGCTGAGTACAAGTACCCAGTGAATAGCCCAAATAAAACATACAATGTAGGAATATCATGCCTTTAACACCTCACAATACTTGGGGTTTTCTTTAAAAGTGAAACTATGTATACCAAAATCATTTTATTTTTCAAAGCACTGTGCACATCTCGATTTCATGTTTCGGTGACACTATCTGGTTTTATTATTTGTGATAAGGAAGCAGGCCTATTTCTAAGCCACGATTCTTAAGAGGGAAGACATAATCTTAATCCCATTGCATCACATTGCACTAGTCTCAGTACAATCCTTCGAGACCCAATCGTTAAATAAATCACATTTCGCCGAAGGCTTCAACATTAGCTATTGTATATTTCTCTAGGTTACGACCTCAGAGACAATATTCCACACGAATCTTTCTGACCAATTACATATGATCCAGAGGAAAACACATCACATTTTCATGCGTTTCATAAAACTATGAGCCCATGGCTCACAATCATGCTTTATAAAATTCAGGTAAAATAGTGCCCAACTTATTGCCTTAATGAGTTACTGGATTGATTACTCTCGGATTGCTAGATTTGCTCGATCGATATTCCCTTCAAGAGAATTAGGAATTTAGTTAGCGAGTTAAGGCCACTAACATAAATCGTCTTTGAAATACTTCTACGGTCGTGGTATAGGTCCAAAGACCTCTCAATATAACTAGAGAACACTCGTTTATTTTTTTTTCCAATCGTGAATTTTTTTCCTTCCTCATCTTGGCTCTTCATGCATATAGCTCTTCACCTTACCACGCCTTTTTGAGAAAGGTTAATAACTCGGGCCCTAGTTCAAAAATAACCAACTAGGCTTGGTCGGGGTCTTTTCATCGAGTACAATTACTTATTTTCCACCTCTATTTGTTTCATTTATGTCTCGACAATTTATTGCATTTCAAAATCTAATATATTATGGGATCATATAAATTCTAAAATAACATAAATAATAATTAACCACAATATATATATATATATATATATTTCTACAAGCGCAATATAATTTATCGATCCAAAATTTGTGCGACATTCCAATGTCTGCCGTTAAAAAAATTATCCATAAATTGTTGTGTCGAAGGTTTCTCGGTCTAAAGTGCTTGTTAGAATTATTCACCCATAAACGCATTGATAGAAAGTTAAATGTAATAAATGTCGGATAATTATATATATAATTTTGAAATTCCTATTTCACATCTCATTTTATTTCATTTATTTCACTTGACTATTCACTTCAAATTGGTTTAATTCTTATTTTAATTCATTGTGTGCCATATGCAATCTCCAATATATGAAGGTATGCCTTCAGGGTCTAATTTTGGTTGAAAACATTGCAACAATATTGCGAAATGCAACTATCTAGCATAGAGTTAGTAAAATGGTTAGCGTGTTTTTGTTTATTGTTTTCTTCATCGTTCCTTAATAAATCTAAATTTCGATCGTTGCGTTGTGAACCTAGTTGTGTCTAGATTGATCCTACACGTGCCAAACATTCCAACTCGTGCACGACTAAGCAAAATTGGGATTAAAAATTGAATACCTTCTGCGATTTCCCACTTCATGCGAAAGACCTTGTAATGCAGTTACTTCCCAACTTCGATGCCTGATTGAGCGCTTCTAAGTTCTATGATGATCCCTGAACCACAAGGGACATTTTAATTAAATAATCGGAGTCAGAAAATATAATTTGTAGGCTCTGCGATGCAAAGAACAGAGGCTGCGCAAATTGGAATAAACCAAATTTTTTTAAAAATTACCTTGATGTCAGCAACTTCATACCATAGTATCTTCTAATTTTGATGTCCAATTGGAGTAATTCTTGGTCCTAATATGTTTTCTACTTTTCAAGCAATAGTATGATGAAGAAACTAGAGTCAGAAGATGAATGGCTTGAACGCTGGAACGCGACAAATATAGGTCACACGAAATGAATTTTTCTAGTTCCAGAAAATACCTATTGAAGTCACCTACTTTGGACTTCAATAACTCCTCGATCCG
The DNA here is from genome assembly GCA_026898455.1 of Plectranthus barbatus. Taxonomy (NCBI): domain Eukaryota; kingdom Viridiplantae; phylum Streptophyta; class Magnoliopsida; order Lamiales; family Lamiaceae; genus Plectranthus; species Plectranthus barbatus. Next base: position 973,441 of record JAPKLW010000005.1, on the reverse strand, counting down.
ACGTCTTAAAACAGTGATTCTTTTGCCTAAGATGCTCTTCATTCTTTAAGTAGAAAGTGAATGGGTACTGCGATGTAACACCACAAATTTGGGTTGCGCGAATGGATTTCTCCGGATTCCAGAGTTACCAGTTTGCTGTAATGAACTTTGAATCACGATAACTCCTAGCTCAAATGTCTGAATAGAGCGATTCTTGATTCCACGATTATCTACTATTTACCAGCTATCATTTGAATGTTGAATCATGCTATGAAGATGAACAATTTGGAAGATGTAAAGCGAGGAAGAAAGTGTGTTTGAGAATCGGCAAACAAGAATTTTTCTTTCTTTCCTCACTCTCGCTCTCCCTTTGCAACTTTTATTTTCTATCCTTTTTTTAACTTAACGAACTCTCTCCCTTTCTCTGAATTTGTAAGGTGTAGAATGAAGAGAGACATGGTTTGCAAAATCTACAAAATGATCTAGCTAGATCACGTGGAATATGATGCATGGCCTCTTGTACCAAAAATGTCAAATTCAGATTTCTTGCTTGGAGTTGGACGATAGATATCACTAGGAGTAGGATACTCTAGGATATAGTAGGATAAAATTTTATTTGTTTTGATTTATTTAGATTTTATTTGATTTTTTTAGATATTATAGTATCTAATTTTGATATTACATGTTATTATAAATATATCTCATTAAATTTCATTGCCACACATATATATAATCATATGATCGTTGTTGGTCCCAGATCAGAGTGCGTATAATGTGCAGCACAAGTATTAAGACAGTTAATTAAACTCTAAAATGTGGTCAGTTCAGTTTCTTTATAACACAGTTTTTATGTGACAGTTTTTTAAAAACGCAGTTTGTATTAGCTAGCAATTTAGGTTAAAAACAGTTATACAATTATAAGCAGTTAACAATTATACACTTTAACACTCTCAAACAAGTGTGGAAAGTTTCAAGATATAATTGAAAACTGTAAAGTGCATAAATTAAGTAAAACTATAAACGATACAAGATATTTATAGTGGTTCGGAGCCTTAAGTTCTACGTCTACTCTTCGGATATCTAATCCAGAAAATTCACTAAATTATGAAGATACAGTCCTCACGATCTATAGCCAGTTGCTGTAGAGACCTCCGTCCACAGCACAATGGATCACTCGCCTAGTCAGTTGTACGTCACTCCTTCAATCCGTCGAAGGCTCTGCGTCTTCTCTGTGGACTGGTAGTCGTCGGAAATGGACTGAGGACAAACCTCCCTTTTCCTTCTCCTGTAGACTGGATGGTTGAGTTCTTCCCAGAAAGTACACTGGTTGGCAATTGCCCGTAATAACCTTCTCTTCTCTCAGAAGATCAAGCTGCTGTGTTCTTACTCAAAAAGTAAGAACACCAAGAATTTAAATTAAGTCGGCAGACTTAATCCTCATGCACACTAGGTGACATGGAGAATCTCTAAGGATTCTTTAAGCAATAATGCCACGTGTTCAATAAATGAACCACAAAATAAATGCCTTCTTGCTTGAGAGTGTTTAATGCTTTGAGCTTTAAATTCGATAGAGTGACGATAAGGATTAATGTGTCCAAGGTTGTTTTATCTCTGTTGCTCCTGTTATTTATAGTTGTAGTAGAGAAAATAACCGATAGAGACAACTTGAAGGATCTCCAATCAAAGTCTATCCTTCTCTGCAAAGTAGTCTGCACTTCTGCCTTTTCTGCGGTACTGTTCCGCTATTGCAGGTAAGTTTGTACTTGATGTTTTAGACGCCGAACAACGTTGTACTCCAGTCACAACTGAGTGTATGTCTGTCTTTTATCATTGACTTCTTTAATGTTCTTCGGTGACTTATCGGCATCTTGCTATGTACGCATTCCTTGACGCAAAACTGTCCTGGTCTGAAACTGTGAGCGCCTGTCATCAGTTTCTCTGTGAAAACTGTGTCCACAGTTTTTTTTGATATATAAACTAACTGGAAAAACTCTCTATGCAATTTTTCGTAATTGTTACTCTGCCCTTTCTTCTTCGTCCTTTATGATTGACAGTTATCACGTATGAATGGCTTCTTCTTAAAAAATGTTACACAGTTTTGACAATTCTCTTCTCCGAGATTATTATAACTCGATCATTCTATACAAGGATTACATGACATAATAACTCTAAAGCCTTGACTTTGGTATATAGTTTTGACACATCAAATTAAGGTGGGAGTTTTTCATCAACACCTAACGATTTCTCCCTTTTTGATGTTGTCAAAACCATACCTCTAAGTCTATCTAAGTCGATGAGAAGATGCAGTTGATCTGAGTTTACAAGGTTTTTCTATCTAACACTGCTCAAAACTGTGCTTCTTCTACACTCGACCTACTCTAAATGATCTTCCCCCTTAATGGGATAAAAATTATCGATTGAAATCAATCAAATTAGACCGATAAGAGAATACTGGTTGCTGATCACACTCGAATATGTGAATTCAACCAGTAAAGAATCAAGGTAAGAGAAAATGAGTTGTTGTCTTCAAACCAACAGTTTTTCACTTATCATTAGATATGCTTCAATTACAAGTATATGAAAGCTTTAAAACAGCGGTAATTAAAGAATACATGCAAAACAAAAACACAAAACTCCATAAATTCTGCACTACATGTCTTGATCCTTGTCCTTCTCCTTTCCCTGATTCGAGGAATCTGCGTCCTTTGTCTTTGAGGAGGTAGCAGCAGACATTGAAGATAGAACAACTTGTGCCTTAAGAATTGTGGTTACTTCTAAGAGGTATTTAAAATCTTGTTCTTTGGAAGCCATTATTGCTTCCATCTGTATTTTTATTTCTTCATCCCTCTTTCTCCGTTCTTCTTCTCGGTTTCTGTATTCCTCTTCTCACCTTCTCTATTCTTCTTCTCGCGTATCTATCAATGTCAAATGCAGCATCATGGTCTCATCTCTTCTCTCTTCCCCCTTTTTGATAAAATCAAAAATAGTAGTTATTCGTTGATTGATCTGCTGGTTGAGAGCATCATATGGTTGAAGAGGTGCAGCTACAGATATGGGATCGGGTGACATTGTTCCCTCAAAAGTAGCCAGTGCTCTAGAGTCTTGAAGGGTTTGACTCTGAGCGGTAGCAGTAGGAAACTCAGGTGGAGGAGGAGCTCTGCTTGTTGCTGCCTCTTCCTCCTTCAGCTTTGCTGCTGCTGCAGCTGCTTCATTTCTTGCCTTTTTAGCAGCGGCCATTTCTTCTGCTTTTCTCTTGAGTTCAGCTGCTGCTTCTTCTTCTTGCTTTCTTCTCAGTTCAGCAGCTGCCTCTTCTTCTTGCTTTCGTTTGAGCTCAGCAGCTTCCTCGGCTTCCCGCCTCTTACGTTTGGCTTCTTCATTCATTTCTTTTATTAGCTTTTCTTATTCGATTTGAAGCTGAGAGAGACGTGTTCTGAACATTTGCTCCTAGTCATCTGACTTTCGTCACTTTGTATCCAATTTTTGTCGCTGGGTATCTAGTTGCTCAAGAGCAGCGTGATATTCAATGATCTTCCTTCTGATGATCTCTAGACTTGATGCTAGTTTGCTTGTAGTAGTCTTTTGTTGAGAGTAAAAATGATCAATTCCCCCTGAATTCAAGAGTGGTTCGTTCTCATTTTCTGCATCTTTAAATGATCTTTCTTCCTCATCGAAATCTCTAGAGGTGGTGTGGTCATCCTCCAGCTGTACTTGTCTACGAGATGTGGTTTGCTCAGAGCTAGAAAACGAAGAGCATAACATCTCTGTAGGGTGATTTAGTTTTGGGTTAAGAATTATCTCAGATGGTTTGGAGGATTGACCTGCCCCTTCAACCGTAGCATCAACATGCAGTTTCTTGGCAACTGATCGGATTGGTTTATCATGATTTACCTTCTTTCTTTTCTAACATTAGAGATGTTCAGAAACAGGTTGTTCATCTTGTTGTGAGATACTTCCAGAGTTTTTCTCTGTTTGTGTCCTCTTACTCCTGTTTCGCCTTTGTTCAGGATTTTGTGCCATGGTGCCAGTTCTTTTTTGTTTCTTTGACCCTTCAACAGGTCGAACTGGTGGAATGGTAGCGGGATCCTCAGTTGTCTAAGCCTCTACTTCCTTGTTGTCAAAACTGTCAACCCCAACATCTTTTTTGAGTCAAACGATAGACTGGATCCTTTGGTTGAATAAAGTCTGACGGTATGAGATCTTCTCCCTCATGTCGTATTCCTAGAATACTCTCAAGAAGGTAGCTAACCTTCAATCCAAAGCGAACACTTGAAGAAAACTTTCCCTTCGTATGGACGTCATTGTTTTTCTTCGCATTCTCCAGCAATCGCCCAAAGATGTATGTTGCCCAATTTCCTCCAGGGCAATCATCAAGAATCATCGTCAAGGAGTATTTGGGGCTGCTTAACTCAGATAAGGATCTAATCCCATAGTATATCATCCGTAATGTGATTTCACTAAGTGTCTTATAGAATGGGTTCAGTTCGGATGCCTTAGTAGCGGCTCTGAACTTTTCATTAACCTCGGGCTTTTTCCATTTCAACCAATGAGCCTTCAATTCCTCCTTATTGTCTTGAAGATAGCTTGCGATGTGTAATTTTTTGTGAGGTAAATGAAGATGTTAAGCGATGAGAGCAGGATCAACCCTTAAATCCGTTGAGGCAACCTTCGTCTCGAAGAATTGATTCTTAATGTCAAATGTAGCATTTTCGTAGAACTCAGCTACACGATTTGGGTTGAATCTTCGGGGACATGCAATTAAGAACTTCGTTAATTTCTCTTCTATGTGCTTCGCAGCAATATCTTTGGTAATCGCATCGTTGGTGGTGATTGAGAAGAAATTCTTCCAATTCAGGATTTTCTCCTTCACGACTTGAGATGCTAGTAACTATCGATTTGTGATGCTGATGTCATCAACTATCTGGAATAGTTCATCCTGTGAGGTCTCCTCAATGACGATGAATGGTTCGGGATTATCAGAGGTGCTAGCATCCATGATTTGATCCTTCTCTTTCGGCATGATTTAGAGATGAAATATGGAGTATCTAGTAAATTTTGGAGTAGAGACCTTTAGATATCTAGACCGATTGACTTGCAGTGAGTGGAGTGTTCAAGACGATGACCAGAAGGGTTTAAGGGACTTGGTGATTGATTTTCTATCAAAATCATAGGTTGAGATTGAAACCCCTTTTCTCCTTGAACGACTGAGATTGATGCTGACGTAGGCGCCTGTTCAAATCATCTGGCACGCTGTGTAGCCGCGCATGGAAAGGTTGACGTGGCTCAGAGTAATATGTCGTTGTGCAGTCCACATGTAATGCAACGTACAACCAAAACCTTCGCAAAAATTGAAAAATCACGCCTTTGACTATGACAGTTTTCTCTCTCCATTGTCTTCTCTAGAAACTGCTTAAAATAGTCAAAAACTATTTTCAGAAAGATGGATTGAGCAGCTGAAACCCTTTGCCAGTTCGGAAATGTCTCTCCTTTAGACATATGGCATGGTGATCTTGACAGTTTCTTCGTGCAGTGTGCAATCAGTTCTTGATCTTTGTTCACGGACATTAATGACGACTGGGCAATGACATGATTGTGATTTTGATCCTTTGAATGAATCTAAGTTCGTAGCCTTCTGATTTAATTCTCATATCTCCATGTTGTATGCTCAATGTCATTGGTGGGCATTAAATGTTGACACATTGATCTCTGACTTTGAACTGTAGGAGTCATATTCGGCATTTAAGTGATTCGCTACTTTTTCGATTTAGGCACCAAATCCCCTATAAATGCCTTTTTTTGGAGTTGGAGATCCGCACAATCTATCTCATAAAATATAACGATCTTTTCATAAAAAAAATGTCATCCTCATCTTCGTCTTCGTCTCAATTTAATCTTATGAGAGAAATGCAGAGGATTTCTATCCAGAGGAATAAGATTCTGGATGAGAATGAGCTTTGCATTCGGTACTTGAGAATCCTTGAGGTTCCCGTTGGAGTGATGGAGAACATAAGGGCAAATAATCTTGAACAATTTGTAACAGTAAGACCCAAATCCGTCCATACAATGTTCTCAAGTTGATGACTCACACTGCCATGGTTACAGATGAGAATATCTGCTGTAGCATTAATGGGGAGGAATTCACCTGGTCAGCTGATTATTTTGCTGATGTGTTCGAGCTCTCGCGAGGTGTAGCGTCTATTGTTCAGTATTGATGGGAGGAGACGGCACCCGAGTGGTCAGCTTGGCAACGATGGAGAGTGTGGGACATAGATTTCCTTCCAACTGTGTCCAGTGGATTTCTCAAGCCACTTTACAGAGTATCTATCGATATCATTAATCAGATGGTGACTTCCAATTCTCCTGATGATACTGATTTCTCGCCGTCTATCTGGAAAGCAATGTTGGTGTTCGAGGACCAAGCTGTGGTGGACAGGGCAGGATTCATCTTTGATCGCCTAAAGAACGCCCTAGTGAGACTTCCTGAAGTCACTATTCTCTATGACATGCAGCAAAGCTAGCTCCTTAAGAGGCACGTTCCATACATGAAGGAAGGTCCGTCGAATCTAGTGGGATCAGACTTCTACCTTTCTTGATGGATGATAGCTCCTCCACTGTTGTCCTTTGACTGCTTCCCTTAACTGCTTTCCAAGAAATCTGAACTTTTATTTTGCCCTTTTCTTTTGTAAACTATATTCTGTATCATCTTTTGTGATCAATGAATGCGTTGTTCTGTTTCCTTAAGATTATCTCCACAGGCCATAATTTCGTATCTCTATCCTTTAACGACTTGATGACATACGCCTTTCTCCTTCGATCTTGTCTAACACATGTCCAGTTTTTATTTGCACACGACAATTGTCAAATATTCAGTCCACGACTCTTCATATTCTGAATATAAATTGCGAAACATCATAACTTCTTGGAATGCCGTTCCCTGCATTTAAATGAAAGGACATCGTCTTGAATGTCGCACGATCACTTCTATAAATATTTCTTCACGAAGATATCCTCAATTGTCACTTCTCATACCCTTATGAAATAACCCAACTGTGCTTATCCACATAAATGTTTTCCGTAAATGTCATCTCCATTGATTGTAACAAGATCTTCCATAGGGTTAGGCTGAAGGTCGAGTATTTGACTGAACCTCAGGTGTATGATGATGTAATGAAGGGTTTATGTGCCAACGATCTTGAGATGTTCTTGAGCCAAAGGCCGTTTAAATTCCAGGAGAGTGTGCTTAAGACGTTCGCCTACTCTAGCCTTATCTCGGGGGAGGGCAAAATCATCAGCATCGTCAACGGTTAATTGGTTCGCTGGTCTCCTGAATCCTTTTCCGAAGACTTTGGACTCCCTCGAGGTCGTACTCCAGTTCTGAACAGTTTCCAGGGTTTGACGGCGTCTGAATGGTCTGCTTGGCACAGATGGAGGGATGCTGATGTTGATTTCCACCCAAGGGTCTCAGCATTTTGGTTGATGCCTAGATATCGAGTGGTCTTCGACATCCTTAATCACATGATCGTTGGTAACCCTCTGCTTGATCTGGACTTCTCTCTGCCAGTGTGGAAGGCAATGATGGCCTTTGATGAAGAGGTGGAGGTTGACTGGGCTGCTTATGTTTTCAACCAGGTGCGGGAGTCTTTGGAGAACCTGCCTAACGTCCCAGTTCCTTATGGGATGCAGCTGAGCTGGCTCCTGGAGCAGGAATTCTAATCCCTTGTGCAAGGCCCGACCAACAATAGAGATTCTGACTTCCATCTCCCTAGACCTCATCCCTCTCACTAATTGGAATCGATATTTTATTCCCTTTGTACATTGTAGACTTTTGATTCAGTAATGTACTACTTGTTAATGAAATGAAATTGCTTTATCTTTCCAGAATATGACATTACAGTTTCCCTAACTGTACACTTCATACACTTGTATGTGATTCACAATATTGAAATCTCAGAATCTGAATTTCCTTCTTTAGAAGTAAACATGTAATCTTGGAATCGTAGTCGTACGTCCATGGATCGATTAATTGCATAGCCTACTCCTTTAGCTTCCTATATTAATTCCCTTTATGTCTACTCTGAGTAATGAGATGCAGTAGTTGGCAATTAATATTGATCCATTGATCCTCGCACAGACATCTCCAATAAATACTTGTGACATGAAGTAATATTTATCACTTCATATTTGCACAAGTTTCTTTGCTTCATGTAATATCTTAGGGAAAATGAATCCTTCTCCTAACATTGTGAATGATCTTGCGAAAATCACTATCCAAAGGAACAAGATCCTTGATTATGGTGGATTCTAGCGACAGAACTGAAATACTCCTATCGTTTTTGAGGAAGTGCTGGAAAAACTGCGGGCTAACCATCTTGAATCCTTGGTCGCCAAGGAACCTCATTCCTTCCATAGAGACTTATTGAGGGTGCTTGCCTACAACTCTACAGTCACGGAGAAAGAGATCTACTTCAAACTCATTGATGAGGAGTTCAATTTGACTACTGACTATCTTGCTATTGAGTTTGGTCTTAAACAGGTTGGCATCCCAGTCAAGAAATATCTCAAGGATGACGTAGCGCCTGAGTGGTCAGCATGGCAGTGGTGGAGGGTAGCGGAGGTTGGTTTCCATCCAACTGTGACTAGCAATTTCCTTAAGCCGCGTTATAAAGTGACCTTTGACATAATTAACCAGATGGTGGTTGGCAACACTCTTTTGGATACAGACTTTTCACCATTATTTTGGAAGGCTATGATAGCATTTGAGGACCAGACTGACGTAGATTGGGCAACTTTCATCTTCGACCGTCTAATCAATGCCTTTAGAGAACTGCCTGAGGTCGTCATCCCTACGGCATGCAACTAGGCTGGCTCTTTGAGAATCGTATTCCTCTCTTCACAGAGGATGGATCCAACCTCGTTGTCATCAACTACTACGCATCAAAATGTGCTTCCTCCTACTTCTCGTAGATGTAAACTTCATTTATTTGCTTAGACAATGTATCGTCCTCTTTAAATAATGAATGAAATAGTTATTTTCCCTTTGACTTAAACATTAATCGAACATTCTTGCAAATTCTACAACTGTTCTAATTAAAAATCTTGTCAGATTTAACATACTTAGTTCAACAGTTGTTTTGCATCAATCAATCATTATCTCCTTCTCTGGAGATCTCATCAAACTCTAGAAGACCTAGTTTGATGCATAGCTCTTTGAAACGAGCCTCTAGTAGCGGTTTGGTAAATATATCTGCTAACTGCTCTTCAGTTCTAATATATTCCACCGAGACATCTTCCTTCTCAACATGATCTCGAATGAAATGATGATGAATATCAATGTGCTTCGTCCTAGAATATAGAACTTGATTCTTCGAAATTTAAACTACGCTGTTGTTATCACAGTAGATGGGAACACATCAAGTGTCTATTCCATAATCCTTAAGCTGCTGCTTTATCCAAAGCACTTGAGCACAACAGCTAGCTGCTGCTACATATTCCGCCTTAGTGGTTGATGTAGCCACGGAATGTTGTTTCTTGCTGAACCAGGTAATCAGTTTATGACCTAAAAACTGACAGGTTCCACTTGTGCTCTTTCTGTCAATTCTGCAGCCTCCAAAATCTAAATTAGAGAATCCATTTAATACGATTCCATCAGTTTCGGGATACCAGATTCCTAGATAGTCTGTACTCTTAAGGTATCTCACAACTCTCTTTGCCGCTTCCATGCGGGACTTCCTAAGATTCGCCTGGAATCTTGCACGTACTCCCACAGCATAAGATATAACGGGTTGACTGGCAGTTAGATACAATAGAGACCCAATTATTCCTCTGTAAGTAGTTGTATTGATAGGTTCTCCTTGTTCACCGAGAGTGATCTGAGAACTGGTGCTCATAGGAATCCTAAGTGACTTTGTCTTCTCCGGACAGAATTTGTTAATCAGGTATTGAGTGTATTTCTTCTGACTAATAAAGATCCCTTCTTCAGACTGATCAACTTGCAAACCAAGAAAGTATATCATCTTGCCCATCATACTCATCTGAAATTTATTATGCATTAACTGGGCATATTTTTCACACAACTTAGTGTTTTTGTTGAAGAAGATGATTTCGTTTACATAGATCTGAACAAGTAGGATGTCCTCTCCATCCTTTATCTTGAAAAATGTTCGATCTATAACACCTTTTTCCAATCCACTTTTGAGCAGGAACTGTGAGAGATTTTCATACCATGCTCTAGGTGCTTGCTTTAATCCATATAAAGCATTCCTTAGCTTGTAGACTTGGTTTCCTTGCTCGAAACCTGGGGGTTGTTCGACGTAGACCTCTTCTTTTAATTCACCATTAAGGAAAGCCCTCTTCACATCCATCTGAAGAACTGTGAAGTTGTGGTAAGCTGCATACGCCAAGAATAACTGAATAGCTTCCAGTCTGGCAACTGGCGCAAATGTCTCATCAATGTCTATCCCTTCGCATTGTGCGTACCCCTTTGAAACCAGTCTTGCCTTGTTTCAAACGATGGTACCGGTCTCATCTCTTTTATTCTTGAATACCCACTTGATACCAATCACGGATTGATGTGTAGGTCGATCCACCAGATACCACACATTGTTGCGAGTGAACTCATTTTGCTCTTCCGGCATCGCATTTATCCAGTCTGTTGATTGAAGAGCTTCTATGATCTTCATTGGTTCGATCTGAGATAAGAAGCAAGACATCAATGCGGTCCCTTGTCTGGTTTGAACATGAATTCCAATGTCATCGAGGATAGCTTCTTTGGGATGATCTCTTAGCCAACTAGGCTTCTTCATAGGTACGACTTCAGCACGAGCAGTTTGATTCTCAGAAGCTGCAGGGTGTTCCTCATGAGATGGTTCACTCCAAGATTCTGGAACTATTTCTCTTTCTTGTTCCAGAACTGTTCCTTCTTCTTCTTCTTCTTCTTCTTCAGAAACTCCTTCTTTTCCTTGTTCTAGGACAACTTCATCTCCTTTGTTTTGGAACTGCATTCTGATCAGCATTTGGATTCTGAAATGCAGTTAGCTCGATAGCTGAGTCAGCTTCCTTAGTATCCTCAAGATTGACTTCCTTGGAATCACGTTGCTCTGCCCCAAACCCGTATTATGTGTCTCAGGGGGGTTCTTTTCACCTGAATCTTCAATGTTTATGATCTTTAAGGCCTTAGAAATGACATTAGCATCATTGGCCCTCTTGAATGCTTGGGGTTCAGCCGAGGCAATTGGAGTCTCAGAGATATCATTCATAGATCTAGTCAGAGGAACTGTTTGATTATGATCAAGATCATTCCTAGGTTCCTCATTGACATCCTTGGTCTCATGATTCTCCAGACCCAGTTCTTGAAGTGTCCTTTGAACTAGAGTAGCTTCATCAAAAATAACATGACATGTTATTTTCACAAGCTTGGTTGTCTTGTTGAATACCCTGTATCCATTATATTAATGGTGTCCATACTCGAGGAACACTCCTTCATCAGCCTTAGGGCTTAAGGTATTCAACTTAAACTTCCCATTGTTGTGAATATAACATGGAGAACCAAAAGCATGAAAATGAGCTATAGAAGGCTTACGACCATTGTAGATCTCGTAGGGGGTCTTGTGCAGCCACGTGTTGAATGCACTTCTATTCTGCGCGTAGCATGCTATCATCAAGGCTTCTCCCCAAAATCCTTTTCCAAGGTAGGTGTCAGCCATCATGGTTCTCGGTGCTTCTTTGAGTGTTCTGTCCCTTTGCTCAGCAAGACCATTTTGTTGCGGAGTTCTTGGGGTAGACTTCTCATGTCCAATTCTAATTTCAGCGCAGAAGTCCATAAGAGGTCCATTGCGAAATTCTGTCCCATTGTCAGACCTTATCCTCTTAACTGTCACTCCTTTGTCATTCTGAAGACGGGTGATCAGTTCTGGTAGTTGAACTTTGACTTCATCCTTGGATTTGAGCAGCGCCACCAACGTGTATCTTGAGTAGTCATCAGCAACCACCAGTGTATATCTTCTTTTTCCAATTGTGGGTGGAGTAACTAGACCAAACAGATCCTTGTGGAGCAGTTTCAGGATTCTTTCAGTGCTTGCTGTAAATGGCCAGTTCTTGAAGGAGGCTCTTGTCTGTTTTCCCAAGCTGGCATGCTTTGTAGACTTCTTCTTTCTGGAACTTCTTCTGTGGCAGTCCTTCAACTAGATTATGCTTCGCCAGATGTCAGATAGAGTTGAAGTTCAAACGACTTAGTCTCTTGTGCCATAGCCAATTTACGCCTTCTGAGGAACTGAGTTCTATAAGGCATGTTCCCCTTTCTCCACTAGACCAATCTACAATATATAGACCTCCTCTTCTGATTCCTCTAATTATGGTCTTGTTTGTCACTTTGTCTATTATGTGACATTCTGATTCTTCAAAACTGACTATATAGCCACTCTCACTCAGTTGGCTTATACTAAGAAGATTGTGCTTCAGATTGGTGACCAAAGATATGTTCTGAATGATAATTCCTTTATGCTCCACGCATCCTTTTCTAATCACTTGTTTTGTGGCCTTGTTCCCAAAGCTGACTGACGCTCCTTCGTACATTTCAAGGTTCTTGATAAGATCTTTTTCGCCTGTCATGTGAGCCGAGCACTATCTAATATCCGTGTTTTTGTCTTCTTTTGAGAACTTGGTCCTTGCAACACATAAAATTCATTTAGGTCCCTGCATCCTTTCGGGTCCTGCAAGGTCAGTCATGTGGATCCAACCTTTTGGTATCCACACTTATTTCACTCTTACAGTTCGTGAAACTAAGTCACATTTTGGTGATTGATCACCCTTTCTTCTAAAATAGTGTATGCTGCGTGAATGCATGTTTGGAAAGATTGTGGTCTATGAACTCTTCCTAAAATGACTATTCTGGAGAGAGTCTCGAGAAACTATTCTCGGGTGAGTAGCCATCACAGTCTTTTGAGTATAAAACTGTCTAGACTCTGGCCTCGAATAGGTGTTCCTCCTATTCGGAGATTTGTTATGATGAATTGGAGTTCTATCATAACTTCTTGGATTGATATCCCGTTGTCGAACAAACTTCCTTGCAACATTTACATGTTGCTTAGTCGTTCTTGTTGGTAAAACTGGATTCCTTGCATATGAAACACTATGCTTGTCAAGTTTTAAAGAAAAGTCATTTCTCCTCTCGACAGTTGGTTTAGATAGTTTACGAACTGTGTTATCATACTGTCGAGGTGCCAGTTTAGGGTTAGTTTTTTACCAGCATTTGGTCTTGACACCTTGCTTTATTGGTTCCTTGAGACTACCATTTCTTTTCCCCAACATATGACTTGGACTAAGATTGGCTTCGATAGAGCACAACTGTGTTTTCTTAGTCTCAGAAGTAAATGCATGTATGTTCATCGATGTTCCATTCAGGTGTTCTAAAAATCCAATTCCACATTTATCGAAAGATTATTTTTGAACACTCAGAATTTCATCTAGTATCCTAGAACTCTTTTTGAAAGCACATTCGCATTTGATGGGTTCGGTTTTCTTCAAGGAATCACATTTTTTTGAAATACTTTCAAAGTCTTTAAGAAGTTTTGAATGTTCTTCCTTGAATTTTTCTAGTTCCTCATTGATTGACCTCGTTCTTTCGATTTTATTGGTCAAAACTGAAATTTCTGATTTCAGTGAGACATTTTCACTAATCACTGTATCTTTAATTTCATGAAAATTTTTCAAATTCTTTGCTAAATATTTTAAAAGAAATGTCCTCTGAGCTTGAGTGACATGGTTCAGAGCTGACATCAAAACATATAGATGCACTAGATGAGGGCAGATTAGTTGTTACCATAATTTCGCGGTTTGAAGCGCTTTTTTCTTCATCGGTAACGTCTCCATCAATGGGTTCCATGAAGGCAAGGAATGCTTCCTCAATATTTTCATCCTCAGACATTTAGCAGTCATCATCATGGTGTGGTACGTCTGGCACTTCAGTTCTAGTGAGCATTTCTTGGGCAACAGCTATGGATGCTTTCTTTACGAACACCTTCTTCAATCTGTCCCTCTCCTCCTGAGAGACTAGAGGGCATTCGTACTTCAAATGATCTGGAGAGTTCCATTAGTATCATGTGCGTGACTCTCTCTTTGTGAACATTTGCTCACTGGACTGAGCCTCTTTTTCCTTTCCTTTTGCTTTCTCGAGAAGTATGGTCAGGTTCCTCAGTTGTTCCTCCAGTTTGGCCACTGACAGTTCAGTTTCCTTATTCTGAACTGTGTTAAAGGTGTCCTTTGCTAGTGAGGATTGATAAGTAGTTTTCTCGTAGTGAACTGGCCTTTTTGATCGCCTTTGGAAATCCCTCTTCACAAAGGATGCTTCGTCGCCATCTACTACTGAGTTTGGAGTTCTAGCAGCTTTGTTCCTGTTCACCACTTGAATATCCCATTCATGGGCTTGGAGTTCAGCGAACAACTCTTTGGTGGTCATTTTTGAGAGATCCGTGGTTTTCAAACTTGTGGTTTTGACAAACCAGTCTTCCTTCGGAAGTCTTAAAAGAATTATGGCATTCATATCAGCACCTTTTCCTCTCTTCCAAGATTCTTCATTTCACTGGAGATGTCATTGAACCTTGCTTCCATCGATTTGATTGATTCGCCAGGTAGCATCTGGAAGGAATCATATTTCTCCACGACGACATGCTTCTTATTTCGTTTCATTGCTTCTGTTTCTTTTGTGAGTTCGTTGATCCAATCCCAAAGTTCCTTAGCCGTGTTGTTCTCTATGGCTGCATCCATGAGCGAATCTGGGAGGGATTGTATGATCATTTCCTGTGCGATGAGATCAACCTGATCACGTTTCTTGTCCTCAAGTGTCCAGTCCTCCATTGGTTTATCTATCATTTGGACACCACCTGGCTCTTCTCTTGTTGCGAGGTTGACTTTAGGAATCTGGATCTTAAGAGTTCCATTCTTCAGAACTTCATCCATCTCTGGATGTTGGGCTTTTAGTTGAATGAGACACCTCTTCTTCCATACTTTGAACTTCTCCGGGTTGTACTTAGGAAGGCTCGGATAACTCATCATTATCTTAAGATGATCTGCGCGCTAATCACACTTAATAAACAATTAGAGTGTAGGGAAGTACGGATCCGGTCTTAAGCGACTCAAAACAGGATAGTCTAGATAGACCGACCTGGCTCTGATACCACTTGTTGATCCCAGATCAGAGTGCGTATAATGTGCAGCGGAAGTATTAAGGCAGTTAATTACACTCTAAAACGTGGACAGTTAAGTTACTTCATAACATAGTTTTTATGTGACAGGTTTTTAAAAATGCAGTTTTTATTAGCTAGCAGTTTAGGTTAACAGTGTTACAGTTATAAGCAGTTGACAGTTATACACTTCAACACTTTCAGACAAGTGTTGAAGGTTTCAAGATATAACTGAAAACTGTAAAATGCGTAAAGTAAGTAAAACTGTAAATGACACAGGGTATTTATAGTGGTTCAGAGCCTTAAGTCCTACGTCCACTCTTCGGATATCTGATCCAAAAAATTCACTAAGTTATGAAGATACAGTCCTCACGATCTATAGCCAGTTGCTGTAGAGACCTCTGTCCACAGCAAAATGGATCACTCGCCCAGGCAATTGTACTTCACCCATTCTTCAATCTGTCGAAGGATCTACTTCTTCTCTGTTGACTGGTAGTCGTCGAAAATGGACTGAGGACAAACCTCCCTTTTCCTTCTCTAGTAGATTGGATGGTTGAGTTCTTCCCAGAACGTACACTGGTTGGCAGTTACCCGTAATAACCTTATCTTCTCTCAGAAGATCAAGCCGTTGTGTTCTTACTCGAAAAGTAAGAACACCAAGAATTTAGATTAAGTCAGCAGACTTAATCCTCGTGCACACTAGGTCACACGGAGAATCTCGAAGGATTCTTTAAGCAATAATGCCTCGTGTTCAGTAAATGAACCACGGAATAAATGCTTTCTTGCTTGAGAACGTTTAATGCTTTGATCTTTAAATTCGGCAGAGCGACGACAAGAATTAATGTGTCGAAGGTTGTTTTGTCTGTTGCTCATGCTATTTATAGTTGTAGATGAGAAAATAGCCGGTAGAGACAACTTGAAGGATGTTCAATCAGAGTCCATCCTTCTCTGCAAAGTAGTCTGCACTTCTGCCTTTTCTGTGGTACTGTCCTGCTTTTGCAGGTCAGTTTGTACCTGATGTGTCAGACGCCGAACAACGTTGTACGCCAGTCACTACTGAGTGTTTATCTGTCTTTCATCATAGACTTCTTTAATATTCTTCTGTGACTGATCGGCATCTTGCTAAGTACGCATTCCTTGACGCGAAACTGTCCTGGTCTGAAACTGTGAGCGCCTCTCAAAAGTTTCTCTGTGAAAACTGTGTCCACAGTTTTCTTTGATATATAAACCTTGACTGGAAAAACTGTCTGCGCAGTTTTTCGTAACCGTTACTCTGCCCTTTCTTCTTCGTCCTAAATGATTGACACTTATCACGTCTGAATGACTTCTTCTTAAAACTATTCCTCAGTTTCGACAGTTCTCTTCTCCTGGATTATTACAACTCGATCATCCTATACAAGGATTACATGAGGTAATAACTCTAAGGCCTAGACATTGGTATATGGTTTTGACACATCAAAACAACAAATTAAGATGGGATTTCTACATCAACACCTAACAATCATATTTTAATTTAAGTTGAACATTTAAATAAACAACTTTGTCAATATTAATTATCGCACAATGCTCGTCGTTTGGAATAAATTGATTAGGTTGCCCAATGATTAAATACTAATATAATATTTTTAACACCTATATTTTTGAAGTTATGCACGGGCTACTACACACCTAGAAATGATTGTTCTTTCATCGAACACCAAGCTTGGCCATCATCGAACCTTGCCTTCTTCACTCTAACACTTCTTTACTTGTAAAAACCATCCGGTTCGTCATCCATTTCATCTTCTTCCTCCAATGATTCTTCCTTCGGGTCTACAAGTATACTCAACCTTTTAATTCCAACTCCTTTATCAATTAACTCTTTCTTCTCATTTATCTTCCTCAAGACTACCTCTTTATCAACACAATCCACAACTTTAGAAGGGAATGAAAAAAGAACTTCCTTGCCCCCACAATGCAAGGTAAGTTCAACTTTTTTCAAATCCAAACATGCATTCGCCATACACAAGAAAGTTCATTTGAACTCAAATGGATACCACCTCGATTCTTGATATCCACTACTCATAAATCTCCCTGAAATATGAACTCTGAGATCTTGATATTTACATCTTGGATTACTCCACTAGGAGAAAAAAAGGCATGGATGGCCATTTGCAACACATGAGTGGTAGGCTTCAACACTCCTATAATTAATTTCTTGAAGAAAGTCCAAGACATCTCATTGACACTTGCCTCGGAGTCACATAAAGCCTTTTCAACACCCACTCCTCCAATCCTACAAGAAATTGTTGGGATTATATACTGAAAGCATATATGATTAAGTGTTTTGTACACCGGTCTTCATATATGTGTTGTTACAACAATGCTCGCTGTCTGATGAAACAATCATACATCGAACCATAATATCCTATTATCTCGCTTATAGGGATGACCATATGGTGTGTAGGAGATCAAAGAGGATCATATGAGTCGTTTGACCTAGCGAGATATAAACAGTATCACAGCTGAGACAGTCCCTGGATAGGCTGTAGGTCTAAGCTGCGGCACATCGGTTCACAAGTGGGCTTATCCTAGCTACTTGATGTGTCGGTACATGGTTATGTATTGATAGGATCAACAGTGGGATGTGCCATTCTCATTGACATATGAATGAGCCAGATCCCTAACATACATCCTATGATCTTAAACCTCACTGAAGGATAAGGGGCACACACAGATTGACCACACTTTGATTTACCATGGTGGCGAGTCTTACATGTACTCTTATACCTATATTTTAGGTGTTGGGAATTTGTGTGTGGCCTGCTTAGTCTGGACGTTTAGGTAAGCATTTCCGTTTCAGGATGGTGACATTCCTTGAGGAGCTCAAAAGGTTCATTATGCTAAACCCTGCAGGTTGAATTATTTAATTCATGCATAAGTGAAAAGGAGTGAGTGGTATTACTCAGGAAATAAGAGATTAATATGGCTGATTGTCATAAGCCAAATTAATTAATGAATGTCTAAAACCTTAAATATGTGGATCATGTTAGTTTGGTGCAACCCGTTCCTAATAACGTGGTGAAGGATTAAACAATGTTTTATTAATTAATTATGTTCTGGGTTGAACAAGGAAGGATTAATTAATAAAGAGGACCCACTTTATTATTTGCATCTGGTCTCTGGTCGGGCCCATGAACTGCTCAAGCCCATTAGGGTTAGGGTTTCTCAAAACCCTAACACTATATATAAAGGCCTTCTCTCTATTAGATCATGTCAGACTTTTCAGTAAATTGAAAATAGAGGGAGAGACGGCGGCGGCTGATCTGTGGGAGGAACTGATCGATTCCTGCAGATCTCGGATCCAACTTGGTAGATAATCCTCACCAGATTTCCAAGGAGCAAGGAAACAGATCAGAAGATCAGATCTGTAGGAACAACTGTTCATCACCGGCGTTCAGATTCAGATCCAGATCTATTTCATCGTTATTGGCTCAGATCTAGATGTGTAGATCAAACGGTGAAATCAGGTATTCCCTAAATCCATCCTCTGCAATTAATTTTGTAGGAGCATGCATAGGATCGCATGGTTTATTTAATTGAAATTTGTTCCTGGTATCCTAAGAACAATCCTTGGCAAGAATTAATTAATGGCAACTCATGTTGTCCATCGTAGACTCAATCCCTACAATTGGTATCAGAGCGAGGTTGATGTTCTTAGGCTCTATCTTGGATAAATTGAGATTAAATAAATATGTATGTTCATGGATGGATTTAAATTGTCCTGGATGTTTTTGTTCTCGTGGCTTTCTTGTTTTTGGATCTGTTTTTTACCACGAGAAAACCCGTGGTTAGATTTGATAGGAAATCATGGAATAGATCTAGATCTATTTTTTTGTATTTTCTTTATTTTTCAAATCTTTAAAATTGAGATCCGGAAGAATGAGATTCAAAGAGATCGAAGAACACGGCAACGTTTCAGTTTTAGTTCAGATTCAGCCCTTCAACCAGATCTCGCGGGCGGCTGCGCCGCCGGCGACGGGCGACAGCGGCCGTGGGTGGCGGAGGCAGGGTTTCCCTTCCCTGCAACTGGGCCGCGCCCTAGGTATTGCTGCTGCTGTAGCTCACATTTCCGTCAAGTGTGGAAGGTCCAACAGGTGCGGCGAATAGGGTTCCGCCGCGGGGAGCACGGGCCGGCAGCGCACGGGCTCGCCCGTCGCATGCGCGTGCACACGGGCTACGCAGCCTCTCAATTTTTCTGCTGTGGTCCTCGTCGGCGTGCCTCGCGAATCCGACGATAGGTTGTTTGGGTAGCGGTGGTGAGAAGCATGGCCGCGCGCAGGATGCGCGCGGCGGCGAAGGCGAAGCAGCAGGAGCCGCGCGCGCTGCGCAAGGTGATGGTGAGGCTGCTGCTCCTCGCAACTAGGTCGGCCGCAGACGGCGGCGCCACTGGCTAGCCCTAGGGGTACGCCTGCTGCTGTTTTGTGCGCGATTCCGACTTACTCGCAGGTAGCCGACGACGGTAGGCTGCTGGTGCTGGCATCGCAAGTGACGGATGGGGCAGGTGGCCGGCCGCAGGTGGTGGCTGGAAAGGCGGCTGGCGGCGGCTGAAAGGAGGTTGGCGGCTAGGGTTTCCAAACCTAGGGTTTGGTTGCTCATGTTGGGCCAGAAACCCTAATTTGCAGCCCAACTGCTGTTTTTTCAGCCTGAATCAGATTTCAAGTGCAACAGAGGCCCAGTTTGAAGATCTGTACTGAAAATAAATCTTGTAATAGATTAGATTTAATTGTTTTTCAGTTGTAATTGCATCTGAGGGGCCACGAGAAATTTTATTTATCTATTTCATCATTTCTCGTAATGATGTGATTTATTATGTGTGCATTAGTAAATAATAGGAAGCATGATTATTTCCTTTAGTTATTTACTGTTATAAGCATGTTGCAATTTTATTTTTGAGCATGTCTTATGTGATTTATTTTATGTTTTAAATTATGTCTATAAATTTCGGGATCCTATTAATTTATGATGGAATTTTAGATCTGACGTGATTTATGGCAACATAAAATAATGTGTGCGCATGAAACCTTTAGAATTAAAAATACTAAGCTGAATTTTGGTTCTTTTCTAACCAAGATCATTAGACCTCCACAAATACGACTTCTCATTGGAAGTGGGGTATCTCGAAGCGTAAACGGTCTACTCGGGTAGCTTACGTTAGGGGTTCCTCACCAGTTCCAATGCGATGAGGTTTCCAAAATAAAACACTTATTTTAAGATGAGAAATGGGAGCCTCTAAGCAAACGGTCTGCTCGGGTAGCTTGCATTGAGACAACTTTCACTGGTCTCTAAGATTAATCTATGTGGGATAACAAGGGATGTAAAGGGCATGCGATATGGGTCGAGTATGTATGCCAAATCGCCTTTTAACATCCGGTGTTAGGATTGTGGTTTATTTTGGCTTAGATGTTGCCTGGAGTATAACTCTTTTGATATGTCCCTACTCCGGATAGGTGAACATGGTCTTGAGATCTCCAATATTAATTTATTTTGCTTAAGATACCTGGCATGTTAAGAAATTAAAGGATCATTTGATCTAGTTGAGCGTTCATCGTAAATGGTCTACTCGGGTAGCTTGCGATGAATTAGCTTGGGCAATTGGAGGAAGCAAATTGCATTGTTTTATCTAAAGGTTCTATGCATATTTGTTTCAATTGTTCGTAGTATGTGCTTACTTTAATTCGCTTATTTGTTATAGTTCTATGAATAATGTCATTAATATCCTCGCTCAAAATCCTCTCAATGGTCCGAATTTCCTTGAATGGAAACATAATTTGGATTATAGCCTTGTTGCGAAAGAACACAAGTTTGTCCTTACTGATCCTTGTCCGCCAGTCCCAGCTGCTGATGCTATTGCCGAGCGGCAGCAGTCTTACAATAAGTGGATCGAGTCTAATAATGTAGTGAAATGCTACATGATGACCACTATGAGTAAGGTACCGCAGCTGCAGCATCAGCATTATGATAAGGCCTGTGAGATTCTGGATAATCTAACAACGACTTATGGGGAGACGGACAGAACTGTCAGATTCAATCTCATGAAGGAGATTGTGAGTTAGAAAATGTCTGAAGGCAGTTCAGTGAGAGAGCACGTGGTTGCCATGACTCACCTCATGGATGAACTAACGTTGCATGGTGGTGGTATTGACGTGGAAGCCCAAGTCGATATCATACTAAACTCTCTTCCCAAGTCCTTCGAAAACTTCAGGTTGAATGTTGTGATGAACATGAAGGAGTATACTCTTAATGAGTTACTCAGTGACTTGATGGCAGCAGAGTCCCTGATGGAACCCGAGAAAGTAGTTTTGGTTTCTTCCGGTAGCCGGTCTGCTGCTCCTAAACGAGCAAAACTTAAGAGAACGGCTAGGAATAAGAACAAGAAAACTGCTGGTGGGAACCATGGAGTTTATGCTCCAAAGAAAAAGGATGGGAAAGTTAAAGGAAAGGGCAAGTGTTACCGCTGTGGCAAGATAGGACACTGGAAAGCAAATTGTCCAGGTGTTAACACCAATGGACAAGGTACGTCATCATGTTTAGTATCAGTTTTCTACTCTTTGTGAGTAGTGGTTACTGTGAGTACTAATCATGTTTTGGCTACGCTTTGTAGAGAATCAAGCTGATGATAATGCTTGAGGATGACGGGACTACCTACTCCATGAAAGATGCTAGAGATCATTCTCAAGCTGTTGGAGTTATTTGCTTTAAGTTTTTGTTAAAACTCTATTTTAATTCAAGTTTCTGAAGAGATGTTGTTTTGGTTTTGATAAACATAACTTTCATCTATTGTTATAGATTATCAATTATTCGATAGAGTTTTTCTATCATAATGAATAACAGTATTTTCTATTATGGATGATTGTGTCTTCATTACTTGACTACATAAACTGTCAGTGTTCTAAGGTATAACTTAAAGAACCTCTATAGAGATAAGTTACATCAGTCTAAATAGTTTTAAGTAATTCATGGAATTATGGATTGAATCCAGGTATTCCTAAGAATGGTACTTATGACAACTACTTAGAGGTATAAGATGGCAACCAGGCCTTTTAATAGGCGATTGTATCTCTATAGATTATTTCGTGTTTGCTCTGGTTTGCTGGTTTGAGTCTACTTCCGCAGCTGCCTTAACAGGCATTGATGTTGTAATCATTTAAGATTTGGATATGTTTATCTAGTTCACTACAAGTCTTAGTCTCTTGCTTTAATCAAGAGCGTTCAAGACTGAGGTAGAGAATAAGTTAAACAAGATCGTAAAAACATTATGGTTCATTCATAATGGTGTATCTTAAGTGATGGGTTTTACAGTATCTAGCAGAGCATAGGGATTGCATCCCAGTTAACTACACCTATTATTCCTCGATTGGGATAGTGTAGGTAAAATGAAATAAGATTCTTTAAAAGTTTATAAGTTATGTCAGCTTTGCCAAATTTTCGTTTTTGGGAAGAGCGCCAAAAGCAGTTGTGTGTTTGCTTAATCTAGTGTCTTCTAAATCAGTTTCAAATACCCTAGCAGACCTTGACTCTGTCAAAAGAGCAATGATGGGTAATTCGGTTGTTAAGCTGATATAGGAATCTGATTGTTTGGAAGAAAGGTTTAAGCTAGTACTGCTTTGTGGGCTATTCCAAGTAAACGAAAAAGATGGTTGCTTTGTATATCCTAAGTACAAGCAAGTTGTATATGATGAAACCATGAATCCAAATGTAAGTTTGTTCTCTAACGTTTTAGAGAAGACAATTATAATCCATCAGGAAATACCCCGTGGCATATTGAGCATACCTTGGAAGGTATGGTACCAATTGCACGGTCACCTGTGTAAGGTAGTAAACCTCAAATTAATGCACCATTAACTGACAACATAAAAAGGAGCATCGTTGCAGTGGGAGGTTTCCTTAACAGGCTTAGTGGTACTGGTTCGTGGAAACAATCTCTGGACTTGTTCCTAGCTTAACGAACAACATCGTACTTATCCCTTAAAGCACAATGAAGCTGTTAAGACAAACGATGTAGTTAAATGACGTCAAGTATTGAATTCAGAAATGAATCAGTAAAGGTTATGGTTGTGTATCAAGATCAGTGATTGCAAAATAACTTTCCAGCTATAGGTAACTGATTGATATACAAGAATAATACTCGAACGGTAACCTAGTATATCTTAGAGTCTAGGTTGGTGAGCAAGGTATGTTTCACAACAAGACCTTCTCACTGGTTGCAACTATTAATCCCATTCGAATTCTTTTAACCATAACAGCACATATGAATCTAATTATGTGGAAGATAGATGATGTCATCTGTATTTTATAAACAAGTACCTTGATAAAAGGTGACGACATCTGTATGCAACAACCAGATAAGTTATGTGCAAAGCATCATGTCTGAAAGCCAAGGTAGTTCTAGTATGAACTTAAGGGAGCTTCAAAGTCATGAAACAGATATTTCGATATTGTCTATCGAGAATGAGAGTTTCATGTACCAGTTATGTATCAGCGGAAGCGTGGTTTTCCTTGCACATTATGCAGATAATATAATCACATTCGGAAAGGATGTGGAGATATTGTAAGGCATAAAGGATGGTTATCCGAACAGTTTCAGAAGCAGGACTTATGAGATCTTGGAACATCTTTCGAGTTAAAGTCTTGTGTTGCCACAAGAAAAGGATGTTCAGGTATCTCAAGTCGCTTAAATTGATTATGTGGTAAGTCATTCATAGCAAGAAAGATTGTTATCTTTCTATATTGTAAATGAATCAAGTTAGATATCTGTACTGCTATAAGCATGTTAAACAGATATCAGTTCAACTTTGGATAGGCTCATTGGTTAATGAATGAGCCTTGTGAGTTTAATGGTGTCGGATATCTAGGAGGATCAAAAGGAAAGGAAATCAAACTATAACTATGTGTTGGCCTTGGAGGAGGAGTTATAGGAATCTAACACAGAAGTGTGTTGCAGATTCCGGTATGAAGGCTGAGTTTTTGACGGCTTCATTAGCTTTGCAAGAAGTAGTATAACTCCGGTGTTATCCTCTAGAGGTGTGTGTTCTGAGTTTGCCTAATAAAATCACATGGAATTGTGATCATGTTGGTGCAATGACAAACTCAAGGGAACCCAAGACTCACAAGGTGGTGAAACCCATAGGATGTGTGATATCATATCATACGAGAAATCGTGACAAGAGGTAACATGAATGCAGTGGGAGTGATTGACAGTATAGACACACTTAATACTTTTATAAAGCAATTGTATTATGCTTTAAGTATAAGTGGGAGATTGTTGGGATTATATACTGAAAGCATATATGATTAAATGTTTTGTACACCGGTCTTCATATATGTGTTGCTACAACAATGCTCGCTGTCTGATGAAACAAACATACAACGAACCATAATATCCTATTATCCCGCTTATAGGGATGACCATATGGTGTGTAGGAGATCACAGAGGATCATATGAGTCGTTTGACCTAGCGAGATATAAACAGTATCACGGCTGAGACAGTCCGTGGATAGGCTGTCGGTCTAAGTTGCGGCACATCGGTTCACAAGTGGGCTTATCCTAGCTACTTGATGTGTCGGTACATGGTTATGTATTTATGGGATCAACAGTGGGATGTGCCATTGTCATTGACATATGAATGAGTCAGATCCCTAACATACTTCCTATGATCTTAAACCTAACTAAAGGATAACGGGGACACACAGATTGACCACACTTTGATTTACCATGGTGGCGAGTCTTACATGTACTCTTATACCCGTATTTTGGGTGTTGGCAATTTGTGTGTGGCCTGCTTAGTCTGGGCGTTTAGGTAAGCATATCCTTTTCAGGATGGTGACAATCCCTGAGGAGCTCACAAGGTTCATTATGCTAAACCCTGCAGGTTGAATTATTTAATTCAGGCATAAATGAAAAGGAGTGAGTGGTATTACGCAGGAAATAAGAGATTAATTAATTATGGTTGATTGTCATAAACCAAATTAATTAATAAATGTCTAAAACCTTAAATATGTGGATCATGTTAGTTTGGTGCAACTCGTTCCTAATAACGTGGTAATAAAGGGGCGAGTCAGCATTGTTACCATGGTGAAGGTTAAAACAATGTTTTATTAATTAATTATGTTCTGGGTTGAACAAGGAAGGATTAATTAATAAAGAGCGACATCAGGTTGATACTGGCCCCAGTATCGCAAAGTACTCTCTCGAACGTATGTCCTCCAATCTCAACCGGAATAGAGAAGCATCGAGGATCGCTTCTCTTGATGGGTATCTGCTTTTGAAGTAGCAGGCTGCACTGCTCGTGGATCTTCACCGTCTCGTTCTCCACGAATTGTTTCTTTCCACTCATCAATTTCCGGAGGTACTTCATGTACCCCGAGATTTCCTTCAGTGCTTCGATCAGCGGGATGTTGATGCTGACCTTCTTCAGGTTCTCCACAAATCTGGAGAACTTCTCGTCCTCTTTCAGCTTCGCGAACCTCTGTGGGAATGACAAAAGAGGGGGTTGATCTTCAGACTGCTTCAGCTTTTCGGCTGGAACAGACTTTGGAGTCGATCGACGTAGGGTAGCGTCGATCGACGGGCCTCTGTCTTCTGCTTCGATTGATGAGGATGGTGCATCGATCGACGTGGACTCATCTCCTGTACATTTTTGCACTTTTTTGCCTCTAGAATCATCTACAGCCATCTCGGGACCCTTGTAGCTCGTCCCGGACCACAGAGTAACGGCTTTGCAATCTTTTTGGGCTTTTAGGTTCTCCTCCATTGTGCTCGGAAGCTGTCCAGGCTTGTGTTGGTTGTCGAGTGTGGTGACAATCTGGCCCAATTGTGTGTCCATCATCTGAAGATGTTTCATCATCAGCTGCATGTGGTTGTCCATTCCCTTCACCTCGGTTTCTACTTTCCCAAACCGGTTATCCGAGCTCTTGATGAATTTCTTGAGCGTCTCCTCTAGCACGAATTTCTTCCTTTCCACGATCTCTCCTCCAGTACCTGCATTAAAACCAGATGGAGGGTGTTCTGCAGCAGAAGGGTTAGCATAGGAAAAACCAGGGTGAGATCGCCTATGGTTGTACTGATACCCTTGATTCCCTCGGTAGTTATTGTGATAACCACCACCAATGTAGTTCACCTCCGTACCTACAGTTCCAGATGAACTGCTTGCACCCCTGTTGATGTAGTCAGCCTCCACGGGTACTATGGCCATGCTTGGCTCTGCAATAGCTGCAACTTGTGATGTGCCCAATTTTTCAATCTCCTCCCGGAGCTTTTTCACCTCAGCGACCACGTCAAATTCTAGCTTTGTCTCGACTACTTTGACTGGTAGCTGCCTATCAGTTGGCCAATGGTGGCTATTCAGCGCCATGTCTGCCAGCAACCTCATACTTTCTGTACCACTCTTCTTCATCAGTATCCCTCCAGCAGATGCATCAACTAGCTCCTTCATGTGAGGGTTCAAACCCTCATAAAAATGACACACTTGCATCTCCAGATCGATGCCATGTCCAGGACAGAGTCGTAGAAGCTCTTAGTATCTCTTCCAGGCCTCATAAAGCGACTCGTCATACATCTGCTTAAAAGTAGTAATGGCAGCTTTCCTCTTCAGCAGCAGGCTCGGTGGGAAGTAGTTGGTAAGGAACTCTGCTCGAAGCTCCTCCCATGTCCCGATCTAACTCTTATCCAGTCCAACAAACCAAGACCGTGCCTCGTCTCTGAGTGAGAACGAGAACAGTCTCATCCTGATCACATCTTGGGTTACTCCGTTCTGCTTCATAGTGTTACACACCTCGATGAATTGGTTGAGGTGGGTATATGGATCTTCTACAGCTCTCCCCACAAACTGGTTTTGCTGCACCATCTGAATAAGGCCTGTGCGCAGCTCGAAGTTGTTGGCGTCAATGCCAACTCTGAATTCGGCCTCTGCTTGTTGTGGAAGAAATCGATCCAAGATGGACCTTTGCGGGATCACAACTTGCCTATCGTTCAACTCTGCCAGTCTTGCAGCTTGCTCTGCCTGAGTAGCCAGGGCTGCTTGCAGTTGTGCTCTCAGCTGCTGTACTTCATTCACAAATTGCCTTTGCTCCTCGGGAGTCATATTTTGCAGAGGTGCTTCAGGATTCTCAGCCCTCTCTCGTTGTTTTTCTTTTCCTTTCTTTTTGATTTTCCAGCAGGTTGCTTCGATTTTAGGGACAAAGGCTTCGAGTGTTTTTCCTTTGGCTCGCGTGTTCATGCACCTGCACAAGAAATAGGTAAATATCAGTTCGGCATCGATCGACGTGGATTCACGTCGATCGACACAAAAGAGTGGTTGGCATCGATCGACGCTAGGTTTAGTCGATCGACGCAACAAAAAATGATCGACGCTAAGGGGCGTCGATCGACGTGGAATACAGAAATGAAAACTCACACACGCACACGTACAGAAAATAAAACTCATTCCAGCAAATCCTAGGACGAACTAGTAACAAGATAAAATCTAACAATTCCCCGGCAACGGCGCCAATTTGATCACTGTAAAATCTACAGATCAATTATAATAACAACGACAAATAAATTTGTAAACCCTAAGGTTATCGATTCAGGGGAATTGTGCGGGTAAATTATCCTATGTACTAATTATGGTTCTAAGATTCATTGTTTGAGGAATTCAAAATCTGGGTTTTAACTTAGAAAATAAAGATGACAATACGGAAGATTAAAGATGTTTCTAAAGCAAATTTAAAGGAACACAGATTCTAGGGAAGCATTCTTATTATGGATAACATGTAGGAATCAATTAATTTAACATGTGGAATACTGCAACAATGCTATATTTCCTTGTTTGGCAAATATAACCTAGATTACTAATTAGTGACTATCTCCGCTCAGTCTCAAAGTACACCAAATTAGTCAATCTGATTAAGCAAATCAGTTTAATTCCTACAGTCTAGTACATCTGTTTGGATAGTGTAGATTGTATCATGCATTCCTATTCCCACTATTAATATTCACCTCTCGGTCCTTCTATCAATAGCTAGACATCTAAATTAATCGTCAGCTCTCGGTCCTTGAATTAATCTAGAATTATAAAATAAACACAGGGATCATGAACCTAATTGATTAATCCTAACATGCATCCATAATAATGTCAACCCCTAGAACCCGCTAGAGTTTCTAGCCACTCATCGCAGATAGAAATCCACAAGAAAACATATTAATTTGCATAAACATAAAGAACTTACTAGAAAATAAAAGGGTTTTGTGTTTCCCAAGTCTCCTAACTCTCAAAACCAAATTGTAGAATGAAAAATATGAAAAGGAATGCTGAAAAATCGAATTTACATAGGTATTTATAGAGGTGGATATGTATCCTATCAAATCTAGGGCTAAAGATATGAATAAATCTGATTTTTATCAGATTTCCGCTCCAGCAGACTCGCTCGCGTCGATTGTGGCTGATCCACATCGATCAACGTGGCTTCCTGGTCGGCGTCGATCGATGCTGATTGGCGTCTGTCAACGCAGCTTCTCGCCCCTTCTGCGCGGTCTCACGGTTTTGGCCATAACTTCCTCCTCCAAACTCCGATTGACCCGATTCCAGTTGCGTTGGAGACCTAACTCAAAGCATCATCCATTGCCATGTGCCAATAGCCCGAATTCTCTCTTGCAATGTTCCTCTCCGGGGGTGGCATTCCCGGAATCCGAGCTAGCAGGGACTCTAAATAATTCAAGCGACTCTCTATCGCGCTCATCGCTACTGGAGTGGCAGCGGGAGCATTGTCCCTACATGCCTCAGTTCTGGGACCTACACCTCTGCCAGCCCCAGTCCAGAGCGTTCCGCCTCCTTCAGCCTCGGTCCTGGGTCCTTCGCTTCTTCCAGCCTCAGGCCAGGGTGTTCCACCTCCTTCTGTACCGGTCCTTGGTCCTTCACCTCTGGTGTTAGGAAGCACGTTTTGACCGCGCATGCCGATGTTGTGGTCTTATTCCACATTCAGATTCCTTGGATGGAGCTTTCAGGGAAATCGACCCATGGATGGGTGTTTGTCGTAGGTCTGGCCTCGCGGAGTCGTTGATTCTCCTCGACTACTTCCATGTGGGCCCTTGTCATTTGTTCCATTTGGAGGTTGATCTTGGTGATTCCTTGTTGTGCATCCCGGACCTGGCTTATGAGTTATGCCACATTTGGGTCGCTCATCGACGAGGGAGGTGGCGGAGGGTAACTTAGCGCTAGTTGCGTTGCTCAATTCCCAGCAGCAGGTTCTGGAGTGCATTGGCTCGTGTCTCCGGGACCTCTGTCTGCCTGGTGGGGGAGCTTTCAGCATCGGCCATTTCCTGCAAAAATGACCAGAATTTTGTTCCAAAGGCCAAACGGTGGGCGCCAAATTTTTGAGGTTCGATTTGTGATGAGATAGGGACCTTCAGAACATGTCTATAATTGAATAAGAGAATGACCAATAAAGCAATAATAATAACAATAAAATGATCAAATAACACAAAGCTTGTTAATTTGAAATATGCGTGCTTGAGAAATAAGTATATGAGTGAATATCCCTAAAAAAATGGTCAAAAATGAACTAGCGGTGTCCTTTTTATTGACTAAGAGGCCGTTACAACCCTAACTACTTTCCTGGGCAGCTCCGGTATTTGGAGGTCCATTGAGCTTTCTTCGGAATTCACCAGCTAGGGTTCCCAACGAGCGGCAGGTCTTCTATGCGGGAGGTGCACGACTTTCGGAGGTAGTTCCACGTTTAGAGGGTCGCTGATGCGTGATCGTTCATCCTCCTTCTGAGTTATACACCTTTCTAGATTCGGATGTGTTTATCCTTCAGTAGGTCGTGTACGAGCATCGGGTCTTCCCCTTCCTCCTTCGTGATGATAGGCAGAAGACAGAGAGGGTGAGTACATCTTCTACATTGCGACTGGGCTTAGCTGGGCCTTTCCTCAGAGAAGTTGGCTCGATGGGCCACGAGGGTCTCGTTGTGTGGACCTCTTTTGAGCCGTTGTTGCCATAGCTGGGCCTGGGCCTAGTTCTTTAGCCCAATCATTTTTGGGCCCAATAATTTTTATTAATTGTCATTACACAAGAAACTATTTTAAAAAATAAGCACCATTGAATGTTAAATGGCATTCATATATGGATATGCAAATTGAAATGAAAATATCATGTTTTGTAGGAAATATGAAAATATAAGTATTTTTTTTATAAAAAAATTAAGATATTCGCAAGTTATACATATACATATATTTTAATTTATCTACTTTAAATTAGAGACATTATATAATATTTGCATTTTAAGTTTAAAATACTAGTGAATTAAATAATTATCCTATTAATTTTATATTTATCAACGCTAATAATAATGGATGTAGTTGTGAAGTAATGAATGGTTAGGTGCATAGATAATTATATTTTTATCTTTTGTTAAAATTAGGTGGAATTGTGAAGTAATGAACGATTATTATTTTTAAATATTCGATAATGAAATAATTTTGTTATAAGTTTCACTTAAATTCTTACAATAGTACATTATTTATTTTATTGTTATTATAAATAATAATGGATCTTAGGGAATAAAATTTCAGGATTATAAAAATATATCATTAATAATAATAGAAATGAAATACAATACATATTGAATAAAATAAATTATAAATCAATTAATCAAATTTTAAATTTTAAATCTTTGAATGTAGAAAATATAATTATAAATATAAAATATGGATACTTTAAATATATATAGATATAACAATTAAAATTATAGATATACATTAAAAAGATTTGAGGAGAGATGAGAAAAACTGCCGAAAAAGAAAGAAAGAAAGAATTTGTGGAATAAAATAGACATAGAGTGAGTATGTATTTAAGATAGCACCATAATTGACCATAGAATTATTATCTTTATAATTATGTTTAAGTTCACTATTTAAGTATTTAATTGCACAACCTACTATTATTACTAGTATCTTTGACCTAACCCTCTAACTCTTCTGACTTCACCTCATCACAGATGGTCAAGTTGTTCTCCATCCGTTTTAAGCCCCTGCCCCCAAATGCTTTGGCAAAAGGAAGTTCACCTTCTTGAAAACCTATCAAATCTATTACGGTGATTCCCTTAATCGTTTTTTAAAAGACATCTATCGACTCTAGTTCTATGCTCACCCGCATTGGGTGACAACGACGGAAGGACTTTAGAGACTAGTGGATCTCCTACCGTCTTAGTGGCAGCATTAGGCCTATGTAAAACATCTGGTCTTCTAAACCCACTCCCCTGCTGATGAATCCCATATAGAAGGGTTAATTGCCTCATTCGCAGACAGCGTGCTACCAACAGCAACTCTCCACCCGGCCCACAAGCCTAAGGCCATGAAGCTGGAACCTCTCGAGTTTTGATTGTTTTATTTGACTATGAGTCAAAACCTGAAGAAGAAGAAGACATCCAAAAGTCGAGAGCATTCTCTCATATGAACCGAATGATGGGGAACAGGATAGCCACCATCATTGTGCTTACTTGGACAGAAAGACGAGGACTCCTAGAATCTTGACTATGAATGGTCTGTGCCGGAAGTTTGGAAATGAGAGAGAGATTAAGAGATTAGTACTTGTGAAGGGATTCGTGAACTGAATCACGAAGTCCGTTTGCCAAGGATCGTTAATTGGAATATCAAAAAAAATTGCTATGCATGTGAACAATCCTAGCATGCTCCTATATTATTATGCATTAGAAGGTTTATGCGGAATACCTGGATCGATGAAATCTGAAGAACGCGTGCGCGGAGATGCCCTTTGATATTTTCCACGCACAAAGATTTGATTTCCTAACTGATTGAGGAAAATAAATCTATGAAAATAAAACAATTATTTTCGAAAAACAAGGAGAGAGAGAAGAAGAAAAATCCTCCTGATTTGATCTTCTGATCTGTATCCCGACTCGATCTGAAAATCTGGTGAAAATTCTCTATCAGATCCCTTGCCCGATTGAGAAAGAGAATTTCCTCCTCGTTCTCAGATCTTAGTCGATCACCACAGCTCCCAAAACCTGGTTTGTTGTGTACAACTTATGATCTTTTGGTGTGTTGAGATCTGAGGAACTGAGGCCTATTTATAGGAAATTACTGGACTCCTATTGGGCTTGAGTTTCATGAGCCAGACCAGGGACCAAAATGCAAATAGCAAATAAGGCCTATCAATTAATTAATTCCCATATTCAACCCAGAATATAATTAATTAATTAATATTGATTCATTCCACCAGAGAATCAATACTATCCTACTTATTTGCTACCACGTTTTGAGGTACGGGTTGCATGGGCTCGGTATATCCCCACATTTAAGGTTACAGACATTCGTTAATTAATTTAAGCTCTGACAAGCTATTTAATTAATTAACATCTTATATTCCTGAATCAATCCACTCAAACCTTTTCACTTATGCTTGAACTTAATCAGCCTGCAGGACTTAGCATAACGAACCTTTTGAGCTGTTCAAGGAATTTCACCATCCTATACTGGATGTGGTTACCTAGTTCCAGTACCAGACAGTCATATACAAACTGCTATTACCCAAGATACAGATATACAAGCTCAACTAGAGCCTTTCACTGCAACTCAAAGTAATACACAATCTGCATATACTTTTGTACCTTCATTTAGGCTTAGGATCTCGTCAAGCCATGGAGATCTAGATTCTTTTAATGTCAGATAAAAGAATCAATCTCGACTTAGGTCCTTATCAATGTGTGCCCCACACCAGCATACCAAGCCATCCAAGATAAGATGCTTATTACTGCGTATGTTGCAGCCTACACCGACAGTTTATCCTGGAACTGTCTCAGCTATGATAACTATTTATATCTCGCTAGGTCAAACCATCCATATGATCTTCCGTGATCTTCTACACACCGTATGATCTCCCTATCGACGAGATAAGAGGATAATTGCGTTTCCGACACACGTTTGTTAATTCAGACAGGAGATGAACATACAACATTTATGATTCCCAGTATATTAACCAATTGACCTTGTACATAATATACCAATCATAAAGCTTTCAGTATATAAATCCATCAACTTGGACCCTGACGAGGGGATGGAGTCTAACGATGATGAGGAGGAAGCCGCTGAAGAGGAAAAAGATGAGGACGAGGAGAACGGTGAAGATGATGAAGAGATTGTGGAAGATGGTCCCAAAGGAAGAGCAGGAACAACCCCCACCGGACGAGATTGATCCAATAGTTGCTGACTGGATAGCTGATAATTGGCCGCCTTAATGGGAAGAAGAATGGGTCAATGCCGATTTGAATGTGGGAGAGGCCGACAATGATCCAGAAGTGGATGATGAAGCTATGACTCCTCTTGAGGAGTTGGAAATGAGTGATTAAAATATTCAAAAATCAGTATGCATTGATCAAAATGGACTTTGTCAATTGACTTGAAGTGTGTCAACCGATATGAATGTGTGTCGATCAAAATTAATAAAATAATGAATATCAATGCCATATTGACCGAAATGGGGTATGTTGGTCGACATGGATGATGTCGACCGATACAAATTTATGTTGATCAA
Source organism: Plectranthus barbatus (assembly GCA_026898455.1). NCBI lineage: Eukaryota > Viridiplantae > Streptophyta > Magnoliopsida > Lamiales > Lamiaceae > Plectranthus > Plectranthus barbatus. The sequence goes on along the minus strand of JAPKLW010000005.1, from coordinate 939,720 downwards.
AATATGAGGTCAACGGGTGAAAAATTGAGCAGAGGTGCTGCGGTGATCGTTGTCCGCCATGTCAACCAATAAAGGCTATGTCAATCGACGCATAGCTATGTTGATGAAAACAAAGGCAACATGCCTTCGGCGTGAAAAATGGGTTTTGGCTCTAACGGTTATCCAGGCTTGTCCAATTGATTTCCAATAACACCAAATGGCTTCTAAACCTATATAACAGTTCTAGGAATAATTCTAAGCATAAGAAACATCATAAACATGATATAATCAAAATAAATGCTCAACATTTCAAATTGGAGCCAAAATCTCAAAATTATTCCAAATTATCACCACATCAATTCCTAAGCTAACTTACAGTTTCTAGACTCAATAATAACCATGTTAGGCATGCATACGTGCAATAGCTGAACACTAAGCCTAGAATCATAAATCTCCAGCTAGAGGAAAAAATCTAAACATGCTCAAAATCAAATATGTAATTCATTACGGTTGGGGTTTACTTCTTGAAGGCATTAGGATCACGTAAGCACAATTATCACTTGGTTTAAACTTCATCGCAACCTGTAAATCTAAGAAAAGGGAGAAAATGAGGTTGGAAATGGAAAGGATTGGATCTAAAACCCTAATTATCTCATTTTTACCTCAAAAATACTTTATCGGAGCTTCGCCGGAATGTCGCCTGAAAAATGTTTGTAAAATTTGTGTTTGGGAAGGAAGAGTGTGAATGAAGGTAATGACCTACTATTTGTAGAAGTGAACTAATGGCGTTCTTGTAAATACCCAAGAGTAAAATAGTTAAGGTGGTTGTTATTCAATTGTCTCATTGATCACTTTGACATGAAATCGCGTCATTTCTACATCATCCTTATGGGAAAATAAAATATTTTATCGATCTATGAAATTTATCAATCGATCTTATCCTGATATGGAAATGCCAGGTCGCATAGAGATATTATCGGCACCCGATAAAATAATTTACCAAATAATAATTTAATTCATAATTAGAATTGAGATTTTTAGGAAATATTACTCAAACAAACAAATTCCAAAATGATCGATCACGAAAGTCTCTAATTAAATCCAATAATGAAATATTTTTTCCAAAATTATTATAATTACATTAAACTTTGCTAGAGGTGTTACAATTAAAAAATTCGAGTCAACTAACATAACCTAGGTGACGATTGACATACCCTGTATTGGTCGACAATCTCATCTAATAATCAAACTTAAACTTTCCTGCGTCCACCAACATCCGTACAAGTTGGTCAACACATATACATTTTTTTGAAAAATCCAAAATTCTGCTTGCATTTATCGATGTGACTTGTCAATGGTCGACACAAAACCTCAATTTTCCTTCAAATATTTGAGTACTGTTAGGAATATTGTTAGACACCTCTGCTGTAAACCAATTCATAATCCTAGTTTGATATGTTTTTGTGCATCAAAGCTCTGGCAACTCAGTATCCAGTAAATTGTAAAGAGTCTTGTATAGGAATTTATACTCGAGTTGTAATAGAATAAGAAAAGGAAAAGAATCTGGTTTGCTTAAACAATCAGCAAACTCGGCAAAATTGCTGAAGATTGCTGAAAAAGAAGAAAGGCTAGTAATGCGGAGGAGCGCGACAGGGATGGTGAAGAAGGAACTCCAGTAAACTCTGGAGACATCCGACACATACCAGTAGCCAGCAGACGACAATCAACAATCAAGAGAGAAGTTACACAGTCGAGAATCAGACGGATTACAAATCACAAGGAAACCCAACTGACAAACACTCATTTTGTGCATTTTACTGATGTGAATTTGATCACTTTTGACCGTAGACTAAACCAATTTCTGAGGATTTTATATGTTATTTATAGTCTTTAAAAGATTATTACGTTTGGGTTGGTTTGTGGTTGTTTATGCAAATTTCAGGCACAATTGAGTCGTTTACAAGATTTGACTAAGTGTTATAGGGCCAATCGATGCTAACTTGCATCGGGAAAATGAAGAAGTGAGAAAAGATCGAAGAAAAAGCCAAATTTCCATTCGAGAAAAATTTGGCGACCCAATTGCATTTTCGCCGATCGCCGATTCCATCTCCGGGTTGCCGATTTTGCATTTCCAGCCATTTCACTACGGCACAAATTCGGCGACCCAATCTCATTTTTGGCGATCGCTGATTTCGTCTCCGGGTCGCCGATTTTGTAATTTCAGCTATTTTCTACGACTCAACTTCGGCATGTTGGAGTATACAGTAAAGCGAACTTTTAAGCGAGCTTTGTCATGTACTTAATCTCCTGTAAATAACTGAAACAAACGTTATCACATTGATGCAATCTTATGATTGCATGTATATCCACTTATCTTATATTGTAGACAATGTGGTGGGTGCGTCGTCCCACTGAAGATCGCATTGTTGGGTTCCGTATAAGATATAAAATGTATTCACAACTGAGATAGTTCTGGATAATACTATTGTTTTAGGTTGTAGAATAAACTTGAGATAACTAGTCTTGATTATTAGTTTATGCTAGTGCGTGGTGTCGCCTTGAATGGACCGCAGTGAGACGTGTTCTTCTGTTCTGACTCTATGAAGAACCAAGGTCTCGGCGACTTTGATAATTCTTAACCCTAGATGTGATATTTAGATATATGCAAATGATTGTTTGTTACTTTGACTTACCATGGGTGAGAATCAAAAGGATGATTCAATATACTCCGTATCTTGGGTAACAACATTATTTGTATGTGTTTATATAGTCACATTAGGGCACCGTGTCCTGGACTTCCAGGTTGATGACATCCCCTTAAGGAGTTCATAAGTTTTATCGTATTAAACCCTGCAGGTGGAATTTATTCCGTTACGATAATAATGTTGAGCGGGTACTACTTAAGGATTAAGATATTAATTAATTAATGCTGTCAGAGCTTTTAATTAATTAATGGATGTGCGTTATCTTAAACACGGGGAATTAATTAAGTCAAATAGAAGCCCTGATTCACATCGGGATAGGATGGCAGTTGCAACATTAATTCTCTAGTGGAATGAATTAATGTTATAAGTTCAATTTATATTCTGGGCTGAATATATGTGTTTGGACTTAAGGGAGGCCCAATCCTATACCTTCTAGAGATCCCTGGCCTGGCCCAACTAGAAACCCTAGAAGATGGCTATAAATAGGATCTTATGATTGAGAGAAAAACCCAAGTTGTTGTCATTCTCATAAGCTCATGTGTTGAGCGACGGTTAGATTTTAGTTCTCTCAAACATTATAGATATAGTATTTTGGATTGGCATCTACGATTCGGAGGATTGCTGTCCACCCGGTATCCGATCGTGGTTCGTGGGACACAGGCTAGAAGATCTCCAGTGGAATCGATCTTCAGATCTATAAAGATCTATTGGTAATTCTTGATCTCCTTGATTTAATTTAATTAAACCATGTATGTGTGCGTTTGGTAACCAACATCGATCGTGGGGACGATCAGCCTTCATCGGCGCGTTCCTTCAATTGGTATCAGAGCCTCGTTCGTGGTTGTTGGCTCTGCCTGAAACGTGCAGTTGGTTTATTGTATTTTAAATCATTTAAGCATGTCGTCGATGTTTTATATATTTTGTTGTTCCTCGTGGCTCCGATCTGTTTTTGGTTTTTGGTGCGATGGTTTATTCGCAGTTTATAATCATTTTTCACCACGAGAAAATCTGTGGTTAGTGTAGGAAATGATTTAATTTTATTTCCTGTAATTTTATATCATTTTTTATGTAATTTGATGCGAAAAATGAGACAAAGAATCGAAGAACACGAAGAACACATCGACGGAAAAATTGCCATATTGCAGTCGCGCAGGGCCTGTTTGTGGCTCAGCCGCGGCTCACCGGCGCGTCGGTGGTGGTGATCGGCCGTCGGGGATAAAAGCTGGGATGGCAGACATCGTGTCAGCACCGGAGGTCGGCAGGAACGGCGACGGGTGGCGGTGCAACACCGACTGCAAATCGCGCACTTCTCTGCGCGCGATTTGCGGCTGGTCTGCAGCCTCTCTTCGCGGCATTCTCGACGACGGTGGGGGCTGGTAGCCGGAACATCAGGGGTTGGATCTTGAAGCCTGATGATAGGCGACCAAATGGACGTCGGAGTTTAGACCAGATGGCGGCGGATTTGACGGCGGCGAGGGCGTGAAGTTCTGGTGTTCGCGCTATAATTCTGGGAAATTCCAGAAATTTCACACGACAGTTGCGAGGGACCATTTTCTTCGCTCGATCGGCGGCGATCCCGGCGTGGATCGGCGGCGATCCCGGCGTGGATCGCCGGTGCCGGCGCCTGGAAATGGTAGGCCTTGCTTCAGACTTCAATGCTCAATGGTTGATTGGCGTTGATGGCGGCGGAATTAGCGGCAATCGATGCGTGAAAATGGCTGCACGCATGAATCTCGCGATTCTGTCTGCGAGTGGGCTGATTTGGCGCGTCGATTGGTGGCTATTTTGGGTCGTATCCGTAATTCCAACGATTTGATCTTACTTTCCATACTTAAGGCTTCAATTCCCAGTAGGTTTGGGAGGTTGATGATCGATTATGACGGCGCAATGGGCCAACGAAGTTGGCCCAGTCGCCATAAAACCCTAATTTTCTGGGTTGACACCATGTAGGTGGACGTTTTTTCGTGGTCATTTGGAGGCTTTCCATTTATGGATTTCCAGTACCAATGACATGGAATTGTAGTCCAAACCTAGGGCTTTAAGGCCCAGTAGGTTACCGGCATGATTGTCGTTGGAATCGATGGGAACGGAGGCGAGAAAAGTGCCCTGTGCACTTGTTTTTCGCCCAGGCTGCTCAACTAACCATTTTCTTCGGCCAATTGGCGGCGATTCAAGCGTGAATCTCCGATGCCGTTGGTTGGAGATAAAAGTCCAAACTTTGGTCTTCAAAGCCCATTAAGTTTCGGTCGTTGACTGTTCGTCATTTGATAGCAACGGTAGCTCGAAAAAGGCCATTTGCAGTAAATTCAAAAGCCCAAATTTGAATTGTTCAAGGCCCGGATCCGATTCGAAGACTAATTTGAAGAGTTGTATATCAAATATTCATGTAATAGAATAGGTAGATATGCAGGTACACATCTTGGGGCCACGAGGACATTTTATTTGTTCTTGCATGATATGTGTTTACCTTTCTAAGCATTTTGTATGTTTTACATGTTAGGAGCATGCTAGGATTTATTTAATTCTTTATAGCATGCTGTCAAAAACCTTCAATTTAAAATGACTAAGTGAATTAAAATAAATTTTAATTAATTTATTTAGGCCTCCACAATTGGTCTTATAAGTGATTGTGGATATTGTTCGCGGGACCCTGGGAGTCTCCCCCTAGAGGATACAACATTCACTGGTTCACTGGATAAGACTTCTAATAAAAATGATTTTTATCTTTAAATGAAGTGCGTGGCACTCGCGGGACCCTGGGAGTCTCCCCCTAGAGGATATGTCATTCATGGTTCATTGGTAAAGATTTAATTCAAGATAACTTTTAAGAAATTCTTTGCAAATGATGTAAAGTCCTAACGGTAAGGTCATCAATTGTAAAATGATTTTCTTTTTCGGTTAAATTGTGGTCATCACTTAGATGTGAATTTCTATATAACTCTCCACCGGAGTCCCTGTTTTAATCACATGGCCTGTTAAATGGTCCAACTATTAATTCCATTCGTCATAAATTAGAGGTTGACGTGATATTGGAATTAAAGATAGTTTGTCTGGTCAATGGATATGTGTGTAAACGTCCACCCACCGTGGCTTGCATATATATTTGTTGGGCTGTTGGAGGTTGCATTAAACATTGGTTTTGAAGGTTTCCATGTTTTATGCTTCAATTAATGTGATTTAAATGCTTACGTGTTTGCATTTAATTTATTTCAGTTATCATCATGTCGTTTAATCTGCTTATGATTGTCCTCTATCATAACAAGCTTATTGGTCCAATTTGTTTGGACTGGAAATAAATCTGGATATAGTGGGAGAAGTGGGAGCAAATAAGTAATACTTTCTGGTAGTATGACACTTTTTGGTGGTGTCATCAAACTAAAGGGAAAGTGTTACTGATGCAACCAGTCTGGGCATCACAGATATAATTATCCCCTCTTAATGAAGGGTAACTCACCTATGTCTTCTGTTTTAGTTGTGGAAACATGTCTTGTGGCTTGTTCTACTATCTCTTGGATAGTAGGTACTGGTGCCACTAATCATGTTTGTTTTTCTCTGCATGGTTTCATGCAGACAAAACAACTAATGAAGGCGAGATTACCTTAAGCTTGGTAAATGCCACTAGAGTGGTGGTTGTTGCAGTGGGAGATATGCACTAAATCCTTCTCGGATTGTATTATAGCATTAAAGGACGTTTTAAACATGCCTAGTTTTCGAAAGAATTTATTTTCAGTTTCGAAACTATTTCTGGATGAATTTTCTGTTATTTTTAATAACGATGATGTTATTATGAGAAATAACTCTTTTATCTATACTGGCATGTTGGAAAACTCCTTATATACTATTACTTGTGTATATCATTCTGCAACTGAAACTCATGCATATTCATCGTTTAAAAGGATAGTTTCTTCTATGTTGAAGCAAACATATATTTGGCATCTAAAACCGGGTCATGCTAATCTGACTAGGATCCAAAGACTGATAAGTCGTGGATCATTGGAATTTCTCCAAGTTGAACCATTCTCAGTCTGCGAATCCTAATTGGAGAATAAGATGACATTTAAGTCTTTTTAAGGCTATGGGTTTAAAGCCAATGATATGTTGAAAATGATTCAATCTGATTTGTGTGGGCCTATGTCTATTCAAGCAAGAGGTGGTCTTGAGTATTTCGTGAAGTTCACGAATGATTACTCAAGGTTTGGATATATTTACTTGATCCACCACATGTCTGAATGATTTGACAAGTTCAAAGAATTTAAGACTGGAGTGGTGAATCGAAAAGGTAAAAGTATCAAGGTAGTTTCTAAATACCTCAGTGCTAAATTTAGGCAATACTTATTGGATAAAGAGATTACATCTCAACTGTCTACGCCTGATTTTCCGCAACGAGGTGGCGTAGAAGAGAGAAGAAACATAATTTTTTTTGGAGATGGTGAGGTCGATGATGAGTTATGCCACTTTGCCTACTTTTGTTTTAGGATTATGCCTTAGAAACAACGGCGTATCTTCTGAAATTAGTAGCTTCTAAATTGACTCTAAAGACTCCAATAGAATTGTGTACTTGGCGAAAGCCTTGGTTAAAACCATATTCTGGTTTGGGGTTGCCCAACATATATGTTGGATAAGGAAGTCGATAAGTTGGTACCTAGAATGGAAGTACAGTTGTTTATAGGATATCCTAAGGGTACGAAAGACGGTTACTTTTATAGTCCTAAAGAATCAGAGGGTGGTGGCTAATACCAATACTCGATTCTTGGAGGAAGACTATATAAGTGAGCATGAATCCAAGAGTAAGATCATTCTTAATAAGTTGAGAGGAGCAATTGTACACCGAGTGTACTAAGTATCATACCACAAGACACTGCACAACGTGTTGACTCTGGTATATCTACACAGGTACTGCCTTACTGTAGTGGGAGAGTTGTTCAATTTAATTGTTTCATGGGTGTGGGAGAGTCTTCGGATTTGGTCCACATTGGTGAACATGAAGCGAATTGTTTCATGGGTGTGGGAGATTCTTCGGACTTGGTTCATATTGGTGAACATGAAGCGAACGATCCCTGAACTTACAAAGAGGCAGTTCAAGATATCGATGCGATGTATTGGCATAAGTCTATGAATTCTGAGATTGAATTTATAGATGCTATGGATGGATACGACCTTTTGACCTTCCTAAAGGCAATATAGCCATTAGGTGTAAATGGGTCTATAGGTGTAAGAGAGGATCTGACGGAAAGGTCATCGCCTTTATAGCATGGTTGGTGGCGATGGGATTCTCTCAATTAGAGAGAATCAGTTATGATGATAATTTCTCTCCTGTAGCCGTGCTAAAGTCGATCTATATTCTCTTATCCATAGCAAATTACATGGACTCTAAGGTTTGGCAAATGGATGTTAGGACAGTTTTCCTTAATGGAAATCTGGATGAAGACATTTATATGTGGTAACCTGAAGGTTATGTAAGGAAATGCTAAGAGCATCTAGTTTGGAAGTTAAAGAAGTCTCTTTATGGACTTATACAAACTTCTAGATCTTGGAACATTCGTTTTGACGAGGAAATCAAATCCTTGGATTTGAAAAATGTCAAGATGAAAGTTGTGTGTACAAAAATGAGCAATAGAAACGTGGTGGTATTCTTAGTACTATACGTAGACGATATCTTCATATTGGCAACAACTTGAGGGTATTGTCGGACGTATAGGTGTGGCTGTCAAAACAGTAACAAATGAAGGATTTTGGAAATGCTATGTACATTCTTGGTATAAAGATCATTCATGATCAATATAAGAGAATATTGCATTTTTACGAAGCTTCCTACATCAACACTGTTATTACCCTATATAGCATACAAAACTCCAAGAAAGGATTTTTACCTTTGTGACATGGAGTTTATCTATCTAAAGACATGTGTCTTAAAATGCCAGACAAGATAGAGCAGATTGCTAAGGTTCCTTAAGCTACGGCAGTAGGAAGCCTTATGTATGCTATGTTATGTACTAGACATGATATCTACTGTGCAGTTGGCATGATGGCAAGATATCAATCTAACCCGGGTCTGGGGCACTGGACTGCGGTAAAATATGTTCTCAAGTATCTGAAAAGAACTCGAGATTATATGTTGGTTTACCCATTAGACAGTCTGACCCCTTTGGGTTAATTAGATTCAGATTTTTAAGCTGATCAAGATATGAGAAAGTTAACCTCGGGTTATGTGTTTACCTTGGGAGGCGGAGCCTATTACATGGCTGCCTCGGAGGTTGCCAAAGAAGCTGTCTGGCTTAGAAGCTTCTTGTTGGACTTGGGGGTGATTACGAGTATGCCTAAGTGTATCACGACATATTGTGAAAACACTGGTCCAGTAGCAAACTCGAAAGAACCTAGAGCCCATGTGGCAAGTAAACATATAGAGAGACAGTACCACATTTTACGAGAGATCGTAAAGAGAGGTGACGTGGCTGTGGAAAATTTGTTTCGTTGTATAACCTGGTTGATCCTTTCACGAAGACTTTGGAAACTAAGTTCTTCGGAAACCACGTAGTGGATCGTGATTAACGGTACATTGCAGCTACACTTTAAGTCTAAGTGGGAGATTTGTAATGACATGGTGTATACTAAAAGTTTAGCTTTAGTATAAGTGGGAGATTGTTGGAGTATACAGTAAAGCGAACTTTTAAGCGAGCTTTGTCATGTACTTAATCTCCTGTAAATAACTGAAACAAACGTTATCACATTGATGCAATCTTATGATTGCATGTATATCCACTTATCTTATATTGTAGACAATGTGGTGGGTGCGTCGTCCCACTGAAGATTGCATTGTTGGGTTCCTTATAAGATATAAAATGTATTCACAACTGAGATAGTTCTGGATAATACTATCGTTTTAGGTTGTAGTATAAACTTGAGATAACTAGTCTTGGTTATTAGTTTATGCTAGTGCGTGGTGTCGCATTGAATGGATCGCGGTGAGACGTGTTCTTCTGTTCTGACTCTATGAAGAACCAAGGTCTCGGGGACTTTGATAATTCTTAACCCTAGATGTGATATTTAGATATATGCAAATGATTGTTTCTTACTTTGACTTACCATGGGTGAGAATCAAAAGGATGATTCAATATACTCCGTATCTTGGGAAACAACATTATTTGTATGTGTTTATATAGTCACATTATATCCCCGAGGAGGATTTCCATGCCAAGGACTTCTGGCAACTGATCTCTGGAGAGACCGTCTTGGGAACTATACGGATGAAGTTGGTGAAGGGCCCTCTTATCAGGAACCCGATTCTGCGCTACATACACAAGAGTGTAGCCACCTCTGTCGCCGGCCGCCACGAGAGCAATAATGTCATTATTTCGGAGTTCTTCCTGCTCTACTTTCTACTGGCGGGAGCACCCTTCTCCATGGCTGCTGTGGCCATGGACAACTGGAGTCAACCCCCCACACGCCCTAACATCTATTGTGGGGGCCTGATCACGCCGATCCTCGACCACTTCCAGATCCCGAGGAGAGGGACAGAGGTGCCACCGTCTGTGGTGGACCTCCCAGTGCTCACATCGGCGCGGCACATATCCATCATTCCGCCGAATACCATTCTGTATAAGGTGGTGGGCGACGCCTGGCTAAGGCTACCCAATACTGCTGCTACCACCTTGACGGCGCCGGATTCCGAGGCAAACATGTTGCTGGACTCGCCAGAGCACAGAGCTATGTGGCGCCGGCACCTCTGGCGCCGGCGCAACCCTGATGCTTCCGGAGGTGCCCAGCAGTGATTGCCGCCCTTTCCATCTTTTCAAACTTAGTTTCTTCAAACTAAGTTTGGGGGGGTTGGACGGACGGACGCCGGTTTTCCCTCCTATCCTTATCTACTGGTTATGTTGGTTTTATGATTGTTGAACTATTTTACTGCTTTTAAATTGTTTTACATATTTTCGAACTGTTTACTTGCTTTTGTAGTATTGATTAGGCTCGGTGGATTGTGTAGTTCGATGGGGTTGTAATGATAATTAATCTTGTCTGATGAGATTATTACATTTTGGAACTACTGGATATGTTGTGTGTGTGTTGATGATTACAGGTGGGCTGAACGAAATTCAAGCGAAACCATGCTGAAATTGTTAAGGAATGTTCGCACTTGGTAATTTCTTAAAAAAAGGGTACACATTTTCTGATCTAACTCTCACAATGTGCTTAAAATTGAAATGTGTTGTAGGGAAAGGTTCTTAATTGTGATAACTTGATTTGAGATTGGACTGATGATGAAGCATAACTCGATTGAATCGTTTGAGCTTATGATAGGGCAGAATAACTTGAAATTGATGCATGCTTTAAGTTGAACAAATTTGGCAATTGATGTCATGTTATATTAATGGGAGATTGTTGGAGTATACAGTAAAGCGAACTTTTAAGCGAGCTTTGTCATGTACTTAATCTCCTGTAAATAACTGAAACAAACGTTATAACATTGATGCAATCTTATGATTGCATGTATATCCACTTATCTTATATTGTAGACAATGTGGTGGGTGCGTCGTCCCACTGAAGATTGCATTGTTGGGTTCCTTATAAGATATAAAACGTATTCACAACTGAGATAGTTCTGGATAATACTATCGTTTTAGGTTGTAGTATAAACTTGAGATAACTAGTCTTGGTTATTAGTTTATGCTAGTGCGTGGTGTCGCATTGAATGGATCGCGGTGAGACGTGTTCTTCTGTTCTGACTCTATGAAGAACCAAGGTCTCGGGGACTTTGATAATTCTTAACCCTAGATGTGATATTTAGATATATGCAAATGATTGTTTGTTACTTTGACTTACCATGGGTGAGAATCAAAAGGATGATTCAATATACTCCGTATCTTGGGAAACAACATTATTTGTATGTGTTTATATAGTCACATTAGGGCACCGTGTCCTGGACTTCCAGGTTGATGACATCCCCTTAAGGAGTTCATAAGTTTTATCGTATTAAACCCTGCAGGTGGAATTTATTCCGATACGATAATAATGTTGAGCGGGTACTACTGATATGTGTGTAATTTGCATGATTTTTGGGATGTGAATTGAATGAATTGGTGAGAATTTGGTACACAAATCACACACATATCTCTTCTTTTCTTGGTTTTCCTTCACTTGGTGTTTTGGAGTTGTTTTGTGTGTGCAGGATGTGAAAAAGGTGAAAAAATGCGAGTTTTGGAGCTAAATTGAGGCCAAGGGCGAAGCACATCCCGTTAGGGACACACACCTCCCGTTCGGGACAAGAAAGAAAGAAATTGCTGAAAAGTCGAAGCCGGTCCCGTTCGGGACAGCTTGATCCCGCTCGGGACCGATGCTCGGGAGGCACCAGTGCGTTCGGGATACGTCATATAGGCGTGAATTCGAGAGAGGGTGCGAGAAGTCGTAGCAGATCCCGCTCGGGACCGTATCGTCCCGCTCGGGATCGATCGGGTTTTCTTGGCGAATAATTTTTCTCCTCCCGCTCGGGATGGAGTTTTTAAAAGGAGGATCCCGCGCGGGATGGAATAACTGAAGCTGCGGGTTTCACACCTATAAAAGGCCAAAGAATTCCACATTTGGAGGGTTCGACTTTTGAAAACCCTAGAGAGACTAAGGCATAACCAGAGGCGATTTTCACTTCCGGAAAGCTGGAAATTGAAGGTGGAAGGAAGGATTCGAAGCGAGATTGAAGATTCATCATTAATTCCTAAGCTTCTTTATTCTACTTTCTCTTCTATGTTCTACTTTATGGTTTTGACAAATTCCATTAGAATTATGAGTAGCTAAACTCATTGTTGAGGATTTGGATGGGATTGGGATGATTTGAATATTGTTTGGATTTGGATTATTGAAGTTTTTCAAGGTTTTTATTATTATTGTGGATTCAATTTGTGTTCCTTTCATGATTGATCACCATGTGTTGGAAAGTATGCCTCAATGAATTAACTTGATAGGTTTGTGCATTAGAGGGGATTGCAATAATAATTAGGTATTATTTCACTTAGAAGATAGGTGAATTGGTATCTAGGTCAATGTGTTTGTGCTTTTGGGAGTTAATTGAGATTAATCCACCTAGACTTAGGTTGAGATTTCAATTAGTCAACAGTTATTGCACCGGTACTAAGGGTTGTAACTAGAATTTGATGAACCGACCCATTCTATCTATTGAAATTGGTTCGTGAGAGTGACAAGTCCAAACATATTCATAATCTACTCCCAATCCATCCTATATTCCTCAACCGTTCTCCTTTGGAATTACTTAGTTGAATTGAAGTTTATTTAATTGTTTTAATCGTTAATTGCATGTTAGATAGTTGGAATTTGATATTCAAAGTATTTTATCGCATCTAGATATTAGGTTTCAAAATCATACTTTTACTTGAATAACGGGCGAATTGAGTCTTCGTGTTCGATAATTTTTACTTGATAAAAAATACTGCATCAAGTTTTGGCGCCGTTGTCGGGGACTCAAGTTGTAGGTCGTTATTTGATATTAGGAGATTTAAAAGCTTGGTAGTCTAGATTTATTTCATTGTTACTAAATTGAAGTTCTTGTTGGTGCAGGTTGTGCATGATTACAAGAGCCAGGGCAAAGAAAATACAAGAACAGGCAGAGCAGGTAGTCGTGAAAGAAGATATGGGTGACGATATTCCAGGGAACGACAGACAGTTGATTGAGGATCTACAGAGGCAACTGGAAGAAGTCCGGAACCAAGTGAACAATCAGGGCGGACGTGAGCGAAGAGAGGAGAGGAGAAATCCTCTCAACAATCTGTTCCGACCCCAGAGAGGAGAATCTACTGAGGGATTCAATGTGCGAACGGACGCTACTCACTTCGAGATCAAACCTCAGCTCGCTCAAATGGTCCAAAGGAATCAGTTCGGGGGGAAACCTGGTGAAGATCCAAATAGTCATATCACAAAGTTTCTGGAGGTGGCAGACATGATAAAGATCAACCAAGTCCCTCAAGAACATATCAGAATGTATCTATTTTCCTTCTCCCTGACGGACGAGGCCAATGATTGGTTGATAGGACTGAATAAAGCGGAGCTACGCACGTGGGAAGATCTGAAAGAGAAGTTTTTGCTGAAGTACTTTCCGCCGGGCCTGACACTTAAGAGGAAAGCAGAAATTCAGGCATTCAGCCAACAATATGACGAGCCACTCTACATGGCATGGGATAGATTCCGCGAGCTTATAAGGAGATGTCCGAAACATGGGATGTCTAATGCACAGATTATCTGCCAATTTTATGCCGGGGTAGAAAACGAGACACAGTTGCGGCTAGACAATATTGCTGGAGGAGACTTTCTCGATCTGGAGGAAGATGAGGCCCAGAAGGCCATAGAAAAGCTGGCTGAGAACAGTTACAAATGGTCGAAGGAAAGAAGGGAATACAAACTTGTGAAGAGTGTCGCTGATTTAAAGGATCAGGAGGAGATGAAAGAAAAAATGGCCTCGATGGAAACAAAGATGGATCTACTTCTTTTGGATAGAACTCAACAGCAGCAGCAGCAAATGGTGAGTTTCGCAAGGGGAGGAACTCATATTCTGAATCAGTACAGTGAAATGGCACAAGTGGAAGCCCAGCCAGTTGATGACGTGAACTTTATTGGCAGAGGAAATTATGGGAACTACCGAAGGCCGTACTATCAGAATGATAATCCTCAGTATCATCCCAACCCTCGGTACCCTCAGAACCAGTCTTATGGGAATCAGAACAGTGCTATGAATCCACCTCCCGGATTTGAGCAGAGAGGTGAAGGATCGAATCAAGGAAATGGGGGCGATAACTCGAGGAGACAGTATGGGCAGCAAGATAGAAGAGGACCCAGTGCTAGAGAAGAAGAACTGGAAAAGAGATTCGAAAAGTATGAGAGTTTGATGACAGAGATGCAGAACCAGATCTCTACTATCGCTAAGCATGTGAGCGGTAGTCATAAGCAGGGGCAATTTCCCAGCGATACTGAGACCAACCCAAAGAAGAACTGCAGCGCTATTACCACCCGAAGTGGTAAAGCATATGATGGGCCCAGTAACCCCACAGGGGGTGATGATGGACAGGAGCACCAAGATAAGGATCCTGAAGAGGAGGACGTTGAACCTGAAGTGACCCCCTAGCTAGTCAAAACACAAAAGGGGAGCACTTCTGGAGAAATTGTCAAGGGTAGCAACATACCCTTTCCTCAAAGATTGGCAAAGAACAAGATGAGTAAGCAGTTTGCAAGGTTCCTTGAACATTTGAAGAAAGTGCAGATAAATCTGCCACTTCTTGAAGTGCTGCAGGATATTCCAGGATATGCTAAATTCCTGAAGGAATCAGTGACCCAGCGGAAAAGATTTGGGGAATTCGAGACTGTGAAATTATTTGAGGAGTGCAGTGCAGTGATTCAGAGAAAGATGCCTATTAAAAGGCAAGATCCGGGGAGCTTTACTATCCCCTGTGTTATTGGTGGGCTGGAGATTGGTCATGCCTTATGTGACTCTGGCGCGAGCATTAATCTGATGCCACTGACGATCTTCAACAGATTGCAAATCGGAGAGATAAAACCAACCACTATTACTCTCCAAATGGCTGATCGTTTTCTTTCACAGCCAAAGGGGATAGTGGAAGATGTCTTGGTGCAAGTCAAGGAGTTCATCTTTCCAGCAGACTTTGTTGTGCTGGATATGGAGGAAGACAAGAATGTGCCCTTAATTCTCGGGAGACCATTCCTACGGACCGGAGAAGCCTTGATCGATGTAAGAGATGGAGAGCTGACTTTTCGGTTCAATGACCAGAGGGTGACATTCTCGATTTCCGATGCGATGAAGAAGCACGAGGACAGGTATGATGAGTGCAACAGTGTTGAGGTAGTATCTCTTCCCTATTCTTTTGATTCTGATAAGAAAGATGCTTTAGAGGAAGTTATTCATGATTCTTTGCACTCTAACTTTGACTTTGATGAGTTGTATGGAGTTTGTGATGAGTTGTTAGAGATGGTGAACGCATTGGAGAAGGCACCGGAGGTAAGGCCTAAGCAAGATGTGAAATTTCTGGAGTTGAGGACCAAGGAAGAGGAATTGGAAGCGAAGCTGAAGAAGGAACAGAAAAAAAACGAAGCCCCTGCGGTGGAGCTCAAAGAATTGCCAGGCACCTTAAGATATGTTTTCCTGGGAGAGAAGGACACGTATCCAGTGATCGTGAATTCAGCACTGTCTGAAACAGAAGTTGAAAAGCTGAAGAGAGTTCTGAGGATGCACAGAACCGCGATAGGGTGGCAGGTTTCCGACATAAGGGGGATCATCCCGTCTATTGTGATGCATAAGATCATTTTGGAGGAAGGAAGCAAGCCAAAAAGACAACCTCAGAGAAGACTGAACCCGAAGATGCAAGAGGTTGTGAAGAAGGAGGTGCTGAAATTGTTGGACAACAACATCATTTATGCTCCGAGTGACAGCGAGTGGGTCAGCCCAACTCACATGGTTCCGAAGAAAGGAGGTTTTGAGAAAGTCATCAAGCCTGGAGGAGAAGAAGTGATCGAGAGACCAACCACTGGATGGCGTTTCTGCATTGATTACAGGGCCTTAAATAATGCAACTCGTAAGGATCACTTTCCCTTACCTTTTATTGACCAAATGCTTGACCGTCTTGCAGGAAAATTGCATTACTGCTTCTTGGACGGATACTCTGGATATAATCAGATCATGGTGGCTCCTGAAGACCAACACAAGACAGCCTTTACTTGCCCCTACGGGATTTTCGCATACAGAAGAATGCCCTTTGGGCTGTGCAATGCGCCAGCCACTTTTCAAAGGTGCATGATGTCCATATTTCATGGTTTAATTGAAAATGTTATGGAGGTATTTATGGACGATTTTTCTGTTTTTGGCTTGTCTTTTGATGATTGTTTGGTTAATCTGAAAACTGTTTTGCAAAGGTGTGAGGAAACTAACTTAGTGCTAAACTGGGAAAAATCTCACTTTATGGTTAGAGAAGGCATAGTGTTAGGACATAAGGTGTCAAGTAGGGGAATAGAGGTTGATAAGGCTAAGATTGTCGCTATTGAACTGCTTCCCTTACCTAAGACAGTGAAAGGAGTTAGGAGTTTCTTAGGACACGCTGGCTTTTATAGGAGGTTTATTCAAGACTTTTCTAAGATAACTAAGCCTTTGTGTAGTTTATTAGAAAAAGACATTGCCTTTGATTTCAGTGAGGAGTGTGTGAAGGCCTTTGAGAGATTGAAGAGAGCATTAGTGTCGGCTCCTGTGTTAGTGACTCCTGACTGGGAGGAGGATTTTATTCTGATGTGTGATGCTAGTGACTCTGCTGTGGGGGTAGCCCTAGGCCAGGTTAGAGATAAGATCTTTAGAGTTATTGCCTATGCTAGCAAAACATTAAATCCTGCTCAAATTAATTATACTGTGACTGAGAAAGAGTTGCTTGCGGTTGTCTATGCTTATGATAAATTTCGCCCTTATTTGATTGGAGCAAAGTCTATTGTCTATACTGATCATGCTGCGATTAGATATCTGTTTGCTAAGACTGACTCGAAACCTAGGCTGCTGAGATGGATTTTGCTTTTACAAGAATTTGATATGGAAATTCGGGATAAAAAGGGTTGTGAAAATGTGATTGCAGACCATCTATCTAGGTTAGAGAATCCGGTCGAGGGTGACAATCAGGCTAGTTTGATTAAGGATGATTTTCCAGATGAGATGATTATGACTATGACTACTTCTACTGTTCCGTGGTATGCGGATTTTTGCAATTTTTTGGTTGCAGGTATCCTACCTCCTGATGCAGAGCCCTATCAGAGGAAGAAGTTTCTAAAGGAGGCGAAATACTACTACTGGGAAGAACCGTACCTGTTTCGCAGGTGTGCTGACGGTATCATCCGCAGGTGTGTCCATCAAAGCGATTGGAGGAAGATCATGGAGGAATGCCACCATTCAGTAAGCGGAGGTCATTTCGGTGCGAACCGAACAGCTCGGAAGGTACTCTCTTGTGGTTTTTACTGGCCTTCAATTTTTAAGGATTGTATTTCTATGGTGAGAGCTTGTGAGAGATGTCAGAAAATGGGGAGTATAACTCGGAGGGATGAGATGCCACAGAAAATCTTTATTGAAGTCGATATATTCGACGTGTGGGGCATAGACTTTATGGGTCCTTTTCCATCTTCATTCGGGTTCAAATATATTCTCCTTGCTGTGGACTATGTGTCTCGATGGGTTGAGGCCATACCCACAGTTACTAATGACTCGCAAGTTGTGCTTAAGTTTTTGCAGGTATTAGTTGCTCGATTCGGCATTCCCAGGGCCTTGGTGAGCGATGGGGGCAGTCACTTCTGCAACAAGCTCATGGACAAACTGCTGGCAAGATACGGGGTGCGACAAAGAGTGACAACTGCATATCATCCGCAAGCCAATGGACAAGCTGAATTGGCTAATAGAGAGATCAAGCAAGTGCTGGAGAAGACGGTGGTCAACCGGAAGGACTGGAGTAAGAGATTAGATGACGCCCTTTGGGCCTACCGGACAGCTTTCAAGACACCAATCGGCATGTCTCCATACCAACTGGTCTACGGCAAGTCTTGCCACCTTCCAGTTGAGGTCGAGCATAAGGCGTTCTGGGCAATTAAGACTTTGCATCTTGATTTCCTGAAAGCTCAAGGGGAGAGGATACAGAAGCTGAACGAGCTCGAGGAATGGAGACATGAGGCTTATGAGAGCACGAAGTTGTGCAAGGAGAGAGCAAAACGGTTCCATGACCGTCAGATTCGAGTAAAGAACTTCTACAAAGGTGACCTTGTTCTTTATTTTAATTCTCGTTTAAAATTATTTTCGGGTAAGTTCCGCTCTCATTGGACAGGACCATACAAGGTGCACGAAGTATTCAAGAACGGGACTCTGAACTTGGAAACTGAAGATGGCCACCTCTTCAAGGTAAATGGGCACCAGGTCAAAAGATTTCACACTTCCGAGCCACCACGGACTGTGAATGAGATCTCACTCGCGTGATGGTAAGTGGGTAAGTTCGTCGAGCTCCCGATGTTAAATGCAGCGCTTCTTGGGAGGCAACCCAAGTTTGATTCACTTATCTTGTTTTGTTACTAGATTAGCATGCGTTTGCTCTCATTTCGTTTTGCATTGTATCATGTTTGGGGGAACTCTAAGTTACTAATGATAGTTGGAAGTTGTTTGGAGTGTAGCAGGAGGAAAATACTTCATTTTTGAGAAGAACTACGCGTTAGGCCGTGCTAAATCCCGCGCGGGACAACGTTGTCCCGTTCGGGACGAACAAAATTCAAACAATTAAGGCTGGCCGAACAACATTCCGAGCGGGATCACCACGTCCCGTTCAAGACGCGTAACCTGGGGCAGATTTTGACGTATCCCGAGCGGGAGAGGCTCGGGATGGATTTTTGAAATTTTGGGCACATCACCGTGAGGAATCCCGAGCGGGATCATGTGGTTCCGTTCGGGACCGGTCTAATATAAGCAGAGAACCGAGTCGGTCGAGTCATCCCGAACGGGATAGGGCTGTCCCGTTCGGGACCCTTCGCACAGTTTAAATAGTCGAGCCGCACGGAATCAGACCTCCTCACCTCTTTTTCTCTCCTTGCGAACGGTAACCTCCACTTTTTCATTCTTCCTTTCGATTTCCGGCGACATAAGGTAATTTCTACCCCTATTGCATGTTTATTTCATCTTTGTTACATGTTTTTGTTCCATTGTTGACATATTGCTAATTAAATTGGGGGATTATTGGTAGTCGAAGTTCCACCCTAGGGTTTGAAGTTATGCATGGTAGGTGTTTGTTAGAATGTCCCAAAGCATGGGTGCGATTTTTTGCCTATTTTTATTGCGATTTTTGGCATATTCCTTGATCTTGAATATGATTCATGATAAATTTTTGTGAAATTAGGGATTATTGATGTCACTTGCAATATATGGGCTTGATTTACATAGTTGAATTTCGAATGTACTCATGTGAATGGTAGGTCGTTAATTTTGCTATAATGATTCGTTACGAACATGAATTATGGTGAAATATTGGTGCTTGGGTGATTCATGGAATGTGTAGGATATTGATTTTTCTTTTGTCTACCCTTTGTAGAGAATATGGCACCCCGACGCCCCGCGAACTTCACCGATGAGGAGTACAAGGCACTCAAAGCCTTGAGCAAGTGCGTTGTGCACGGCTCAAAATACCCTTGCACGACGACAATGGCTTCATTAGGCATCAAGGATGATGTCGTGACTCTCTTGAAGAACATCGGTTGGGAATCCCTACTCACCCAAAAGTGGCCAGCTTTCGAGGAACAAACAAAGGAGTTTCTAGCTTCCGTGTTTGTGCGGAAGAGCACCGGCAGCTTGCCGAGCCACCTTACCTTTAAGATGGAGGGTAAGAGCTATACCTTGCAGCGCAAAGAATTGGATGCCATTTATGGGTGCGCGGAGGACGCAAATTATATCCCCGAGGAGGATTTCCATGCCAAGGACTTCTGGCAACTG